>CM076570.1:1484207305-1484721862 GCA_034641835.2 Pinus albicaulis
GCCAAGAGTCGTTGATTTGAGAAGGGCCATCGGACGGTGGTCGCACGTTGAACTTGCCTCGAGGTTAACTAAGGTGTGTGGAGGATAGCCAGGCACGATACGAGTGTTTGATTGGTTATTGATATATATAGGTGGGGCCGGAGTATAATGAAATTGTTTAATTAAACGATTGGCGGATAATTAGCATAAGTCTCGAGCGTGATTGTTGTAAGGCTGGGTGGTGAAATATAGAGCCGAAAGTTCATTACAAGTTATTTATTTAAAAAGAAACGTGGAGTATAAATACAAAGTGAAAGTTAAACATTGGTTATAAGGCTTGGAGATAATATAAAGTCGGGAATATAAATTAAAGTCCAACCATTGTGGATGGTATTTATTTATCAAATTCTACGAATTTGATAAATAAACCCGAAGAAAGAAGAAGTCAATGAAGAACCAGGCTGGAGGAAAAGAACGGGGTAAACCAGGGGAAAATGCTGACAGAGCAATTGTAGACACACCAGCTCTCCTTAGGGGTCCAATTTCAGTTTTCTTGCATCACACGATGATCTCTCTTCTCTGGCATTTACTTGTATTGAAGATCACTATTCTAGGAATAAGGAGTTATTCTCTCCAAAAATAACCCTAGCCAAACATTGACAATGCATCAAGGATATATTTCTATGATTCATAAGTACATATGTTATACTTCTAAATCATGTCTTGGAAGTGGTTTTTTTGCTGGAAATTATTCACCAGTTGGTTTCATACCAAAGTCTTTTTCACATTTTCAGCATCCAATACATGAAAAAGATAATGGTTTAAAACAAAATAAATATTTGAAATTTTGCAAGAATTGTCTGGCACACTTTGAATATGAATTTTTAAGTCAAGTGCATGATGCTGTATAGGATCAAGTGTCATTTTGAATACCAAATGTTTCACAAGAAACTTCTCAACATGCTACCCTGCAGTAAGGACTAAATGACAATATTGCATCAACTATTTCCATAATAAAAGTGCACCTCGGCCATAAGACTAGAAAACTACAAATGTTGTAGATCTAACAAGACCACACAATCAAATGTATTCCACAAGGCCAATACTGTATGAAAAATGAAAAGAAGTTTGCAACCAAAAATACCTTAGGCAACTAATTCAATTAGATACACCAAACCATCAGCAAAAAGGAAAACCAGCCTACTTGGCCCCAATATTTTCAACTTGGTCCTCTAATTCAACCAATAAAAAGGCCAAAACCATAGCATTGAGATACATTTCATTACACTGTCAATAACAATAAAATTTGACTCAGCCATAACCCTTTCCTTTTAGACCACTGGGTAACAAATATGTTTCCTTTCACCTTTGAGTTTTCAAATTATGCCTACCAAATCTAAGACATTTAAGAGGGGGAACTAATACAACATTAAAAAGAAAACCAGAGCACACATCTAAAATAACAACCCTCCATGAAAAAATAAAATAACACATTAAAATCGAATATAAGTGGACAAGGAAAGATCCACCGCAGTGAAGTTTCACGTGCAGGGGACCTTCCTTTAAACATAATTTTTTCTCTGACCTGCAATTTTTTTGTCACTGAGCCATCCTTGTTGAAGTACAACTCCTTTTCCATAGCTCTTGTATTAACTACCTTATCTCTGTCACGTAATCTCAGAGTCCCTCTTCTGCTTGAGCGATTAAAGGAAATGGGTGAAAAAACTGAAAGAGAAGACAATTGTCTGCCATAATTATCAAACATTGCACCCAACTTCTTCCCCTTTCCATTGTTATCCAATGAGGTAGATGTGGCAATTGTTGTCATACTGCCCAAAGCAGAGGCCATCTTCTCTTATGCTGAATATAGAATTACAAGATCTTCATATTAGTATGAACCTTAAAAACATGACTCCCATTGCTAAAAACCACTTTTAAGTTGTAACAGGCAAACTAAACAACTATCGCAACTTTTGGCAACTTCTGGAGCATTAAGAGAGAAACAACCAAAGAGAAATACAACCACAATCATCATTTTAATGAGACCAGACTATATATTTGCATTAAGATAATAGAAAGAAATCACAACTATATTAAGGCCACCACAAAACAATCTTTAACCAGTGTCTCTCGCAGCCTTCAGGTTGCCATGCTAGAGGTTGCATATTTTTAATTTAAATTCTAGACCTCTCGTGCCCATCTATGAATGCATCCAATGGGATATCTACATCAAATGCTCCTTTATATCACCAAAAACAAATTCCCTACTACAAGAGCACCAGTATTGATGCATCACCCCACACCATCCCACCCACTAGAAACGGTGAAAAAGGAAACCCGAGAAAACTTCTGAAATATCTCAAGATGACTATATGGGTGGTTCTTATGAATCAACCAACCATTCAGAATATGCTCATCAATCCAAACCATGAGTATTATGTGACAATATTCAAGCAGGCACTGAATCGGATTTCTGAAGCTATGTTAGAGAAACCCTAAACTCTCACTGAAAATAGGTGAAATGTGGCACCACTCAGAGATTGACATGTGCCAACTGGTACAAGTGGTAGACAATTGGCATGCTCAAACAACGAGGTGATGCAGGAATGACATGAGGGAGAAAATATCAGAAAATCCCCAAATCTGGAGAACTAAAGCTCATCACCAACCCGAGATTGACAACTTTACATGATGTAACCTATGAAATCGTAAATGGAGAAATCATAGTAACAATAAAGTAACCTATGTAAAAATAAAGTCGGATTCATCCCGGGAGTGGTAATGGGAGAAATCATAGTGAACAATAGGAAACATGCAGAGTTGCTTACAATCAAATAGATGAAAAAACACATACAAAAAACCTAGATAATAATCATGAACAAGCTTAATATTGAATTATGAATTGTAAAGGAACTTAAAAAATGTGACATTACGAACTTGGTCAAGCGCACAAGCAAAAATATCCTGGACATGACCCTGGTTGACAAGTTGTATTGCTCATGATGCAAGAGGATTTGTACCTGCACTGCCAAGTCAATCAAAATCCATCATTATCTATACAATAAATACAAGTAATTGATGTAGTATTTTTACTCTAAGATGCATTCTTATGATAATGTTAGAACATATGTTGAAAATGTCAAAACATACCTGAATAAGCTCCTCTTCTTTTCAAGAACAATTTATTGGAGTCGCATGAACTTGGAACAAGCCTCCCACGATCTGAAAGAGTAGCAACTAAGTCAACAGTGACTTTTTTGTTGCTACACTGGATCGAGGGTGGTTTTCTCCAAGATTAAATCGCTCCAATAAATTATTCTCTACTAAACAGGGCCAACCACGTGAAGGTGGAAGCTCTTATGGTCATTGGTAACGTTCCAAGTATAATACAATATTTTACATTATCGAATTTTCTTTTTCTTCTTCCTATTTCTAAAGCTCCTAATTGCATCATCAATATCATCATGCTCTGCTCCTGTTTCGTGCCTTTCAACCCGCACTGCTGACCTAGTTGCGTAGTCACGATGTCTGGTCTCATCCAGTGACGGGGCATCGCCTACAAAAACAGATAATATTAAATTTTAATTGTCAGTTTTTAAATATCATTGAACTAGTTCGTTAATATTAATAAAAAAATTTGCAATGAGATTATTTACCTGGTGCACCAGTTGTCGGCGCTGACCTAGTTGGGTAGTCACGATGTCTGGTCTCATCCAGTGACGGGGCATCGCCTACAAAAACAGATAATATTAAATTTTAATTGTCAGCTTTTAAATATCATTGAACTAGTTCGGTAATATTTATAAAAAAAATTGCAATGAGATTATTTACCTGGTGCACTAGTTGTCGCCGCTGACCTAGTTGCGTAGTCACGATGTCTGGTCTCATCCAGTGACGGGGCATCGCCTACAAAAACAGATAATATTAAATTTTAATTGTCAGTTTTTAAATATCATTGAACTAGTTCGGTAATATTAATAAATAAAAAATTGCAATGAGATTATTTACCTGGTGCACCAGTTGTCGCCGCTGACCTAGTTGCGTAGTCACGATGTCTGGTCTCATCCAGTGACGGGGCATCGCCTACAAAAACAGATAATATTAAATTTTAATTGTCATTTTTTAAATATCATTGAACTAGTTCGGTAATATTAATAAAAAAAATTGCAATGAGATTATTTACCTGGTGCACCAGTTGCCGTCGTTGGGACTGTTGCCCTATCTTCCTCTCTGGTGGTAAGATCCTCAAGGGAAACATTCTCTGTCATTTAAACAGAAAACGTTATAAGGACAACCATCAAGGTATAATTAGAAAAAATTATAAGTGGAAATTAATTACCGTCATGGCCCTCATTGATAGTAGCATTGTCGGCCTAGTCCCTACTACAATGATCAGGTTGCACGTGAGGATCATCTACATTTGGCTCTAAAACTAGGTTATTTGCGTCGTCTGTAGTGTTGCTCCCCTGATTTAAACAAAGTTGTTAGAAATTAAATTTATGGATGAAAACAAACATATTGAAAGGTTAATGTTTTACCTTATCAGGCATTCTGGATCTTGGGACCTGCCCCAAGCTTATGCGACGTTCAACTACGGCTTGATAGCCTAAATGGAAAGCGATATTTTTATCTTCCTCTGTTGTTTCTGTTCCGAAGTCATCACCCTACATTACATATGTCTGTGTATTTTTAATCATATTTGATAGGATTACAAAAACGTTGGAAGGCGATACAATTAATTATAAGATGTTTAGCTACTTAATTACAATTCTTGCAGCTAATTTCAAGTAGCCGCCCTGGCCTAGCTTGTGATGGCCCTTTTTTCAATCCTAGCTTTGGTTGCCTTTGAGGTGTCAGGCAACCTAGCATCAAAAGATTGAAGTCAGATATGACGTAGCACACTTTTATTTTAGACATAAAGAAAATTAAAGCCATTGAATTAAAGTTGTAATTTACCTTGCGGGTCCAGTTGGCATTTTTCCTTCTTTCTTTGCCCTTTTCTCTTTTCCGTCATGGATGAGTGCTCTCCACTCACTCTCTGAAACTGCGAGAGGACGCTCATATCTAGGGTTAAATTGCAATTGCGTCCTATAGGTGTCCCCGGTATATTTCAAATATTTTCCGGCTACCTGAGCCACCGCTTTTCTGTCAAATGTGCCGACCCCAAAAAGGGCTTCTAGATAATCTAGAAGTTCTTT
This sequence comes from Pinus albicaulis, assembly GCA_034641835.2. NCBI lineage: Eukaryota > Viridiplantae > Streptophyta > Pinopsida > Pinales > Pinaceae > Pinus > Pinus albicaulis. The sequence goes on from CM076570.1 coordinate 1,484,212,483, forward strand.
TTTCAGGTTGGAATTCTGGGAATTCCACCCTGTACGTATGGTTGGGCCAAAATTACCAACGCATGGCTCTCCAGAATCCTGTAGAACTCATTGTTTCCTACACAGAATAAAACCAAAAGAAAAAGAAGATATTATCATTAATTTAAAAATAAAAATCATGATAAATATGTTTTAGATAAAGTACATGAAATAGTTAAAATATTAAAATTTACCCGGGAGTTGTACATGCTTTATAGGGACACCCTCATCGTTCACCAACAACGTGCCATTAATGGTCCCTGTGGAGCTGACACGTGTAGCTCCAGGAAACACAATAATGTAGTTGGCCATATCAGCCTCATCATTGCCAACACGTTCAGCGGTTGGTTGGGTGTCCGCTTGGGCAGGGTGTGTTTCTTGCCTGGCACCTAAAGGAGTAGAAGGTGTACAAGAGGGTTGTTGGGCAATCTCTTGCCCTTGTGTCCCACTACCACCAACACCGGTTTCAGCAAGTGCCAGAAAATGCTACATACAAAAGAACTTTTTGTTAGTTTAGTCAATGTAAAAATTAAAAATCAAACTATCACAATTCATCTCATGCAGAACAAAAAAAATATCCTTTGACTTTTTATTATTACCTGATATGTTTCTAGCTTTCTCATAAGTTGTTTTATCCTCTCTTCTGTTTTAGGTGTTTGAGGCGCGTCTATCAAAGTATTAAATTCTGACCTTGCATCTCGTGCCTTTTCTCACAATAAGAACACTTGAGATAGGGATGAAGAAAGCTCTTCCTCAAAGAGGGAATCATCAAGTGTACCATGGCTAGGTGTCTGCATATTTGAACAAAATTAATATTATTTCAATTATGTAAATAACTAAAATACCTGAAGATAGAGCAATGCTGGCACTTTACATGTTCTTCCGTTGGCCTCTTTCCGCGATCATCCCGTCTCTGGGTTGTTCCTGCACTGCTCTCATCAGTCTGCCAAATTGCAATAAAATTATAAATGTAAAAACTTGAAAACAATATCTAACTTAAAAACACAAAATGAAAACTGAAATAATTTCTAATAAGACACCTGACGACAAAGTTAGAGTTTCAAATATGCCTTGCATTGAATTCAGTCCTGGAAACATGTCATTGCACATTAAGGCACCCAAACAAGAGACGAGTTGACAATGAAGACCTTATTGAATCTATTGTTGGAGCAACTTCTAGTAAACTTGTTGTGAAGACCTTGAGGACATTTTTGGAGCAACATTGTTGAAGCTGATGGTATAGCATTGTTGGAGACGATCTTGAAGGGCCTTGAAGTGAAGCTTTTGGAGCAACTATTGGAAAATCCTTAGAGAATTTAAGTAAGGCACTTTCTATCGTCCATCACCTTTTTCCTTTCAATATCCTTTAAACGATTTTGTTGATATTTAATGTTTGAAATCACGTTATAATTCCTTGATTATATGTGTTTGGGGACTAGAATAATTTCACACTAAACCATGCAAACTTAAAAGTAACTTAACAAATCCATAAAGTAATAATAATCATAATTCCTAATTTCCTATTGTACGATATGATGCAAATTATTCAAACATGAAGCAATGAAGACATGCAATGTCCGAATTTCAAGATTGATGAACCAATACAAGAAGTTAGAAACTGCAACTTTGATTCAATACTCTGTGTCCTAACTCCAGGAAGGAATCTAGTTTGTAGTACAGAACATGCATCGTGTATTATCAATTCTTAATTGACAACAACTAAAGGTCATCTACATCATCAATTCCTTCCCATGTGTTTTTATATTATATTCCTTATAAAAGTGTCAAATTTCTCTCAAAGTAAGAAACCACTGAATAAAATAAAAAAATAGTTGAGATATGATTGAGAAATGGTCATTTATTTCTTAAAAGGATCTTCACGATTTCTTTTGTTGTTTTTCATCTCAAGAAACAAGAAATGACCTAAGAAACTATCGTGCTGTAATATAAGAAACAACACTGTGCAATGGCCATTTTCAAAGCCAAATGATGTCCATTGAGGACATGGCCTTTATTTGGTTCCTGTTTCATAGGAGTTTCGGGTATAAATGGAACTTTTTTGTATCATTTCCAGTAGTAAAAAGGGAAAACCTTCTTTTTCCATGGGAAATAATTTACCTTTCCTTTTTCAAGATAATATAAATCACAAAAAATATGAACTATACTGCACAGATTCTTGGATAATGTGAAAGTGCAAAAGGAATACCCTACACAAGTGATGCACACATGTACACTTGAACACTAACATATTTTTGTAGTTGAAATGCAATGCTTGTTTTCATTTAAATGTAGGGTTTTTAAAGCAGGGAGAAATAATGGCAGCCAATTTAATAAGCGTTTCTTTGGGAAAAATTTAAATCTTGTACTGGGTGATGAAGATAATAGAGGGTGTTGAATCTTGATTCTTGACATTGTGTTTAACTTGAATAACTCAAATGATTATAAATATCAGTCGATGAGTTCTTTTTTCAAGTATGTCACTCAAAACTCTTATGTCAAAGTATTGTATGATGGCTAGCATTTGCTTGTTTCCCTTTCTTCAGTTCAATGTAAAAAGTATATTAATATATTGGAGCACGAATGATAACTACAATTGTTTGCTCTGCAGTATATCCAGCCCCAATATTATGAAATTTTTTCTCAAGTGGAGCTATTTGGTTAGGCTGTAGGGTCAACCCTCTATAGGAGGAAGGGCCTGCAGTAAGAACTTACCATTTTGAAAGTGCTGAGGGCCAATGTTGTTCTGCAAGAGCTGAGGGCGAATGTTGTTCTGCAAGAGCTGAGGGTGAATGCTGTTCTGCAAGAGCTCAGGGCGAATGCTGAGGGCGAATGTTGTTCTGCAAGAGCTCAGGGCGAATGCTGAGGGCGAATGTTGTTCTGCAAGAGCGGAGGGTGAATGCGCGCGTGATATCATACGTTAATGTAGCACACATGTACATTTGAACACTAATAGATTTTTGTAGTTGAAATGCAATGCTTGTTTTCATTTAAATGTAGGGTTTTTAAAGCAGGGAGAAATAATGGCTGCCAAATTAATAAGCGTTTCTTTGGGAAAATTTAAATGTTGTATTGGGTGATGAAGATAATAGAGGGTATTGAATCTTGATTCTTGACATCTAGAGAGAACCCTACAGCCTAACACAATCCAATGGAATTGACCAAAAAAACCCCAAATAGAGTCAACCCTACTATAGGAGGAAGGCCTAAGAACTTACCATTTTGCAAGAGCTGACGGTGAATGCTGTTCTGCAAGAGCTGAGGGCAAATTCTGTTCTGCAAGAGCTGAGGGCGAACGCTGAGGGCGAATGCTGAGGGCAAATTCTGTTATGCAAGAGCTGAGGGCGAATGCTGTTCTGCAAGAGCGGAGGGCGGATGCGCGCGTGATATTAGCTATTGCCACGGATACGAAACAATAAAATCATTTTTATGTAGTGTGCATATAAGTTTCGTTTATGGATTTAGCGCGCATATCAGTGTCGTTATACCGACGGCGAAAAAGGCGTCGCTATTGCAACGAAGGTCTCCAAACGTCGCAATTACGACACTTAGACATTGTGTCGCACTTGTAGTCGTCGCCATAGCGACGCTTTGGGCCATAGTGTCGCCAGTGCGACGTCTTCCTCCAAACGTCGCAATTACGACACTTAGACATTGTGTCGCACTTGTAGTCGTCGCCATAGCGATGCTTTGGGCCATAGTGTCGCCAGTGCGACGTCTTCCTCCAAACATCGCAGTGGCGACACTTTTTAAGTGTCGGTATTGCGACACCTTTCTATAAACGTCGGTATAGCGACGGTTTCGGGCGGGATGGAAAAAAGTTGGGGAAATTTCCGACATTTGGTCAAAAGCGTCGGAACCAAGTGTTGGAATTTCTGCCAAATGTAGTAGTGTCACCAACTGCAGCTCCAACAACCTTCTTTTTCTGTGGGCAGTTAGTGGCGGGATGCCCATGTTCTTGACTGTGAAAACACTTCACCTTAGACAAATCCAGCTTCTTTCCTTTAGACTCGGATTTTGAATGGGATTTCTTCCCCTTCCCTTTCCTTGCCTTGGTAGCCAAAGCACAATCCTCTTCATCATCATGCTTTGATGAAGAGCCATATCTGGTGTTCCACCTTAATTCCTCCTACACTAGATCCGATCACAGTCGTTCCCAATCCGATAGTTTTTCATATCTGTCGACAAAGTATTGATAACTATGCTAAATCTTAGGAAGTTCCAAGAGAGCCAAGCTCACCAAATCATCATCAACAACCATGATTCCCACACTCCCTAGTTCATCCTGACATTGGACAAACTTTGTGAGATACTTAGGAATATTGTTGCCCTTCTCCATCTTGATCTTTTTGAGTTTATCCTTCAACAACAATTTCCTATGGTCGTTGCTGCTTTGTAAAAGATTATTCAAAGCCTTCCACATAGAAAATGGAGTGGCTTTCCCATGGAGTATTGAGACAATATGGTCTCGCACACCTTCCAACAGAATCCTTCTCATCTTCGCTACTTTCTTTTTCCATGCGTCAAGTAATGCAATATCTGTCGAAGTGGGCTTAGGAACATCACTGTCGATGAATTCCTTCAAGCCATTATCTTCAAGCAACGCCTCCATCCTATCCTTCCATGAAATGTAGTTCGAGCTTCCCTCGAGTGCATACTCTAGCCACAAACCATTGAAAGCCATTTCAATGTTTACTCAACTGTCGGACCAAGAAATTCTTGTAGCAAATTCGAATTGTTTCCACCAAGAAACTCAGCTACTGCTTCAAAATTGCAATCTTCTTTGCTCCAATACCATGTAGAAATTTTAATATAATTATGTATTTCCTGGATTCTCCTGATCTATCAATTATATGCCACTGTTAAATACAGAATCCTTCTACTAAAATCTTTGGAGAAATTTAATCGCCAATTGCAAACACATGAAGAAAGATCAATCATACATAACACAGATGTTTTTACCGGGAGAGCATAAAGATAAAAACCCCACTATCATATATTATGTATATATCATGGAAAAAACTCTAACCCAAGAGCTCTCAGTACAATATACAATTGTCTCACACTGTCATACAAAAATTGGCATATTCATGCACCAATTTACTGCCTCCTCACAACCTGCCTCCACTGTGCAATCCCTACTGATCACAATTCCTGAATGAATGAGATACTTTCCTGCCTTGACTGTGAAATCCTCATTGGCATCTCCAATGTGTGTGTGGTTGCAAGATTTTACCCACTAATGTCACAACAGATAGTCAAACTATCCCTTTCACCTATCTCTCAACTGGGTCTCCACTGGATCTGACATGCATGTAGTTAACAATAGTAAATCTTCAGTTGCATGTGCGATCACTCCATGTGAATTAATTTAATATTTAATTCACTGATCTCTCACTAGTGTATATTTATTTACAACTAGCACAACTGAGTTTAACTCACTTAACTGAGTTAAACTACTTTACAACTCACATAACTACACATCCAACTTTGTTACAACTTTGAATCACTCAGTTACAACTAAGTCCACTTGCATGTCCCCCCAACCAACCTTAGAACTCAAAATTCCTTCAGCTAACTAGTTTTCCACTTCAGTTAACTGAAATCAAGTGATTCAAGAGAATAGATTATTATTTATTGTCTAATTATTATTAAGAGATAATAATAATCGACATGCATTCTATTTTAGACATGCGATCTATAAATACACTTCGCCCATGCATCTAAAAATAGAACCTCATCTATAAATAGAATTTTCTCAACCATCTATAAATATAATCCCGCTATAAATAGAATTTTATCACCATTCTAAAAATAGACATGCACCTAAAAATAGCTTGTGGGCCCCACCTAGTGTAGGTGCTTAATTTTCACTAGGATCACCATCTTGTTCAATCTCAACACATTAGAAATATCACTTTAAGTGAGTTGGACTAATTTATGCTTAGGTTAGGAGGATTAGTGTTTTCTTTTGTTGATGTTTTGTTTGATTTCCTTTTTCTCATTTGTTTACAGTTTTGCTTCTTTCCTTTGTTTGTTTCTTCTCAGTCTTAGGTCATTTTCCGCATGAGACTATGTTTGGCTTTTGAAGCAAGCATGGTGAAATCCAAGAGGAGAGTTGTTCTTCTACCAAAACTTGGATTTCTGTCTATTTCTCGTCTTTGTGTGAATCTTGCATCCTATTGGTTCATGATACTCAGATGGAAAATACGTTCCTTCTTAGAGAGAGTCATGGTGAAATCATGATGTTTGGGTTTTAACTGGTTCCACCTACTCTATGCAGTTTTTATATATTTGGTTTATCCTTGTCACTCTAGTCTAGTAGTTTAAGGAGGGGAGGAAAACCTTAAAAATTATGCCATAGGTGTACATAAACATAATTATCTGAAGGAACAATCTCTTCTGCTCTCAATAAGTTGGGATCCCTCTTCTGCCCCATGAAATGAATAAGTTATTATGCAAAGTTTTTTGAACAAATGAAAAAATGAAATAAAGGGTGAAATAAGAGAAAGGCTTCCTACATAGAGTGGTGAAGCAAGAAACTCTGTTAGGGTACTATCTGATGCAGGGATTCTGGGTTAAATTAGAATCCTAGCATATAAGCACAAGTATTTCGCCCAACATGAAAACTCTCAATCATTTTCCTTAAAATCATAAAAAATATTTAGCTTAAAATACACCAAAAGGAAAGAGAGTCATACAACAAACATACTGATATTAAAACAAAAAATATTTGGCCAAATATTACATTGGGTGGCCTCTTGGCTCTCGACCCTTCAAACCATCTCTCACTCTCACTGTACTCCTTACTGCTCTCAGTTGTCTTTCATCCTCACAAAACCCTCATATATATACATAAATAGTGAATTTATTTCACTCCATAAATTCCTCCACACAAATCTCAACTTAAATATAATTTAAATTTATTCTAGTTTTGGACTCAACAAAGTCCCGTATATGGAATTCCTACTCCCTATATTATCTACCTAATTCCACTCCACTCATATCCTTTAATTATTAAAGAATATTTACAAAAATCCTCACATTTATAATTTTCTCCTAATTTATTAAAAATAATCAATTTAATTAATAAAATAATTAAAATGTCTCACCCCCCTTATTACATAATTGAATAATGAAAATTTGGCTTGGATGCTCCTGCATCAGATTCCCCAAGTAGAGAAGTTTCCATAGACTCCTGTCTATGAGGTCCGTCGCTTTTCTGTAACAATGCGACAGCCACAAGTCCTGATGACTTGTTCCCTCCAGGATTCCATACTATGTTCTGTCGCTGGTCCTTCGAAGTATCAACTCGATGTGATAACTCATCGTCCACTCTGTCGATCAGATTCCATCGGCTTCTCCAACACTTTCTATCGTCAATTCCTCGGATTAATTCCTCTTTGTCAAACTATTTCATCTCCAACTGAGCTGAATACTCAACTTCCTACAATAGAAAATAATCAAGAACTCCTTCTTGATTACAACTATAGTCTTGGATTGATTTTATAGAAACAACCCTCTCGTATGGTACTGTACCTGCATTCACCAACAAACTGTTAGTTTTAAAAAGGTAAGACCTGTCGGTCATTTTTTATTCTTCAGGCATCAATCTCTCATCATCGACTTTTTGGACTTCAATAGATTCTGTTCTGAACTGCTGGCTGCTTCCATCTTCATCCTGCTGATTCACTTTTTCCTTTATGTCCCTACAGACATAACTCCCTTGCTGCTTCTGATATTCCATCTCAATGCCAAATAATTTCTACTCGATTTCTCTGATTTTGACATCATATATGTTAATGTCGTTTTCTATACCTACAGTTACATCATTATTTGAAAATTTATAACATTTATTAAACTCCATAAATGTTAAAACTATTTCATCTCTATCATGCATAGTAACTATAATTTCTTCTGGATCATGTTCTGCAAGTTTTTCTTCGCCATCAGGTTCCTTCAGCCATCATTCCAAAAACTCGATTTCCATACGAAATATTTTCAGCACTTCATCACTACCTTCACTCTTCCTCCGGCAATCTTCCTGAGTTGTCCTGGTTTCAGAATCATTACATTGTAAAATTTTGTCAGCAATTTCATTAAACAAATATATTTGTTTACCTCCTTGGAATTTTTCTTTGGCATTTCCATTTTGCTTTCATTCCATAACAACTTCAACTTGTTGTCTTACCCCGAACAAGAATTCATCTTTGATTTATTCCTGTTGTAACAAATCAATACCTTCCTTCGCTGAAAGGAATTCTCTACCAGACTTTACCTCAAGAGTTTCATTCTCCTTTGTGACAGTTCCATTAGACTGCTCACCATCTTTTTAACATCCTGCAAACATACATAAACTGTGAGAAAAAATGTAAGGCTTCATGGCCTCATCTATTTCTCTCACCAACACATCTTCAGATGCTTCTGAACTATCCCAATAGTTCATGAGATCTTCCTCACTGATTTCTTCACCCAGCCTTTCATCCTGTTCTGGGCCACAAATGGAAACATCCATTTTTCACTCAACCTCTCTGAGTTCTTCACAACTCAACATCTACTCGAGCTTCCTCAGCTCTTCCATAAACTGTATGTTTACCTGATTTTCCGTCTTTGTGTGTAGCTTCTTCCACTTCACCTTATTTCTCATGGTCCAACCATGTGTCTGGTCTTTCACATTTTCCTGCAACAATCCCATTAACAATTCAAGGTAAATTTTTATCTCAGCCTTCTCCCGCTCGTACTCTTCATCCGTCAATTGTTCACATAAGCCACTTAACTTGGCATTTTCCTTCTTCTCCCTCTGCTGTGGTCTTCATCAGATCTTTGGAAATGACTATCAACAGTCATCTTCCCCTTCTTTGTGAACTGCATCTGTTCACGTGTGGACTTCATTTAATCCACTTCTCAGCAATCCTTCACACTTTCCATTCATCAAAATGAAAGTTCTCCTCTTGCGCGTGGCTTCTCTTGGTTCTCTATCTTGGAACCAGTCTCTGGTAACTCTCTTGCTTCACTTTGCTGCAAACAAAACTTTAGCAATGCATGTGTTACAATAACCGATTTTTGGGTGTCAGGCTCTGCCCATCATGCACCCAATTACATTCAGAATTTGGACCTATCTTATGACTCTTTGACTTCAGACTTACACCAATTTTCATCTTGGATGAAAATACTCAATCTCAATTCAAACTATCCAAACTTTCATTTGACTCTAACATCTGTTTTTACTTCACGCTTTGTCCCAATAACAATGATAGTGGATATTTTGACTTAATTGAAGTTATACAATTCTTCAATAAACATACACCACTAATAAATTTTTAGGATGTAAAACCTTCACTTTCTTTCATACTTCATTCTTATGAAAATTCATCAGTTTTCCCTTATCATTTCACATGATACTGAAGTCTTTAGTCGAATTGCAATTCAGGTTTTCCAAGATTTATTTTAAGGTGAAAATAAATAAACCATTCAATCTTCAATGTTTAAAATTACTATCCTGAATTTCCATACCTCATGTCTTGTTAAGGTTATTAATAAACCTCTCTCTCTGCAGTCTCAATTCTCTAATTTCCACTCTTCTGTGTTGTCTTTGTCACTGCAAACGCTCACATACCCATAAGCTCGTCATCTTATTGCAAACATTTCCCTGCACTTTTATGCACCATGCAACATCAATTCACATCTCTTTACCTGTGTGTAGAGAACAAGCAACCTCTTTGATGTACAACCCATACATTGTGTTCATATTGAATATCACCTCCTTAAATGTCGTCATATGATGGTAAAAACAAAGGTTTTACCACATCAAGTAATTGTGGTGTGTTTTCAACCATAAACAAAAATCACCAAGTCTTCTCATTTCCAACTACAAATTTTGATCCAAAGTGATGCAATCAAAATTGTGAAGAATCCACATTATGCATAAAAAAGCATGTTTCAAGATTTCAATATACTTTAGCATGGTGAAAATCCACATCACTTAAAAAATAAAAGTTCACACACAACTTTACTGGAATTTCATTAAGGCCATCACTGTGTTATCCTCCATGAAATAACAATAAACATTATGATTTACCTATTGGAAATGTTGTCATTGATGGCAAAGGTAAAGATAGGAGCAACACCTAAACTATCCATAAGGCAAAAGAGATAGAGAGGTAGCAGATGAAACAGAGGAATTGAAGCAGAAGCAAGAGAGGAATTGGAGACAGGGCAGTGGAGTTGAAAGGGCCTGAAGGAGAGTAATACATAGGTTTATTTATGAATTAGGGGTTTAATACAGTTTTCATATGAATTATTGAGCAATTATTCATTAATTGAGTTTGTATGGCATAGACTTTGATTGAAGACTAAAACCCTGTGGTAAAGACTTAATATGCTTGGGGATGAGTTGGAGCATTGCTTAAATGGAAAAGGTGATGGCAAAGGACAGCAGCAGAAGACAACAGGGAACATGTACAAGGAACAGAGACAAGTAGTGAATTGAAGCAGAGTTGTCCAGATGACAGAATAGATTGTCCTCTTGTTTTCATGAACAAGAGGGTTTTGTAAGTAATTTCAATTAGCATAAATGAAGAATCTATTTAGTGGCTCTGAGGAGATGAGAGAATTGATATAAGTCTTCTTCCATATTTTTCGAAAGGATTGATCCTCCAAGAGAAAGCGGAACTGTACCGTACCTGTATATTTCTTGTGGAAGCGGGAGTTAGACCTTCAAAGTTTGTGAACATTGAGAACCTTGTGCAAAAGGGTAGATTTTTAATTCTGTGCACGATCGAGAAAACCGATGTGAGTTCGTAAATAAGGGCTTATATATGTATCAAGATTAGATGCGCTCTGAAATGAATCCATAGCATACGGTGTCATTCGATTTAACTCTAATCATAGAGCATTTTGAGTTGTACGAGAATGTGCGATAGTTAAAATACTCCAGGACGACTTCTATGTATTCACCGTTGAAAAAAGTTTGATACCCCTTAAGTTCTGAGCTAAATTTATTATGTAGGGTGCCGAAATGTTAACCCCTGTATGGAGAGGCTTTCTGAGAGTCCCAGTGTGAGTGTTATGGAGTAGAATGCAATGAATATTACAACATAATGGAATGTGAATGCAGCAAGGATGTAGCGGAATAGTTATATATAATGAAAGGAGCGAAGTATTAGAAGCAAAACTCGGAATACAAAACTCTGACTAATGAATAGTAAAAACGGGTTGGCGTTAGTAACCGGATCACGGAAGGACATGGAACCTTGAGCGAAGGAAAGGAACCACGAGGTGTGAACAGTGACAACGGAACCTGGAGTAGAGGGGTGGAACCATGAAATAGGAACAATGGACGCGGTTTAGAGTGAATCGGTGGTTTTCAACGCACCACCTTCGACGAGCAAGCGGTTTTCAAGAAATCAGAGCGATTCCAGAGAGCGAATGACACGTGGCATACGAAGGGATCCCAAAACCACTCACACTACGTGCCATCGCGCATTATTGTTCGTGCATCTTTGCCAAGTGATATCCGTCTGATCAAATGAGGCGGCGCGACGTGATAACAACCGTCGGATGGAGACGACCATTAGCATTGGGGCCCATACGCATGTATTAAGGTTTGCGGATTTAACAAAATGAAATTTAGTGGTTCTATTCAAAGGTTGCCTCCGAGTATTCCTGGAGCATTGAGGTTTATTTTAAACCATAGATTCTTCAAGGAGGTAAACTTCAGCATAAATTCGAAATTGCTCAGATTGGAAATTGGGTTAAGTACTAAATTGAGTGCAGGTGATTTTATGTGCAAGTAAGTTTTAATTATTTAAATCACCAACCCAGAAAATAGAGCATTGAAATTTCCCAGATCAACAGTTGGATTGAGTACAAATTTGCTGTATCCATTTTACATGCACACAGAAAGAGGAAGTATGAGGATTGACAAAGGTAAACAAAAATTTCAGAGTTGAAGAGATGTACAACAAAGGGATTCAAAAGTGCAGTGAACAGGTGGAATATGCAAATGACAGTGAACAAAGAGTATGTAGAACAGTTTCTTAACATCAGCAGGAAAAGACAAATCCAGTAAAGCCAAAATCCAGAAAAGGAGCTGAGTGAAATTGAAATGTGTAATTGAAAATGTGAATGTAAATGTTGTAATTAATTTTTTATTGTTTGTGATGCATTGGCAAGTCTCCGGTGGGAAAACAAAACTCCCATTGTAGTATTGAAATTAATGCATATTGTTATATTTTTCTGAATGAGCGGGTAAAATAAATGAGAAGGCAGAAGGCAAAAAGTCGGGACTATTCACTTCAAAATCCTCGAGGAATATAAAAATTCATGTGATGAACTATATATATAATATCAACTTGATATGCATAAAAGAGGTTAGAGAGAGTAAGGATAGAGAATGAAAATCATAGAAGATTGAGGTAGAGAAGATAAGAAGAGAGGAGCAGAAAGAGATGCTACTAAACAGAGCTGATATCTGAGAGAAATCAGCAAACATTTCTTGTGATAAATTGAGGAAGTTGGAGCTTCCCTATCAAGTTGAAGCTTGATAGCTGTCAGTTGCAGCTGACTGAGGTTGGAGCCTCTTGTAGGTTGGTGCCTGCAGAAAATTGAAGGGAGTTGGAGCTTCCTTGCAAGTTGTATCTTGCATAATTGAGGATTGGAGCCTCTTGTGGGTTGGTGCCTGCAGAAAAACAATGGTGAGAGGGAGTTGGAGCTTGCCTTTGCACCACAACAATAATAAGATGTGGTTTTCTCCCTTTATGGGTTTCCACTTATATCTGCTGTCTCTATCTGTGTTGCCTGTGTGCTGAGATGATTTATCAAATCTTCTTAATGTTTTTTGCTCTCATAATAAGTTTAATGTCACATTAATTTAATACTTGCTACAACATATTAAGACTGTTCATATACTAAGGTTGATTATAAAAGTAAGCTATAAATCAGCTGATGAAAAGTTAAAAAAATGCTCATGTATGTATTGAACTGATTCACCCCCCCCTCTCAGTTCAACTAAAATTCAACATTACCTTTTGTGCCCATATCACATTTACCACTGCTCTCTTTAGTTTCAAATCTCCACCATCTTCAGACCTTTCAAAATGAAACCCTTCTTTTCAAAGACACATCCATAAATCCAATGATTTCATGATCAACATGCCACATATATCTCGAGGCTCTTCTTCCAATCTCCACCGTCGATTTTGAATTTCATGCACATTAGATATATTCTCTCCAAGGCTGTGTGAAAACCCTTGTTTGGTTTTCAAAACTATCTCTTCATATTTTCACGCTGATTGCACAATCTTGAACAACATGTGAGAAAAAAAACTCAATAGTACAAACAAATAATTAAATTGATTTTCTCACCAAACTTCAAAACAATAATTCTCCTAGCACTACAATTCTCTTCACGCAATCTCTTTCTCACTTCTGACACCAAAATGATATAGATCTACAACAACTCATGCTTTGGAAAATTGTTTTAAAAAATTACCCACTTCTATGAAAGCCCAGGCTTATTTTCTTTCATAAAGAAATTGATTCAATTGTCACTTTGACATTGCAAATTCAACGCAACCATTTTCTTAGTACTATGGTTATGAGATCCATAAGGAATCATTACAACTATGCACCACCATATAATTTCAATTTAACCCCATAACTCACTTGCATTGCAAATGGACGTTTTCACATACAAATTTCATGTCTATTTCACTATAACAAACCAAACAAACCCTGCATACTTACACACGCATCGCATGAGCTGCATTATGCTTTCGCTTCTGGTAATTCATTGCAGACATTGCAACCACTTCAACGTTGCTGCTATGATCCACGCACACAGCAGGTATCCACGCTCATCTAATTGACGCGTTATGACACCACCGTAGCATCAGATAGTGTGAGCACGGTAGTGCTTTCCACCCTTGTAACCTGTTCACGTCTCGACGTAGAATGGTGATTCACCAATGAAATTCATGCAGCTTCCTAATAGCCGTGACTACGATGCCGTATGCTGCAACTTTGCATATGTAACAGTTTGGCCATTGGCTCATTACTCTGATGTGATGTAGCTCAAACACGGTAACAACTCCCAAGCTGTGGCTCGTCCATATCCACACGTAGACTTCAATAAAGTGGTAACTCACATAACATTCAATATTCACAATGATGTGGCTTCTGCCAATGACTATGCCCCTCACAAAAATGTAGCTTCACCAATGTCTACAGCCCTCGACTATCCATGAGAGTGTCGAGCCACTGGTTGGCAGAATCTTTGCTGTGGAACTTGGTCACAGTACTGTGTTACCACAGTTAACAATTATGGCGTTTCAACCATCATTGCAATGCTTACCGATTCCTCATTTCTATGAATTCAAGCGGATTCCTCCTCGTTGCTACGTGGACATAGCTCCATAAACTGGTTCTCCTTCACCATCAATTGCCGAATCCCTCACAGGCTGCTATTGAAAGATCTATCACCAACACTAAAATAATAATAACCCAGTACTGCGGAACAGACCTGTAGTTTTTCTTCATCAATCTCGTGTACATGTCCATATTTATGTCTGTTAAAGCTGCCTTTGTTTGATGCCATATATCTTGTCCGTGGAAAAGAGCAACGTGGGTAACTGTAGCAGAGAGTGTTGTAAATCCGACCCCATATGTACAGGAAAAGAAAGCACTCAAATGCAATTTTCCATAAAAATTATATGAAGCCTCATTGAAGGTGAACTGGCTTGTTAGCAATGTTCATGGATGCCTAGCACTCAGTGCTTACGCATTCACACAAAATTTTCAACCTCACACAATGCTTAATACGAATGTGGCAACATATCAAGCCTAAATCAGGCTCTGATACCAAATGATGCAGGGATTCTGGGTTAAACCAGAATTCTAGCATATAAGCATAAATATTTCGCCCAACATGAAAACTCTCAATAATTTTCCTTAAAATCATAAAAAATATTTACCTTAAAATACACCAGAAGGAAAGAGAGTCATACAACAAACATACTGATATTAAAACAAAAACTCTTTGGCTAAATATTACATTGGGCGGCCTCTTGGCTCTTGGCCCTTCAAACCATCTCTCACTCTCACTGTACTCCTTGCTGCTCTCATTTGTCTTTCATCCTCACAAAACCCTCCTATATATACATAAATAGTGAATTTATTTCACTCCATAAATTCCTCCACACAAATCTCAACTTAAATCTAATTTAAATTTATTCTAGTTTTGGACTCAACAAAGTCCGGTATATGGAGTTCCTACTCCTTATATTATCTACCTAATTCCACTCCACTCATATCCTTTATTTTTAAAGAATATTTACAAAAATCCTCACATTTATAATTTTCTCCTAATTTATTAAAAATAATAAATTTAATTAATAAAATAATTAAAATGTCTCACCCCCCTTATTACATAATTGAATAATGAAAATTTTGCTTGGATGCTCCTGCATCACTATCTAGGCTCGCTGGCACCAGATAAATATTTGTGTTTCTCAAGTGACTATGTTAGGGTACTGTCCAGGCCTACTAGCAGCAGAGAAACACCAAATATGAAAATAAAGACTCTAATATTTTTCTTTTACTTGCACATCTAAATACTCCTCATCCCCAATTGAAACAACTTAGTGTAACTTGGCTTGGTTAGTGTTCCACTGATGAAGAGGATGGAAGGGGATGTCTTTAAATCAGACTATGTGAGGGAGTTATAATAATCAATGAATTGAACAATACTTTCGAAAGGGTGAGACCATTTTTACACAATATAAGACTCATTCAGAGAGCTGGAGTTATACGAGTGTGTTGCCAATGTTGTTGCAACTACAACCACCCTCCAAAATTTTTCCATTGCCTAGATTTTGAAGCCTAACTTTATTTTCATAGGAGCTTACCTTGCACTAGTATCAGGTATCTATGCTTTAACTGATGTTTATATTTTAGTTTTTCTTGTTTTCAATTTCTCTTCACTTTGAATTTTTTTCTAAGTCACAAGCTAACCTCCTGTCTAAGTCTTTCAGGCTTGCCTCCAGTAACTGCGAAATTCATGGAGCCAGTCTTGACCTTCATGTTCAGAATTGTGCAATCATGAGTAGAATCCCATCCTTGAGATTGGGAACTGCGCAGACATGACATGCAACCCAAAACTGAGCCCAGAAACTGCACAATCAATCACCGAGCTCAGAAACTACACAAGGCACTGAGCCATGAGCTTCTTGTTCCCCAAAATTTTTCAATCCTTCCCGGTGATGTGCATGGCAAGTTTTCGCGGAAAAATTAGAAAAGAAAAAATAGCAAAAAGCATCCCTAAAATTTAGGGACCTATTTTAGTAAATATAAAGAAGCACACATGTTATTTTTGGAAATTATCGCCATGTGTCACTTTTTCCTTAATTTGTGGCATGCTCGTCATAAACCCTAATTTATCAAATATATTTAATCAACGCCCCTAGAGCTCATTCTCACATTCAATCTTGGATCTCTATCATTCCCGAGGAGATCAAGGAACCTTTGGTGCAATCACCATCACTTTTCTAGGTGAGTTTTGCATTTATCACTTTTAGTCACCTTTTCTATCGTTTTTTTCCATGTGGCTTGCATGAGTGCTGTTTTTATTGTTTATTTACATTCATGTTGGTGTTTTAACTTGCATTAGCATGTATAAGTGTTGTTTCAAGTTTTCGTTTGGCTTTTACAAGTGTCTCATCATTTTATTCATTCTTTCACCGATGGTCGCCATTGCGACTGTTAGCACTGGAATCAAAACTTGGATTATGGAAAGTGCCTAACCAGACACATCTTAATCTCAGGGGATATTTTATGATTTGGATTGGATTATTGGAAAGTGGTTGACTCTGACATTCCCTGAAAAGGTTTGAAACAGATAACTCTCTTTCACACATACAAGGGTACAAAGGCCTAATGTGGCAGTAAGGGTAAATTTGTAATCTGTTGGCTAGGAGAATATGCAAAAGGACAGTGGGTATATAGGATAGAATTCCATTGTTTGGATGGAGAAATAACACAAGATCCAAATTGATAATGCATCAACGAAAGAAAGCTTTTACAAGTCTTAGAAAAATTTCATTGTACACCAAAAGATATATGTTACAAGGAATGCTCATGGATAAATTACCACACATATATTATCAATAAATATTGCCACGAAAGGTTGATAAAATTAGATAATCATGCATAGATATATCATGAGACTAAAAAAAACATGGACCAACATTAATATCACAATCTGGAACTGAAAAATTCAGATATGAAAACACATGAGATAAGTATACAATACACACACCAAGCTTTCATAAGTTCTCAATAGTTATTATGATATATTATATATTCAAAATGTTTAACACGGGATGATCTTCAAAATACAACCAACGAACCCTTCTATATTTTCATTACACAATATTTATAAAAAATAGGAGTTCTGTATAGAAGCCTCCAATAAAAGTGGAAATATGTTTTTGGGATTTTATTACAACTCTCTACATATAGTAGAGTTCATCTAAAACATTGAAGAGAAAACTGAAATAGAAATAAAGATAAAGCATGGCATCACGAAGTTGAAGATGTCTGATTAGAGGTGGCTCTGTGCTCTCGTAGTTTTTCAAAAATTGTCTCCAAAAAAGGTGGAATCCAGCAACTGAAAGGAACACGTGTATACATATTTGCAAAAATATAGGAGTGGCTAAGCAACTGGAAGTTATCTGACACCTACAAAAGCTCATCATCACAGAGATTACATTCACTTCATTATCTTTAGTGGAATACTTGTGAGAATAAAACCAAAAAGCAACTTTTCTTCTCCATATACTAAATCCAAAAATAATAGCTACCTCTTTTGAAAAGGGTAGCTATATTCAAAAATACTAAATATAAACCAAAATGAAATACTCCTTCAGATTTTCAAGGCTATGAATATTCATTTATCAGAGGTATAATATGGAGGCAAAGATACTGATGGCTTCAACTTTAGTTACCCTTTTGTTTTACCTCCTCTTCTATGCTTGATTTTTCTACTGAGTCTTTTTCTTCTTGGATTTATTCTCTGGGCTATCATCAATGTTTATGATTTCATCCCTAAGAGAAGGGTTAGCAATGAGATTTCTTGATAATATGAGTTTGTTCTTAGGCTTGGTGCGAGGCCTTTGAATGTAGGGGTATGGAATATATATAGGCCTTTTTCCACCATGTATGAATCTGCTTGACTCTCCTTCTCCAAACTCTGACTGAGTGTACTCGGCATCACTGCTATCCTCCTCATAATATGAATATGAATGTGTTATAGTTTTCTTCCTCTTCTTTGCTGAAGAACCAATATATGAGAAAATATGAGCTAAGGTAGGTTCTTCCATTGTGATAGTCTCTGAAATTTTTCTTTTCCCCTTCATGAGTGAGGAAAAGACTTGTGAAAGAGTAGGCTCTTTAAATGAAATGCCATTTTTTTGTTGAGTCTCCCGTGTAGCTTCTAAAATAGGGTTTGATCTCATGGCTTCAGGGCTGATTTCCTATGAAGGTAGAACATGGCTGGATGTTAGGGCTTGAGGGATGACTTCCTCTGAAGGTCCCTCTGTCATGATGAGCCTTCCCCTGTGTTTACCCCTTGAAAAGGAAGCTTCCTCCTCTTTTCTTTTAGACACAATGTTTTTATCAAGTAGGGTCTCTCCTTGTTTAAGCTTATTTCTACACTCCTCCATGATTGACCTCAAGTTCTGCGGCTCCTTGGATAAACTTCTAGTGTAGACCTCATTTGCTGGTTGTGTTTTTGGTGTAGATGTAGTGTTTCTAGCCTTCTTGGCTAAGCTCCTAGTTTGCCTACTAGATGACCTTAAGGATGGGCCAGCTTGTGAGGGAGTTGATGTATGAGTAGGGTTTGACTATTTTTCTGGAGTTTTTAGCTTTCTAGACCTCCCTACTCTTCTTCTTGAATAAACACTATTAAATCCTTCATTTGTTATAAATTTCTCCCATGTAGTCCTTAATTTCCTTCTTAGGTGATAAACTATTAATATCTTAATCAAGCCTATGAGATATACATTATGAAGTGAGTAGCCTGAGGTCTTCTGTATCTTTCAAGACATTGATAATAGGGATCTGTGAAGTAAAAGGGTAGATTCATAGGTTTGTTACCTGAGATATGGGCTAAAAACCTCATTTGGTATTTGTGGACAGTTGAAAACCTACCTTCACAAGTTATGTGACACTGTATAGTAGCAATTACATGCTTCCACTTAGGTTTAAAGTATGAAATATGAATGGTAGGAGTCCAACCAATGTGTTCATGCTCAAGATTTAAATAAACATTTGAATCAACTTTAAGGAGATTTTTATTATTATTATTATGCCAAGACTCACCTGTTGCTGAAGTACGATTTTCCCTTGAAATGATGGTTTCAATAATATTGAAGGTTTGAGACCCAATACTAACCTTTTCTCCATCAAAAGTCTCAGCAAACTCTTGAGCCAAGAGTCACGACCGCATTCTCACCTAAAAATTTCCTTAAAAAATGATACCAACCTGCTGCCTTGAACTCGGCCTTAGCATGATTATCCAAAAAACAAGTGTTAGCTGGCTCATAACGATTCACATTACCTCCTTTGCCCATATTTATTGCTGTTAACCTAACCTCCAACGCATAACTGTAAAATGAGGAATACCCTCCACGAAACCCTAATTGCTGGCACCTGTTAACAAATGATTTTAAAATGGAGAATAAAACTATTAACTGTAGTTGTCACAAGAGCGGATGGAAGCAGGGTTATGCATGCCCTAGGATTTGGTGAATAGGAATGAAACGAACACATAAATGATTTAAAACTACTGCCAACTCATTTCACCAACTCCATCACATATCTTAATAATTTCTACTCTTACTGCATTTTAACACATATACCCTTTAGTAAGTAGCAATATATTTGCATAACCTTAGTAGAAGAATAATCACCCCTTTAATGCATCCTCCAATGAAAAAACAAACATACTTTAGATGAGAAACACCCCTTTGCCTTAACATGTCCTCAATCTTTGCATAACAATGCTGGTTTCATTTTAATAATGTGTCTTCTGCTTCCTTTTACTAATTTTCTAGGTAATTGCTACATTTATGAAAAAGACAACTTTTCCTGTAAAAATCATTGCTTTTGAGAAATATCGCTGCTTCTCATGGAAAGAACAACTAATCTTATGTTATTCCTAACATAACTCATGATTCTAATTTTTTGTCTTTAAACTTGGATAGGAAATCATAGTGAAAGAATAAGAGCCTTTTTCAAATGGAAACTCGTGACCTTAACCACTAAAAGTAGTTAAAAGACCTATTTAAAAGAGAGTTTACCCTATCGAATTTGTAACAGAAACATACTATTGGACTCAAAATTATTTTTGGATTTTATTAAAAAGTGATAAAGACTCATACAATTTAATCCTCTAGGGATCTTCACCATAGGTTAGGAGACAGGAGAGGATCAAAGACACAACTTACAACGACGACTAGACTTTGATTTTTTTTTTGAAAAATTACAGTGTTAAAAATGGCTCCTATTGGGGATGAAGTCCTCCCTGTGAGGCTTCAAGGACTGTAGATTCAGTGCCTTCAACTTTCAAGACTTTCAATTTTTAGAAGATAATGAGAGAAACTGGCTTTTATTGATTGTAATGAGACTGACTCTATTTACAAACATAAACACCATTGGGCATGGAGTCTAATTGAAAAAAACACTCCAGATATTTACAATGGAGAGACTGAATGACTCAACAGACAAAGAAATTTTTGAGATAATGACCATTGACTTGACCTCCAGTTAACTGATCATCATCTAAATGTTTAAGAAGAAATGTATTAATTTCTAGAACTTGAGCAACCTTAAATGGCCCAAACCACAAATTATCAAACTTACCATGCTTCCCATGGTCTTATCTTCTTTCATCCCAACATAATACCAAATCATATTCCTATAATATTTGTTGCTTTTCCCTTTTATCAAGGACAACTTTTACTTTGGCTTTGTACTTCTCTGTTTTGTCCATCAAGGATTCTCGACTTTGATGAATTTCTATCAATTGCGGCATCCTTCTTTGAATGGGATTTGAATTATCTATTTCATCCTGTAAAAACTTCATGACAGGCAGGGCCAAATTTAATGACATGACAACATCAACACCATAAACAAGTTGAAAGGGAGAAGCTTTAATTGATCTTTTAACACTCACCGTATCTACCCAAAGAGCACGAACTAGCTGGGTATCCCAATTTATTTTGTTTTCTGTCATCATCTTTTTTATAATTCTCACCAAAATTTTATTTGATAACTCAGCTAACCCATTACCTTGGGGGTAATAAGGTGTAGAATGAGTCAAATCAATATTATACTTCTGACAAAAATTGTTCTTCTTGGCATATTTAAAAGCCATTGCATTGTCAGTCACCAACCTCTCAGGGAAGCCAAATATAGACATAATATTTTCCAACAAAAATTTAATTATTATCGTGTCAATGGAATTTCTGGTTGGAATGGCCTTAATCCACTTGGTGAAATAATCTGTGGCTGTAAGAATCCACTTGTGTTGTCTCGATGATGGTGGATGAATCTCACTAATGAAGTCTAGTCCCCACTGTTGGAAAGGAGAATCTGGTTAAATGGAATTAGAGGTAGTGTGAGTAGCTTTTGCTTACCATCGAACTTTTGACATTCAGTGCAAGCTCTGACTTTAGCAAAAACATCAAAAAAAATAATTGGCCAGTAATAACCAGCTCTTAAAATCTTGTTTGCAGTAGCTTTCCAATACAAGTGTCCACTACATACTCCTTCATGTATCTCTACTATAAATTCTTTGGAATCAGCCTCATCTAGACATCTCAACAAAACTCCTACAAGGTATTTCCAATAAAGACGATTCTCCATTATGCAATACTTGACAACCTTCAATTTAAAAGCTCTCCTCTTTGATTTTTCCATTTCTGGAGGAAAAATGAAATTTAACAAAAGGTACACTATATCCTTGTACGAATTGGAATAAAAGATGTCAGGATAATCAATTGTACCTTCTTTATCTTTTCCTTCAACTATTTCCATATTCAGATTCAGAGCTTTGAAATTTGATTCTGTAATCAAGCGGGCTAAACCCTATCCTTTTATCAACTTAGTAGGTCTGATTTCAATGTCAAATTCTAGAATATTTGTCAACCATCTTCCCCTCCTACCATCTGTGTCAGTCTACAACAATACATCCTTGACAGTAATATTTGATACAAAAGAAATAATCTTAGAATGCATCACATAAATTCAAAATGACTTTAGAGCCTTCAACAACGCATATGCTTGTTTTTCAACCAAGTTTTATTTTAATTCAACATCCCTCAATGCACGGTTGGAAAAATAAATTGGCTGCTCCAAGCCTTCCTTGTTCTTTTGAAGTAAAACTGCTGCAATAGTTTCTTCAGAAGCATATGAAAAAGTCAAAAAATCGTTCTCAAAATCAGGGCTGATTAATACTGGGGCTTCATTCAAAGCAGATTTGAACGCCAAGAAAGAGTTTTTTGCTTCGTCTTGCCACCTTAACTCTACATTTTTATTCAACAAGACATTTATATACTTAATTAATTCTGCAAAATTTGGAACAAAATTCCTCAGAAAATTAATCTTACCCAAGAATGACTGTAACTCTTTCTTATTTCTAGGTAAACCAATTTTCGGAATTGCTTCAACTCTTCCTGGGTCAATACAAATACCATTTTATGTTACTACATGCCCCAACAAATTTCCTTATTGAACGACAAAGCATGATTTCTTTGCGTTTAAAGATAAACAAAATTTTATGCACTTATTGAACACTTGCTACAAATGTGTTAAATGGTTATGATCAAATTTTGAAAAGACTGTTATATCATCTAAATAAATGACAACAAATCTATCATTTTCTCCTGCAAAGGAAATATCCATTGCTCACTGAAATGTTGCACCTGAATTCATTAAACCGAAAGGAATCTTAGTGTACATGAAAGTTCCCTAGGGTGTAGTAAAAGTTGTTTTCTCCCTGTCCTTCTTGTCAACTGAAATATGATTGTATCCTAAATATCAATCTATCATTGACAATCTCTTTGAACCTATGAATTTTTGCAAAATATGATCCATTTTGGGTAAAGGATAGTTATCCTTCAGTGAACACCGATTCAAATTGCGAAAATCAACGCAAATTATGATTTCGCCATTCTTCTTTCAAATCGGGACTATATTAGCTATCGAATTGGAAAATCTTAGAGGCCGAATTATGTTGGATTCCCACATTTTTCTGATTTCTTTTTCAATAATAGGGAGTAGCATAAGATTGATATGCCTTATCTTCTGTGCCACAAGTTTTGATTCTTATTTAAGAGGGATTTTATGCTCCATTATGATTCTTCCATATGTCTTCAAATCATTGTAAGACCAAGAAAAAATATATGCATACTGCTTGAACAACTTGGCATATTTAGTTCTAGTTTCTTCAGGAGAGATTTAGAAACTCTAACATATCTAGTCTGATTTTCAGTACCAATGTTGCAATCAACTGTACTTTCTCCATCCATCTTGCTGTTAGGCTTCAAAAAGACATCATTATTGTCAAAAAACTAAAGGAACCAAGCCTTTAGGAATGAAGTTTTTTTTTCAGCTCAATAGTGTCTTTTCCAGCCAAAGTTTTTTTGAATGACTTGTTGTTCTGACTTTTAGTTGTGTCTTGTTCATTGTCAATTTGAATATCTGAAAACTACTCTATACATTCCAAAAATTTCTGAATTTCTTTATCATCTTCAAATACTTTCCATTGTTTGATATTGTCAGGAATGGAAGGTTTTTTTTTAATCTGAATGTCATAGGTAGCTTTGACATCAAGAGGGACCTTAAAATTACTAGCAGTAATGGCCAATGAATCTGCCATTTCATTTTCTTCTATGGAAACAGAATTCAAATTGAATGTTGGAAAATAATGTTCAATGAAATCCCAAACTTAATTTCTATAATTCTTCAGTTTTTATTTTTTTGCTTGATAGTTATCTCTCACCTGCTGTACCACCAACTCTGAATCACCAAAAACAATCAACTTCTCTACTCCCAAATATTTTGCTGCCTTCATTCCCAAAATTAGTGCTTCATATTTAGTAGTATTATTAGTAGTGACAAACTATAATTTATATGATAAAGTCACTACCTGCTGAGTGGGAGAAATAAGAACTATACTAGCTCCTAATCCCTCTCTTGATGAGGCTCCATCAAAATACAATTTCCAGATTTGTCCAACTTCTGAATTCTGCTCTTTTTAGGTGAGTAGCTACTATTTTTTATTAATTTCATGCTGAAAATGACTATCATAAGAAATAAGATGTAAAATAGATGATCCTAACTCCTTCTCTTCTGCATATATAGGATGCTTTGAGGGATTTTTCTGATCACTTATGATATAAGTCATTTGTGTTTCTCTATACAACCTCCTATATTCTCCTCCAAAAACTGGGATAGTGGCGTATGTCATATCCATTTGAAGAGTGCCTCCCAGATTTTTGGATCAAGATCTGGAAAGGACCATTCCGAATCTTGGTGATATATCAACAACTACTATGTCCATCACCAGACTCTTCATAGGAAGCTGGGTAAGACAAATTACCAAGTCTTTGATCACCCATAAACACTTGGCCCTTTTGTACTCAAAAGTGTAGAGGTCATGATATTGTTTGGTAATTTCCAGTCCTAATTCATCCATCACTTTCTTAGGCATCGGATTGTGAGAGGCCCCATAATCTAATAGACAGTTATGCAGCAATTTGTTATGAATGTTGAGTGAAAGATAAAAATGTGGGGAATTATCATCATTTTGATCTTGGACATGACTGCCTAAAAAGATAGTAGGATTCTCATCTTCAAGATTGACAGAATCAGGAGAAAGGGATGGCTAAAGCATACTTTTGAATGATTCTCTGTAAGCTGGATTTTTCAGTAATTGTTATAGCATCATTTTTCACCCTCATGTGAATAATGATTGTATCTTTGGCCTTGGGCACCCTTTTCCCCCAGACTTGAACAAATTCATAAAAAATAGTGTCTAAAATCCCATATGCGATTATGCCTAGACTTTTCCACGTATATACGCGAGTCCATTCATACTTTTCCGTGTATGCCATTTAAATCATTAAAAATATATATATAATTCCTTAATTTCGAGGCAGGGTGATGGTTATTCCCGTAATTCAACCACCCCAGGCTGTGGCCCAATTGTTTCCAACTGTTGAAACTACTTTGAGGGAATATAAAAGCCCCTCATGTGTATGGCCTAAGGGAGAGAGAAAATTATAGATATTTCAAGTCTGATATTCCCGTGCCTCCTGCACTTCCCAGGTATATTCAGGAAACCCTTGTTTCCTTGAGATGATGATCATCCTATATGACATCTTGTGTGCATACATCTTGGAAGAATCCTAGCGAGGTGAGGGCTGGACAGATCTAGAGGACGGTCTGTTCGAAGGTCATGGAAGGATTCGGGTGATCTCTCCACTTTTTTATTATTGTACATGCCATTTATAATGAGAAGAACCATCTTGTTCCTGAAATTCACGTGTTTGTATCTCTTTATATATGTGTAAAGATCATTAATTGAACATCCAGTATTGTTTATATGATATTATACATGAGTTACACTGACATCTAGGAACAATATATGTTGTACAACTAGTGTTTATGTTCGTTCTTTCTTGATTTCCAGGTTACGAAGGACGAGGAGTTGCTGGGGGTTTGCACCCCGCGGGATCTACATCAAATGTAGGACTTTTAGGTAAGTTCCGTAACTTGTTATATCTAGTTTTCAGCATAAAATTATAGGTTAAGTGAGTCCTTCTTGAATGGTATGCCCCTGATCTGTGAAGGTTTCCAACCCAAAAACCTTTAGAGAGTTATTTCCCAAAATAGAAATGGCGACTCCACTGGGGATCACATTCTTGTGATTTCCATTTTGGGTTGTTTCATCTGTCTTGAAGGTTTCCAATAGTTTCAATCACTTTTTCCAGTTCAGTAAATCTTTTTCCAGTTAGACTAAAGACCTGGTCTCTTGATCAGGCTTAACCTTTTTTATTTTTCCTTATTTACTTTTCCATACACACTTTTTCTTTTGCGCAGTCACATAGATAGGCTGTTTTTTGTAAAGGAACCCGTGTATATGCGAGTTTCCTTTACCACAGTCGCATATGCATGCTGGTTGCAAAGCTGCTAAAGCGCATATGCCTAAGTGAAATTTGAAATTTTTGGTTTTAAGCTTTTTTGGTCTTGTCTGCTTGTGGTGACTTGTTCCTGTAATATCTTTGAAGTCTCTGGACTGTGTTTAAGGTGGTTTCATGCCCTTTTCTCTCTTAATTTTCTGAAGACCGGCTCTTTTGGTGAAATCTTTGTTTATTGTGCTTGCAATTCTGGCTTGAGCACCAAGATCTTTTTCTGAAGATTCTTGGTTGTTCTGAGTATTCAGGACAAAGAGCTTTTGCTCATTTTCTTTTTCCTAACTTTATGAGTTGCTTTGCATCTTGATTTTGCCTATTTTTGCATTTGGTTTTCTTGATTTCATTGACTGGGTCTTGTTGCAATTTTTAAAGAGTCTCTTTTTTATTCTTTGGAGTTTGAATTTGCCACAAGTTTATGCTATTGTCCTGAGTCGATTTGTTGGGTTTCTTGTCTTCCTCTTGCTCATACAAGTCCCGCTACGAGAGTAGCACAGTTGGCTTAGGGCATTTTGTTGAAGTTTTTCTTGAAATTCGAAGTTTGCTTGACTCAGTAACTGGATAGTTTCTTGGTCTCTTTGAAGTCTCTTTTCTTTATAAAACTCAAAAGCCAAAAAAAAATAAATTTTTGTTTCCCATTGCTTTTGTTTTGTTTAATGGTTTCTTTTCATCTTTTGAAGCTTTGTTGAAGTATTTATTCATCGGTTCTTGACTTGATTAGGAAGGGAGTCTTTTTTTGATTTCGTTCTGTTATGTCAAGTATATTTTTGGCATCTTTATACATTGAGTTTCGAATTTGGAACTAGATTTTTTGACTGCCAAAAAGTGATTGAACCTTGGTATCATTAGAGATTTCTCATTGCTTTCTTAGATCTAGCATCTTAGGATTTGCATGCCATTAGTAATTTGCATTAGTTGCACATAAGAATTTTTAGTCTTTTTCGCAACTTTTTGAGGTGTGTGAAGTCTGGTTATCTGAAAAGAAAAGTAAAAAAAATAGTCTCGTAGAACCTGTGTAGAAATCACTATTCATCGAAAGGCAATCAGTGCATCTGCATATAGTTTGGTTTTCATTGGTTTCTTTCTGTGTCATAAAAACATCATCGGTTTCATTTCCATATGCCCTTGACATAAAATAACAGCCAATTAAAATAAGCGATATAATTTTAAAAAAACTAACAATTTTTGTATTAAGTGTCATACATCAACTAGCTAGGTTGTAGGGCCTTGGATTAGGTGAGTGGAGAGTTAATTCTCCAAGGCCACTCAAATTTTGAAACATAGAAGTTTATTAATGAGAAAAATCCAACACTGTTAGGTGGACTGGGAAAGCTCTCCTCCAGAGAGTCAAGCGCGAGGGAAAGTGCAGGCAGAGAAGAGAGATACCCCCTCTCCAATTTGCTGAATCTTGACCTAAGACCGTTTTGCCTTGTTGTTGATACGGATTGGTGTCCTTATTTGCCCATCCTAGGTATCACACGGTGACTGTGGGGGGGAATACCCATGGTACCTGAGGTAGATGTTGTATTACTTCCAGCAGTGCTTCTGGAGGGTGCCCTTACGAAGCTTGGGTACTTGCATTGGCAAAGGCTGTTGTTAGGAGGTCAGCGTAACTGTTTCTGTTACCTTCGTTAGTAGGTATGGGTTGTAATTACCCCATGCTACTTTCGGGAGGTCCTATTTTTTGCTTTCTTGTATTTTGGTTTCCACTCCTAATCACCCGGAGCGGAAATACCAGAAAGCCGCTTGCTTGGTTGTATCTTAGGGACTTTGTAGTGAGTGCTCTTTGCTCTTAGCTTGCTTAGATTTATACTTTTTTTAGTCTAATAAATATTTTAAAGTGGTTGACCGATCGCTTCGTCGATCGAGATGGCTTCATGGGTTGTCTCCCACGAGTGCCGAGCCTTCTTGAAGAAGGCATAGGAGTAATTAAGAAGGCGATTATCACCCAGTGTTATCAGACGCAGCAGAGAGAGATCCTCTGTTAGGGCTTGAAGTTTCTGCAGCTGGTTCTGGTATTGGTGTCAGTACCGAGAGGAGTACTCCACTCACCTCGAGAGTTTTAATTCCAGAGGAAGTACCTCAACCTCCTGAATCACTTCCATCTCCTCTTCCTCCTAGTTCTCCGTTTATCATCGAGTACATCGGACCTGACTCTGAGAGACTAGAGAGTCCTTATCCATCACATTCTTACCTTTCTATGGCCATGACTGGGAACGCAGCTTCGGCTGTGAGTGCTACAAGTATTCAGACTCCTTCTAAATTTGAAGGAGGAGGCACTATTGCTATATCTTCGATTGCTTCTAGTGATGTTGTGTTTGGCTCTAGTTACACCCAAGCACATGCTTCTCAATCTGGTCCCTTTTGTTTTGGAATGTCCGTTAGTGGGATTCCTCCATTTTCCTTTTCTACTGCTGCAGCTGCATTTGCACCCATCTCCTCTATGGCTAGTGGATCAAATTCTTTTCAAGGGTTCCCCTTTGGAAGCGGGCATATTCCTCATTCAAATCCTTCCTTAGGGTCTTTCCCTTTTACTTCCCAGACTCAGAATTTTAATCCATGGTCTGGAGGTCAAAGTTCTACTACCTTTACAAGTTGGAACCCTATCTTTATAGCAGTAGGGGCAGGGGATCAATTTATCATTGGACATCAAGGGAATGTTCCTTTCTCTTCATCAAGTGCTTATCAGGCTTTTTCTCATTTTTCAAATGCTTGGAATCCCTATCAGGGGGTTTCATCTTCATTCACTGCTTTAGTAGGGGGAACTAGTTCGGTTTATAGTAACTCCACGTTGGGAGGGGGTCCTTCTCCGAATGCTAGGTCACAAGGATTTTCCTATGGCCCAACCTTTTCTATGAACTCTTTCTGGCAACCTGGTGCCTCATCAAATCCAGGGTATTCTTTTCAGAATGTGGGGAACCCATCCTATCAGGGATGGAATTCCCAGGCTCCTTGTTTACCATTTCTGGCAACATTAAACTTGCCAAATTTATTGAAATTGACCAATGATCCAATCCGATATAGTCTGGGGTGGCCTCTAGTCCCCACCAAACTACTTTCAGACATTCCAAAGTTTGAAGGAAAGAATGGAGAGGATCTGGCTAATCACATCACCACTTTTCATCTTTGGTGTTCATCAAACTCCCTGATCGATGATTCGATTAGGTTGCGATTATTTCAGCGCACCTTGAATGGAAATGTAGCTAAGTGGTATATTGAGTTAACTAGGGGTAGTTTTTCCACTTTTGGAGATATGGCTACTATGTTTTTAAATCATTTTCAGTTGTCTGTTCATTATGATGCCGGGACTGAACTCTTGGCTAATATTAAGCAGGATAAGGCAACCCACATTTCTGATCATATCCAGGAATGGTGAAGAAGGAAGAGGCTCATTAAAGCCTATATTCCAAACAAATTCCTTCTGGAATGGTTTTTGAAATCCTTGCAGCCAAATATTTCGAAGGACGTATCCCTGTCAAGGGTGTTTTCCGAGGAACAGGCTATTTTTAGGGCCCAACAATTAGAATTGATTTATTCTCAGTCTGGAGTCCTCAATAAAAAATTTCCTGATGCTCCTCACTCCAAATTGGACTTGTCCAAAGCAAAACCTGGTCCTCATGGTGATGGACTTATTGGGTTGATTGATAGCGGTGCAGTTAACTTGCTTAGCCAATTGCAGCAGTTGTCCATAGAATCTGCTTCTTCAGGTTAGGCTGTACCTTCAGTGCCAACCTCTTCCCAAGCTTTGTCAATAAATACCATCCAGACTTCAAACCCCAAAGGAAATAAACAATCCGAGGGGAAGAATAAAGGACGAAATAATAACAGGAAGAAGGGCAAAGATGGGAAGGGCGATGCAAATAAATCCAACAAGCATGTTGGTGAGGGACAGAAGGATAAAACGAAAGTGAAGTTTCCATAAAAGTTATGTACTGGAGATCATCTTACTCACCTTTGCCCTAAAATTCAGGATGCGCAGTGCTTTTTAGCTCAACAGGGATCTTCAAGTTCCCAGGCTGTGTTAACAAACCCTTTTCCCCAAGGGCAACAGTTAGTTGTTGGCGCGAATCAAAATACTAGGGCTTCTTCTGGAGGCACCCAGGAAGGGGAAACCCCATCAAACATATATATTATGAGTTCTCACGTAGATATCGCTACGAGATCTCGTGATTATGGCACAGTTGAGTCTTTGAAAACCAAGGGTGCTCCTGATAGTGCTGAGCTGCTTCACATTACGAGGCCCACTGTTGAGCCCATACCTCGGATGCCAAAAGCATCTACAAAGCGTACGACGATTAATCTAAATGCCAAGGTTGCCCAGAACTACTCTGTTGTAGAATATCTGGCGCAGAGCCCTTGTGCTATGTCTGCTCTCAAGGTGCTCCGGTCTTGTCCAGCTCAGCAAAGTGCTCTTCTCACTGCTATTGGGGATGTTGATCCGAAGAAATCTCTTATGATTACATTCGATATGTCTAATTTTAAAATATACTCCCACATCATATAGCTTTCCATATTAGATCGTTGTTTCGAAAGTTCACTATATTTCGAACGGTCGTTGATGAGGGTTCTTCCACGTGTGTGATGTCTCTCGCATGCTGGAAGGGAATTGGATCTCCTGCAGCTGTTCCATCAGCCACTCCTCTGACTGCGTTTGATGGTCATTATCACAGGTTGCATGATATTGTCCCAGCTTTTCCCATCTGTGTTGGGGGAAAAACTGTAAATATAGAGGTTGAGATAGTTGATGCAAGCTTGGACTACAACCTTTTGTTGGGGCGAAACTGGATTTATGAGATGGATGCTATTGCATCCTCCTTATTTTGTATTATTTGTTTCCCTCACGAAGGGAGGATTGTCACAGTTGATCAACTGGATTGTTCTCCTGTAGACCCGAATGCATCCACTGACTCAACTATCCCTTTGGTGGTTAATGCCAAATCACCTGTTGAGAATCTTGGGGTTGGAATGTATTCTTCTTTGATGGGTAATTTTGATATTCCACCTCCTTACATTCATATAAATGTAATTTCATCCTCCAAGGCTCCTATTCGACAAGAGTTCTTCAGAACTCATTATTTTTCGGACCCTTGGACCTTACCTTTCCCTACTTCCAAATTAGCGGAAGGTCAAGTGGGTGGAATGACATTTTCAATGTCTGCAGTAGAGATTTCTTATAGATCTATTGTTGACTCTACAGAATCCATTCCAGTTTCTCTTTCACCATAGGAATTGGATGGTGATGTGGCCCCGGCTTGGACACTTAGTTCTTCTTCTGCCCAAGATTTCCTAGATACCACTCTTCCATATGAAGAGGCTATCCTGGAAGCTATGACTGGTATAGATAGACCGTGGGATGATTTGCATCATCAGTCTTACTTTCTACTAGACTTGAGCAAAGTTGAGTCAAGTTTTCCAAGTCCTCAGTTTTCTGGCCCTGTTAACCCAGTCCTGAACCCTTTAGCACCAGCATAGGTATTTGCTGAAGGGAACATGGCTGTGATTTCTCCGACTATCCTGGTGAACATCTCCAGAAATCCCAACGTTATCGAGAATGTTTTCATCAGAGCTGAATGTTCCCCTGAAGAGATTCAAATTTACACCGATCTCTTTAAAGAGTTTAGGGATGTGTTTTCTTAGTCTTATGTGGAAATACCTGGTATAGATCCATCTATTGTCCAACATGAGATCAAGATATACGAAAATTCTAAGCCTGTGAGGCAAAAGCTTCGTCCGGTCAACCCTAGGAAGGCTGTAGCTATCAAAGCTGAGGTAGAGAAGTTGCTCAAGGCGGGATTTATTTTCCCTGTTTCTTTGACAGAATGGGTTTCAAATCCAATTTCGGTGGGTAAGAAACAAGGGACAATTCGCGTTTGAATTTATTTCAGAGACCTTAATATAGAATGTCCGAAATATAATTACCCCACACCATTAATATATCAGATTATTGATGAGTGTGCCGATAATGAGATTTTCTCCTTCATGGACGGTTTTTCTGGATATAATCAAATTACTATCCGTCCTGAAGATCAACATAAGACTACCTTTATTTGTCCCTGGGGTACCTTTGCTTACAAGAAAATGCCGTTCGGCCTCAAAAATGCTGGAGCCACTTTTAAGTGGGCCATGTCATATGCCTTCCATGACATCAAACATATTATCAAGGCGTACTTGGATGATTTAGCTGCTCGTTCTCGCAAGAGAATTGATCATCCTTCTCACCTTCGTCAAGTATTTGAAAGATGTCGATTTTACAAAATCAGGTTGAATCCGAACAAGTGTGTTTTCACGGTCACATCCGGTCGGTTGTTGGGATTTATTGTGTCTACGGAAGGGATTTGGCTAGATCCCTTCAAGGTTGAGGCAATACTTCTATTGCCTCCCCCATCGTCTATTCGTCAACTTCAAAGTCTACAAGGAAAAGCTAACTTTCTGGGGAGATTTATCCTAAATTATGCCAAAATTACAAGAGGATTCATGAGATTATTAAAGAAGGGAGTCCCATTTTTGTGGGATGGCTTTGCTTAATGATCATTTGATGCTTTGAAAAAATCATTGACCTTTGCTCCTATACTAAGTCCACCTGATTATAGCAGGGATTTCCTCTTGTATTTCGCAGTAGCAGAATATACTATCGGTATGGTTCTAGTTCAAGAGGATGATGGTCTTGTAGAGCATGTTATATACTACCTTAGTCAAGGCTTGGTAGGACCTGAACTTTGGTATTATTCGATAGAAAAGCTTGCTTTAGTAGCTATCCATGCTGTACAGTGGCTCATACATTATATTCTCCTACGAAAAAATTATGTTTTGGCAGCAGTCAATCCATTTCAGTTTGTTCTCAGCAGGCGAGTGATTGGGGGCAAATGCAATCGATGGATTGTGATTTTGCAGGAATTTGATCTTGAATTTATGTCTACCAAGTCCAAAAAGTCATTAGTTTTCGCAGAATTAATTTCAGAGTTGCCCTGTGGAGAGGAGATAGTTTATGATGAATCCTTTCCAGATGAGCATCTTTTTATCATCTCTTCACAGGATCCTTGGTATGGTGATCTCATTGTATATTTTCAGATTGTGCAGTTTCCTTCAACTTTTTCGAAATATGAGTGCCGTAAGTTGTGTCACCTGGCTAAAAATTACTTGATCATTGGTGATAATTTATACCGTCAAGGGGTTGATTCGATCCTAAGACGATGATTAACTCTCGAAGAAGCTGAGGTTGTGTTGAATGATTGCCACAGTGGAGCTTGTGGTGATCATTTATCTGGGCTTGCTACAGCCCAAAAATTCTTGTGTGCTGGATACTTTTGGCCTTCAATTTTCAAAGATAGTATAGAGTCGGTCAAACGGTGTCATCTGTGTCAAGTGTATACTCGAAAGATGCACGCTCATCCAGCTCCGCTCTTCCCAGTTGTCACTGTCGGTCCTTTTACAAAGTGGGGTATTGATTATACTATTTGCAACCTACCTTCGGCTAAAGGTCACAAGTACATTATTGTAGCAGTAGACTACTTCACAAAGTGGATCGAGGCTATGCCTACTTTTGAGAATGACAGTGAGCCAACAACGCTTTTTCTCTTCAATCAAGTTATTGCTTGTTTTGGTATTCCTAAAGAGATTGTCACTAATCATGACAGTCATTTTCAGAATAGCATGATGGCTGAGTTGGCTCTAAAATTGGGTTTCCGGCAAGATCATTCATCTCTTTATTATCCTCAGGACAATGGGCAAGTGGAAGCTGTGAAAAAATCCTTGAAGACCATTCTTCAATGGACAATTGATAAAGCTAGATCTAATTGGCATGTCATGTTGTATCCTACACTTTGGACATACCAGATGTCAATAAAAACTACAACTGGTTTTACTCCGTTTCAACTAGCTTATGGGTTGGAATCAATATTTCCCATCGAGTGTGAGATTCCTTTTATTAAGTTAACTGTAGAAATTCTTCCTAACACTTCTAGTCTTGAAAATGCCTCCTTCATCTGGAACATCTTGATGAGAAGCGTCGAGATGCTGCCACGATGAACGAAGCACATAAGAAATGGGTACAAGTTCAGTACGATAAAGTGGTCAAACCTAGGGGTTTCATTGAAGGTGACCTTGTTCTAGTTTATGCCCAGGAAAAGGATGCCCTGAGGGCAGGTAAATTCAAGTCTATGTGGTATGGCCCCTTCATCGTTAAAAAGGTCCTAAAAAAAGGAGCTATACCTTGGTTGATTTTGAGGGAAATGAGTTGGCAGAGCCCAGAAATGGGCTCTATCTGAAAAGGTATTATGCCCAGGCCTCGGCTTGGCATCTTGATTTTTGTATATATTTTTGTTTTAGTTTTTTTACATATCTGAGTTTTTGGTATATGGGGTGATGGTGTTGTTTTTTTATTTTCTTTGGCAGGTTGTGTTGGATATCATGAGTCATTATGGTTTCGCCGATGGTGCTAGTAGACACACCTGGAACTTAGATTTTGCAGCTTGGGTACTTTATTATCCATCTGGTCAGCTGTTAGTTTCAAGAGGGGTCTGCATTGGTCCTACTTCCAACAATGTAGCAGAATACACTACAGTCATTTATCTACTCTTAGAAGAAATATCTTCGGGTGTTGATTCACTGGTAGTATTCTTGGACTCCCAGCTGGTAGTGTCACAATTGAACAATACATATTGGGTCCGGAATCTCTTTTTGTTTCAATTTATAACATTTATTCATATTCCTCGAGCTAGCAATCAAATGGCAGACTCATTAGTTAATCAAGCAATTGACTGGCATATTAATCATTCAATACTTTAATCAAATCATCAAAATCATCATACATTTTCACACATTTGTTTCATCACATCATAAACCATTGTATATATGTATATATCATCAAAATGTACAAAAAATTATACAAAAATTTGGACCCATATGTCCTACAAAATTAGGGCTTATGCTCGATCATGTTCAGTATCAAAAATATAATATAGTCATCCGATAAAATCTATGGTCCTTGCCCAACATTCGTGTTCCTATAGAACACAATCGCAGTAGCCACACAGTGGAATAACCGCACCCAGTCTCCAATACCCCTACTACCCGTCTCTGGATAGCCTCTGGTAGGTCTTCCACTGTAGGCATAGGCACTTGGCGAGTTAAACTATCCAAGTTTCTCTGAACGACATGTAGGGTTCTACCAGGGTCTTCAGCATCCGCTTCGCCTCTGCAATGTTTGTGACTTGGGTATCCTTCAGGACGGACTAGTCCCATATCTGTATCATGGTCATCACATAATTTTGTAAGTCATTCAGAATCCAATAAAAAACATGTTTGTTTTTCATTTTTCACATATATTGAAAAAATAAAAAAATCAATCAAATATTGCAGTCTTACCAATTACACCCGATGCTGCGCCGGGTGGAAGGACTAGATCTGGATCACCACAAAAATCCATCCCAGCATAGGGATAATCATCCACTACAATAATCTGTTCTTCCCATTATTGGAAGAACTCGTCGTCCCATGTAGTTCGGGGAACTTCGCTTCCCCCTAGTCTCTTCATCAGATCAACCCACAGGGCTATTCTTAGATCTCTAGGGCTGCTGATGGATGAGATCACTTTGGGTCGAAGCCATGGAATCTTCTCAAAGAAGAATGTCATCAAAATGGTTCCATAATCGAAATGCTTTGTTTTAGCTTTTCGGATGGAGGACAGTTGTTTTTTCATGTTTGTCAGTAGAGATTTACACCAATCAAGGAGGTGAACTAAGCATTCCACAACTATACTCATCTGTGTCCTCGACGCCTGGTGTAAGGAAGCAGATCCTGCCACCCTACCAATGGTGAAAAGGAGAATTTTCATATGCAACTCTAATAAATCTTTGAGTGCAATTTGAGTCCCTACTTTTTGAGATCCCTCTACACAATAGATGTGGACATAATCATCTACTGTAAGCCCTCCCAAAGGCTTTCCATGCAAATCTACTAGGTCTCCTCTTCGGGAGAGTCCAGTAATAAAGTAAATGTCTTCCACCTTTATGTGTATGGGTATTTGGTCAATCATGAAGCAATATTCCTCTGGTTCCCAATGATTCACCAGCATTTCAGGTAACCGGAAATTACTTTTCATATTTGGCATTTTGAAGAATTTGAGTAATCCACAGTTTCAGAGGATATTGAGCGAATTTTGATCCCCCATGACTTCTTGGTCAATGGCACTGTGCTCACGTTCCCTCCAAGAAATTTTCATCCTGAAAAAAATCATTTAATTTCTCATTAGGTTCATTTTTTCCAAACACGGTCTGCACATACGCGAATTCCCTTGTGCACAGTCGCGTATCATACGCAGGTTCGTCCACATGAAGTCGCGTATCATACGCGGGTTCGTCCACATGAACCCACGTATGCACAGAATGCTAAATCAAAATAAATCTTTTCTACGGTGAAAAATCAAAATTTTTAACCTATTAATGGATGAAATTAATAACAATGATGAATTTAAGGCTTATCTGACTAATCTGATGAAGTTTGATGGCTGATTGCTCCTGTTTTGAGGAAAGAGGTTTTTTCTCCAGAGCTCTTTTCTCCAGTTCAGCAAAGTAACAATGAACCAAATATGAGGTAAAATGTGTATTTATGCCTAGAAATTGAATTTTTTTTTCAAAATTTCATTATGCTTATTTTTCAAATCTGTATTAAGCTGCATAACCCTGTTGCTTGTAAGTGTCGGGATAGGTATATTTTCAGGTACATTTTGTTGACTTTGAGATTTTTTCCAGTTTTCGAATCCATGACCGCTGACCTGTCATGGCAGGTATATGATATTAATTGGCATATAGGTTAGGGAATCCACTTTCCATTGCATTCTGCATTCTAGCTTCCATTCCGATCACTTGCCATAGGGTCGATCCCAATATGTCATGAGTACTTAACCCATTTCACTCGCTGATTACTTAATCATGACTTGGTGGTAGAGCCTTCCTTTACATGGGATTCCTAGTTAGTTCCTCACTAGCAATTGTTGCCTATGCTGCACTTTATGTAGGCTCGGGAGTCCTCTTTAGTCCCGCCGTGACTTATATGTTGAAGCTTCATTCTTCTACTTCTTCATTATCATTTTTTTGGCTATTACCCTAGAGGCTCCCTAGTGTTGTTGAGTTGCATCACTGCATTGCATATTGAGTAATTGTTTATCTTGGCCTTTAGTCGGCTTCATTTGGACTTGATGTTTAAGCCATCTT
Organism: Pinus albicaulis; assembly: GCA_034641835.2. Taxonomy (NCBI): domain Eukaryota; kingdom Viridiplantae; phylum Streptophyta; class Pinopsida; order Pinales; family Pinaceae; genus Pinus; species Pinus albicaulis. The sequence goes on from CM076570.1 coordinate 1,484,249,963, forward strand.
TTGACCTTGACTCTCTGTACAAATTTAACCATTGCAACGCACTTAGCTATCACGACTTGACACCCTTGTTACCCATGGATGGAACACTCCTTTGAGTATCGCTTACCAGTTTCTGCCACCTTGCATTGAGCATAGGATTGTTCCTATCCCAGGAAATAGTGCATCTATTTCTTGATACTCGTTCTATCCATTGTACCATAGCATTCTTTTATTCTTTTTCAGGCTTACTATATGAAAAAGACAAAAAAATAAAATATCTTAAAAAGAGCGGGAACAGGATGTTACTTCATATTTTGATGGCAGTTACAGTATTAGTTTGTTTCCCTTGAACAAAGCACATACCACTATGTCTTTTCCTCATTTGGGATGGTTTTAGTTTTGGCCTAGGAGATGCCATAACCTTGTTTCATGAGTCAGTTATCCCCTGGTTGGTTATCTCTTCCAATCATATGGAGAGTTTGTTTTTGCCTCCTACATAACAGACTTATACCGTGTCATTATTTTCTACCATGGTCATCATGAGTCATGCTTTTGTTCAAGGGAAGTTAAACCTCAGTCAACCATTCTGCGGTGTCTCTTGAATTATTTTTTCAAGCCTTCCCAGTTTTGTCAGTATCTTGTACTATCACATCAGATGTTTGGTCCTATGCTCGTGCTAGTGTGAGAAGGTCTCCATTGAATTCTTGCCAGTGGGTTTGTCTCTTCTTGACTACGACATATTGCTTTGAGAATAAACCTAGAGCCACACCCTAGCCCTATTTACATCATTGATAGGTGACCTTGTGCTTAGCATTTGATCATCATTATGGGTCTTTGACTGAGTGGTTTTCCTTGTGTTCGACGTCAGCATACATTATCACACTTGGGATTCATGCAGTACCTTGATTTCCATTTGACCCTATTGGTGGATATCTCGCCTCTTTGTCAGCTTTCATTATTGGTTGGTTCAGAGGGTATCTTCCATGCGCTAGCTTCATCTTTTGCATGTCGAAAATGTACTTCGGGTTGGTTCCTTCACTCTACTTTGTCCGATTCCTTCCAAATCTTGGCTTTCCGGTTACACTTGCACTGGACTGATGTGGGATGCCTCAATGCCTTCCTTCCAGCAGATCTTTTCCCATCGACTCCGACTCATTGCTTTGGGAATAAGGTCTAGAGTCTTTTTGTCAGTACCTTAGGGTTTGCAGTCATTAGTGTCAGACTCTTCGTTGTCGACAGTGAGGATTAATTATTTCCTCCTGATTGATAGATTCTTAAAAGTGTTCAAATTCAACTCAATCATTCACACTTATTAGATTTTACTGGGGCACCTTGACACTCATTATCATTATCGGTGGGTTGTCTCGCATTTGTTAACGTTTTACATTATTGACTGGTAATCAAACGATTTCTCACATGGTCGACTTCAACTCATTTATTCCCATTGTGTAGAATTGTGCCATAGTGATCGGTGAAGACCTCGGGTTTGCATCAACATGCCTCGGTTCACTTTTGACAGTTCATTCAGTTTCTGCCAGTGACGCCATCCACTCTTATATGTTGCAGTTTCAGTACAACAACATCTTATATGTTGGCTCCCGAGTTGCGTGATTGTACCATGTGTTCCACCTCTTATGATTTGGTACCTGGAGATTCAGTTACTTGTGAGATCAGATATCTATTACAGCATCATTTATCAGTCTTCTATATGTGATACTTGCACTTGATTTCGACTTGTACTTCTGGGCATTGATCAGATGATTCACTATGTACTTTCCAGTTCAGCTATACTTGTATACATTTTGGATCTATAGACATGCTTTTATTTCACTGAGAATGGGTATGCCCGCCTTAGACATGAGCTGACTCTCTGACTTCTTTCATTAGTTTTTAGGCAGGCTGAAATCTGGTGAAGTCCTCTCTTGTCTTCGCAAGGTTCTTTCTACGCACATAATATATTTTGGCCATCATGTACCCCTTCTGACCTCATATATTAGGGGGAATCTGTTATAGCATCATTTTTCACCCTCATGTGAATAATGATTGTCTCTTTGGCCTTGGGCACCCTTTCCCCCCAGACTTGAACAACTTCATAAAAAACAGTGTCTAAAATCCCATACGTGATTATGCCTAGACTTTTCCGCGTATATACGCGAGTCCCTTCATACTTTTCTGCGTATGCAATTTAAATCATTAAAAAATATATAAAATTCCTTATTTTCGAGGCAGGGTGATGGTTATTTCCGTAATTCAACCACCACAGCCCGTGGCCCAACTGTTTCCAATTGCTGAAACTACTTTGAGGGAATATAAAAGCCCCTCATGTGTATGGCCTAAGGGAGAGATAAAATTATAGATATTATACTCTGTTGGAGCCCTATTTCAAGTCTGATATTCCCGTGCCTCTTGCACTTCCCAGGTATATTCAGGAAAACCTTGTTTCCTTGAGATGATCATCATCCTATATGACATCTTGTGTGCACACATCTTGGAAGAATCCTAGCGAGGTGAGGGCTGGATGGATCCAGAGGACGGTCTGTTCAAAAGTCGTGGAAGGATTCAGGTGATGTCTCCACTTTTTTATTATTGTACATGCCATTTATAATGAGAAGAACCATCTTGTTCCCGAAATTCACGTGTTTATATCTCTTTATATATGTGTAAATATCATTAATTGAACATCCAGTATTGTTTATATGATATTATACATGAGTTACACTGAAATCTAGGAAAAATATATGATGTACAACTAGTGTTTTGTGTTCGTTCTTTCTTGATTTCCAGGTTACGAAGCACGAGGAGTTGCTGGGGGTTTGCACCCCGCGGGATCTACATCAAACGTAGGAATTTCAGGTAAGTTCCGCAACTTGTTATATCTAGTTTTCAGCATAAAAATATAGGTTAAGTGAGTCCTTCTTGAATGGTATGCCCCCGATCTGTGAAGGTTGCTGACCCAAAAACCTTTAAGGAGTTATTTCGCAAAAAAATAATTTTAGGAGTGGGACTGGAATCTTGATTTTATTCAATTATGACTTGAAACTGAAATTGAGTGGAGTCAAATCTTATTTTAGAAGCTATCTTGATGATTGGAGAAAGGTTAGGTGATGAAGAAACATCGTTAACCTTTGCTTTTTTCTTGGCTGCAATTTTTTTCAACATCTTGTTTTTGTCTAGGATAAAGGATAATTTTTCGTCTGATTTTCAGGCTGCTTTTTCTCATTCTGAGCATGAATATGAGCTTCCTAATATTGAAAATAATTTTATCCTAGACTGATCTTCATATTCTTGTAAATTCAAACAAGTTGACTGTGATGTCTCTCTAATAATATTTATTTCTTCATCCTCCACTTCTTCTTGCTGATTTTCTTCAACAAAATTATTCAGTAAAGGCTAAACATTTTTATCATCAGGATTTCTCCTTGAACGTTGTAAAAATTTTGGGGCTGAAAGGGTCTCCTAAAAGGAGATTTATTTATGTTTCCTTCATTTTGAATGGGCCTAGCAGCAGGCCTATTTTCTAACTCTAGTTTTCTCATTTTAGAAGAAAAATCTATAATCAAATTAGACATCTGATCTAGATTTTCTTCAACTGTGAAAGTTTATAAGATGAAGATGGTTTCTCCTCTTTCATTTTATTTTTATCTTTTGTCCCCTTCCATTATTCAATTTTCATCTTGTTTGAGGCCATAAGATTGGACTGCACTCCAATAGTAGCTTCCTGCATACCCACCAATGTTCGTGGCTTCTTAGCTCTCAACCATAGTGAAAAATTAGAGTCTAAGGCATTGGAAAAGGTAATCATGGTTGTGGTTTTAGGGGGTTTAACCTCTACAGGAATATTTTGATAGACTTTATTGAACCTCTTTGTAAAATCTGTCAATGAATCATTAGTATTCTTCTTTAAAGCCCCAAAATCTGTGAGATAATACATGTAATCTTTCCGGTCACCCCATTGTTTTATAAACACTTGTTCCAAATCATCTATTCTTGTTATTGATTTTGGTGGAAAATTTCTGAACCACTTCCTAGATTCTCCATCTAATCTTTGAACAAAAATTTTAAACGAAACATATTAATGTTCAAATTTTTGGTTATCAACATAACTATAGAAGGAAACTAGGTGTTCTTCAGCAGATACTCCTTCTCCCTCTCATGTGTATTTGGGAAAATATTTCAGATAATCCCCTTAAGGAAGAGGATGCAAAGGTTGAGGAATGAATAATGGTGCATATCTTGCAGCAAAAATCTGCTGCATCCTTGTAGGAGTAGGATGAGCCATGACTTGCAGAGGTACGAATGGTAAACTTGCTGATACAAAGGTTTGAATTCTGGAAATTTCAGTTTGTGGAGTTTAAAATAATGGATTTTCAAATAAATGGACAATGAAAGGTTTTATTTAAACTTCTTTAAGAGAATCAGTTTCAGATGTTGATTCTTGAAGGATTGGGGCAATTTAAAGTCTGTTTTGCTGGGCTAAAAAGTCAGAGAGACTAAAAGTCAAAAATTTCAGGAGGGTTATCTCCTCTTTGATGAGAAGAAGATGAGCCAACAGTTGAGTTTTGAGACAAAGGAAAATACTCCTGTTGTGGACTAAAAGAATACTGATATTCAAGATGAGTTTGAAGAAAACTCAAATTTTTTTTTTTATGTCTTCCTTAGTTAAAATAGCTCTATCTAGGAAGGGTGCAATTTCGAACACTTGTTCTAATTCCCATTCTATTAGTACAAAGGTTTCTGATTTTTGGTTTTCTTCACAGATACCTAAAACTTCTTCTTTAACTGGAATGATATTTGTTTATGATTTACTAAGTGATTTCTAAGAGATACTTTCAGCTGAACCTAAGATAACATCATCTACTTTGCCTTTAATGGAAGCAATTTCAACTTGAAATATTTTAGGATATTGCTTTGAAACTGAAATTTATTTAGGTTGTAAAGAAGATGATGGTACCTTTTCTTTTGGAACGTAATTTGCACACAACTTTTTCATTGAATGTGATGCAGCTTCAGCTGATTTCTGTTTCCCTCTAGCATCCTTTATTATCTTCTCTGGGTCAGAAACTGGAATCACAAGAGGTGATCTCTAATTTCTTCTTATGGTAGACGGTCTTGAAACCCCTCGTCCTCTTTTTTGATACGCCAGGTGAACCAATTACAATCATAAACAATGACTAGTTTTTATTCACCTTTAAAAACTAGTATTAGGCATTCATAAAACAATTTTGGGAGAATACAAAATTCATAATCTTAGACTCCCAACAGACACACCAAAATATGTTAGCGCTGGAATCAACACTTGGATTGTGACAAGTGCTGACCAGACACATATTAAGCTCAGGGGCTATTTTATGATTTGGATTGGATTATTGGAAAGTGGTTGAATCTTACATTCGCTGAAAAGGTTTCCAACATATAACTCTCTTTCACACATATGAGGGTACTGAGGCTTGATGTGGTAGCAAGGGTAAATTTTTAATCTGTTGGCTAGGAGAATATTCAAAAGGGCAGTGCATCTATAGGATATAATTCCACTGTTTGGATGGAGAAATAACACAAGATCCAGATTGGTAATGCATCAATGAAAGAAAGCTTTTACAAGTATTACAAAATTTTCATTGTACACCTAAATATATATGTTACAAGGAATGCTCATGGATAAATTACCACACATATCTTATCAAGAAAGCTTGCTAGGAAATACTGATAAAATTAGATAATCATGCATAGATATATCATGAGACTAACAAAAACATGGAACAACATTAATATCATAGTTTGGAACTGAAAAATTTAGATATGAAAACACATGAGATAAGTAGACAATACACACACCAAGCTTTCATAAGTCCTCAAGAGTGCTTATGATATATTATATATTCAAAATGTGTAACATAGTATGCTCTGCAAAATACTACCAATGAACCCTTCTGTATTTGCATTACACAATATTTATACAAAATAGTAATTCTGTATAGAAGCCTCCAATAAAAGTGGAAATATTTTTTTGGGAATTTATTACAACTCTCTACATATTATAGAGTTCATCTAAAACATTAAAGAGAAAAATGAAATAGAAATAAAGATAAAGCATGGCATCATGGAGTTGAAGCTGGCTGAGTAGAGGTGGCTGTGTGCCCTCGTAGCTTGTCAAAAATTGTCTCCATAAAAGGTGGAATCCAGCAACTGAAAGGAACACTTGTATATACAAAAATATAGGAGTGGCTAACCAGCTAGAAGTTATTTAACACCTAGAAAAAGATCATCATCACAGAGATTACATTAACTTCATCATCTTTAGTGTCATCCTTGTGAGAATATTCATTTATCATAGGTCTAATATGGATACAAATATTCTGATAGCTTCAGCTTTAGTTACCCTTTTGTTTGACCTCCTCTTCTGTGCTTGATTTTTCTACTGAGTCTTTTTCTTCTTGGCTTTATTCTCTGGGCTATCATTAATGTTTATGATTTCATCCCTAGGAGAAAGGTTAACAATGAGCTTGCGTGTTAATATGAGTTTGTCCTTAGGCCTAGTGCGAGGCCTTTGAATGTAGGGGTTTGGAATATATATAGTCATTTTTCCACAACGTATGAATCTGCTTGACTCTCCTCCAAACTCTGACTCAGTGTACTCTATATCTCTACTGTCCTCCTCATAAGATGAATACGAATGTATTATAGTTTTCTTCCTCTTCTTGGTTGAAGAACCAATATATGAGAAAAGTTGAGCTAAGGTAGGTTCTTCCATTGTGATAGTCTCTGAAACTTTGCTTTTCCCCTTTTTGAGTGAGGAAAAGACTTGTGAAAGAGTAGGCTCTTTAAATGAAATGTCACTATTTTGTTGAGTCTCCTATGTAGCTTCTGTTGAGTCTCAAAAATGTCTTCCATATTCATACATATTTCCATTATGTCATAACCATTTAGCTCTTATTTCATAACCATTTGACCTAAAACCCTACATCAAGTAACCATTTTCATAAATATATGGGTTAGGATCCTTGTTTTCCAAAGTTATTTATTTTATGTATTTTAAGTGAATTTATGATTAGAAACTAGAAAATTAACATAGTTTCACATATCTATATATGTGTTATGAGTTTTGTGACATGTGTAGGTCAAAAGGAGACTTCTAGAAGACCCTTATGTGGCACTCTAAGGCCAAATTCGAATTTGCTTGGAGAAGATTATGGGATCAAGAGGATATGTGTCTCACTTCCTTGTTGTATTGAAACTCTAAGAGGATATGTGTCTCATTCCTCAAGTTGTGTTGAAACTCTAGAAAGACATGTGTCTTATCATTTTCTATTTTGATTGTAACTCTAGAGATGGAGGGAGAGATTCATGGACTCCCATTAATGAGATGTCTCCTCATATTTTGTATAAATAGGAGAAACTTTCTCCTATCATAGGTAATGAGGAAGTAATGAAAAAGTAGTAGAGAAGTCTTTTGTAACAAAGTTCAAGATGGAATGGGATGTAGATTTGTGATTTCTTTTTAATAGAGAAATTCAGTTCTTTGATGCTGTTTTGATTACAACTTTAAGGAGCTGAAGGACTTCACCAAATTGGTAGCAGAGGGCCCCTGCTATCCAAGGAGGTTTTTACATGTTTTCTAGATAAGTTGCTTTCAATTCTGTTTTGTCATATTTCCTTACTTAGATTGCTTTCTGAAATCATAGCTTTTAGCATAATTTTTCATGGCAGCCCGAGCATTTGCATATCTTTTGATTAATGACATGGAATCAATATTGTTCTGCTGTTAATTTATTTTTTCTTAGTTTTTGTTTAATTCCGGTATTGCTTTGTTTATTTCAGTCTTGCACATTTGATTCAGTAGTTATATTTAGATATATTAAATTGCTCATGTCATTTTCAAATATTTCTCCGAAACACAAATTGACCGGGATATGCCAGGGATTGAAGCATGAATGTGTAGTTTGATATTAGTTTCTTTCCTAAATTTATATTAAATTGCCTACAATACTTCCCGCTGTTCTCCGAAAGCCACAGCTGGACTGATGGTGAGGGATTGTAATATGAAATGTGTAGTTTGATATTAGTTTCCTTTCTGCAAGTTAGATATATTAAATTGCTCATAACATCTTCAGTTGCCTCCGAAAGCCACAGCTGGACTGATGGTGAGGGATTGAATTATGGATGTGTAGTTTAATATTAGTTTCCTTTCTGCAAGTTAGAAATATTAAATTGTGCATGACATCTTCAGTTACCTCCGAAAGCCACAGCTGGACTGATGGTGAGGGATTGAATTATGAATGTGTGGTTTGATATTAGTTTCTTTTTCTGCAAGTTAGATATCAGTTACTCAAGTTGTTTATGGTTACTTCCGAAAATCATAGCTGGACTAATGATGAGGGATCATAAGACAAGTTGATGTAATTTGATTTAGATTTACTTTATTGCAACTTTTGGATTTCTTTCAGCATAGTTTCTTTTGTGTTTAGACAGCAGCAAGAATAGTTTGGTTTCATGCTCACTAGTTCACCGTTTTGATTTATTAGATTAGCAGCACCTTTTTCATTTCAGTAGCACATTTTCATTTCCTTTCAAGTTTTGTCATTGTATGTTTCAAATTCCTTTTTAAGTTTGAAGTTTGGTAAATCATTATAAAGGACATCATTGCCTTGAATATTCATAACCATACTTGTCTTTTAGAATTTCCATCTCACATTAAGAAACCAACCAAGATCAATAAAAATCCAAAAACGACAAAAGTAAGAGATAGGTTATCTTGCACATATAGTGCGCCACACTTCGTCAACTTACGAATCCCTGGTTGATAATTTATGTTAGCAATTTAGGACACACTAAATTGACCAAACATTTTGGCGCCGTTGCCGGGGAAGTGTAACTAGGTAGCCTTATTTCTTACATAAAAAAAAATTAATAATTCTTGAGTATGCTCTCCTCCTGCACTTTGTGTGATCTGGAGGATCAGAAAAATGATTGTTATGTAAAAAAAAAAATTAATAATTCTTGAGTATGCTCTCCTCCTGCACTTTGTGTGATCTGGAGGATCAGAAAAAGAATTGTTATGTGAAAAAGAAAAAAAAAAAAGGAGACAAAATAAAACTTCATCATTTCAATTGATTCAACAATTTAAAAAAAAATTGTTTTCATGAAAAACTTTGATTTCAATAAAATTGTTTTGTTTAACGAATATATATGTGTATTTTTAAATTTTTGAAAATATAACATACATAATTTTATTAAACAAATCAATAAAAAAAAAATGAAAAATTTTTTAAATTGTTTTGTTACTAAGATATTTATGTATATTTTTATTTTTGAAAATATATATATAATTTTAATAACAAATCATTTAAAAAAAAAAAAAATCGCACACAATGAATGTATATCACATGAAGAAACTGTTGATGAGGAAAATATTGCAAATTTTTTATGAGAAGAAGATTGCAATTTGCTGATGAAGAGAAGATTACAAATTCAATTGTAGGGACATACAATGGAAGTGTATCATATGAAGAAATTGCTGATGAAGAGAAGATTTCAAACTGTTGATGAAGAGAAGATTGTAGATTCCATTGCAAGTAATTGGAATGAGGAAGATCAATCTGAAATTCTCTGTGAGATACAAGCCATTACACTTCAAACCCTGCAAAATAAAAACAAATCAAACCACAAGTAATTGCCAGAAAACGAAATGCGTCATTGTCAAAAACACCCGATTTTAAAACGAATTTTCTGAGCAAACCAGGACGAATTAGAAAAAAATAAAACATGGGTTTTTTCGGGAACGGGGTGAATTAGGTAATCGTATAAGAACTTTCTGAAATTCGCAGCCATTTGGGAGAAATTCAGGGTTCTTCAGAGCACTAATTTGCAATGTGCGTGAGAGAAAAATGTTTTTTTTATTATGAAAACAGTCACGGTTTTGAGAAATAATCAAGGAACTAATTTCCTTATTTGAGGGAAAATGTGACAGGATTCATGTGTGGTGGCACATGATGAATGACAAATGGATTATTTGAGGCAAACACATTATCACATGTGCATCAAATGCAAGTTGTATAAATTGAAAAGGACTCTGCCTTCATCTCCTTCATAGTTAGGAATTTGACTTTAGAAATTTCAAGCTTTTTATTTTTATTTTGCATGAAAGAGGCATTGGCATGACTTTGTTTCAAAAATATTCATAAGGACAATTATTTCATCCATGCTTTATTTCATTTAAAAAAAAAAAAAAAAAAAAAAAAAAAAAATTGAATCAATGAAATGAATAAGTTATTTGCTCACTTTTCTGAAGGTATTGATTAATTTTGGACTGGTGATGAAAGATGAATGACTAACTTTTTATTCAAGATTTTTAGCAGCTGAAAAACCTCATTGTTCAAATCACCATAACTTTCTCATACAAAATCAGATTTTGATGATTCAAGTATCGTTGGAAAGGTATCAACAAGATCTATACAATGAGAAATCCATCATTAGAGTTTGAAATTGCAAATAATGAAATAAATTGCTGAAAAGAAGCTACATTCAACTTGAGGCACTAATTCCAAAACATGTATAAATTCTTTTGATTTTTCCTTTTGAGAACTTGTTTCATTAATAAAAATTCTTAGTTTTGTGTGTAAATATCATAACTAGAGAGATTGATCACCTCTCTCCCTTTGATAATCTTACATTCCATTGCAAAAGAAGTATTAGTTTTTTTGCAGGATCTAGGAGGAAGGACAAATGACTACAAGAGAATGGTGTCTCTCTAAGAGACCAATTTGTTTCATAAAAGGATGATCAGCAACAAAAAGGAGGAAATATGCTGATGCAAAATCAGATCCAAACACTTGAAAAACTTTCAGATACTATTGTCTCCATCACATCCATACCTCATAATAAACCATTCACCTCATTTCACTTCATATTTTCCATTTACATTCAAATCCACTTTCCATTTCTTTTTGTCCATTCATAACCACAAATAAAAGCAAGAGGCTCATTCACATGCTTATTGCTCATTTCCATTTCTACTCTCCATTGCCATCTTCCATTTTTATCTTCCATTTCTTGTCATTTTCATTCCGCAAATAAGCCCTGCTTCAATGCAAATTATTGAGTCCATAGTCCTTTGAGTCTAAGTTCTTTGTAAAAACACCTTGAGGCTTGCATGCCTTAATCGCAAGTTCTCATGCTGACAAACAATGGGAATACATTAATGTCCCTTGTTCGTCAGATCTTCTAGGTGACTCGACATCAGCAAAATCATTCGTACCTAGCAAGATGTGTTTGGGCATCTTGACTCTCATTGTCATCAATGGTGAGAGTTCTCGTGCTGACTAGTGGCATCCATTAATGGCCACTAAGTCAACAATTTCCTACTATGTTCGACATCAGAACATCTTTTCACATAGTAGGAATTATGCCAATGAGTTTTGAAGACATGAAGACTATTATTTTCAGCATTTTGGAGCAAATTCAACAAGTTTTAGTAGAAGCAATAAAAATTCATCTCATCTCTTTATCCATGACTCCTCTTGTTCAGCCACTTGAAGAAGAATATGATCAGAATTTTGCAGCCACCACACATATAGAACTCATCCACATTTAAGGTAAGTGAAGGTATGTTGTTTTCTAATTTTTAGTCATGTAATTCATTAGAATGCTAAAATTGTAACTTTGGAAAAATTCCTCACTCCCTTTTTCACATTGTCATATCTTTAGTTGGGGGGAAGGGACATCATTTCATATCCACATGTCATACACTATCACACATTTTCATTTCATTTCCATCCACATATACTTCCCAACCAACTATTGTTGCAACATGATTCAAAAGATTATATGTCTTACAAATGATCAATTCATTGATGAAGTAGTTGATTCTAAATGTTTTCATGAACTTTGATGCAACAAAGAAAATAAAGCATTGTTACACAAGAACCAATGCTAAAAAAAAAAAAAAATGGTTGTCACACAAGAACCAACCATTGAAAAATAAAAAATAAAAAAAAATGTGTTGCAATCAAATGTATTATACTTTGCCAAAAAAGAAAATATCAAGAAGCAAAGTTTGGAACGAATCTATATGAGTCAAAGATCAACTCATGGACAAATGAATCATTGCAATAGTTGCATGAGGACATGCAACAACTTCAGTTGGGGGGTATGTTGAGTCTCAAAAGTGTCTTCCATATTCATACATATTTCCATTATGTCATAACCATTTAGCTCTTATTTCATAGCCATTTGACCTAAAACCCTACATCAAGTAACCATTTTCATAAATATATGGGTTAGGATCCTTGTTTTCCAAAGTTATTTATTTTATGTATTTTAATTGAATTTATGATTAGAAACTAGAAAATTAACATAGTTTCATATATCTATATATGTGTTATGAGTTTTGTGACATGTGTAGGTCAAAAGGAGACTTCTAGAAGACCCTTATGTGGCACTCTCAAGCCAAATTCGAATTTGGTTGGAGAAGATTATGGGATCAAGAGGATATGTGTCTCACTTCCTTGTTGTATTGAAACTCTAAGAGGATATGTGTCTCATTCCTCAAGTTGTGTTGGAACTCTAGAAAGACATGTGTCTTATCATTTCCTATTTTGATTGTAACTCTAGAGATGGAGGGAGAGATTCATGGACTCCCATTAATGAGATGTCTCCTCATATTTTGTATAAATAGGAGAAGCTTTCCCCTATCATAGGTAATGAGAAAGTAATGAGGAAGTAATGATGAAGTAGATTTGTAACAAAGTTCAAGATGGAATGGGATGTAGATTTATGAGTTTTTGAATAAAGAAGCTTAGTTCTTTGATGCTATTGTGATCTTATCTTTAAGGAGCTGAAGGACTTCACCAAATTGGTAGCAGAGGGCCCCTGCTATCCAAGGAGGCTTTTTACATGTTTTCTAGATAAGTTGCTTTCAATTCTGTTTTGTCATATTTCCTTACTTAGATTGCTTTCTGAAATCATAGCTTTTAGCATAATTTTTCATGGCAACCCGGGCATTTGCATATCTTTTGACTAATGACATGGAATCAATATTGTTCTGCTGTTAATTTATTTTTCTTAGTTTTTGTTTAATTCCGGTATTGCTTTGTTTATTTCAGTCTTGCACATTTGCTTCAGTAGTTATATTTAGATATATTAAATTGCTCATGTCATTTTCAGTTACCTCCGAAAGCCACAGCTGGACTGATGGCGAGGGATTGAAGTATGAATGTGTAGTTTGATATTAGTTTCCTTTATGCAAATTTAGATATATTAAACTGCTCATAACATCTTCAGTTGCCTCCGAAAGCCACAGCTGGACTGATGGTGAGGGATTGAATTATGGATGTGTAGTTTGATATTAGTTTTCTTTCTGCAAGTTAGATATATTAAATTGCTCATAACATCTTCAGTTGCCTCCGAAAGCCACAGCTGGACTGATGGTGAGGGATTGAATTATGGATGTGTAGTTTGATATTAGTTTCCTTTCCGCAAGTTAGAAATATTAAATTGTGCATGACATCTTCAGTTACCTCCGAAAGCCACAGCTGGACTGATGGTGAGGGATTGAATTATGAATGTATGGTTTGATATTAGTTTACTTTCTGCAAGTTAGATATCAGTTACTCAAGTTGTTTATGGTTATTTCCGAAAATCATAGCTGGACTAATGATGAGGGATCAGAAGACAAGTTGATGTAATTTGATTTAGATTTACTTTATTGCAACTTTTGGATTTCTTTCAGCATACTTTCTTTTGTGTTTAGACAGCAGCAAGAATAGTTTGGTTTCATGCTCACTAGTTCACTGTTTTGATTTATTAGATTAGTAGCACCTTTTTCATTTCAGTAGCACATTTTCATTTCCTTTCAAGTTTTGTCATTGTATGTTTCAAATTCCTTTTTCAGTTTCAAATTGGTAAATCATTATAAAGGACATCATTGCCTTGAATATTCATAACCATACTTGTCTTTTAGAATTTCCATCTCACATTAGGAAACCAACCAAGATCAATAAAAAAACAAAAACGACAAAAAGTAAGAGATAGGTTATCTTGCACATATAGTGCGCCACACTTCGTCAGTTTACGAATCCCTGGTTGATAATTTATGTTAGCAATTTAGGACACACTAAATTGACCAAACAGCTTCTAAAACAGGGTTTGATCTCATGGATTCAGGGCTGACTTCCTATAAAGGTAGAATAGGGTTGGATGTTAGGGTTTCAGGGATGACTTCCTTTGAAGTTCCCTCTGTCATGATGAGCCTTTTCCTGTGTTTACCCCTTGAAGAGGAAGTTGCCTCCTCTTTGCTTTTAGACAAAGTGTTTTTATCAAGTAGGGTATCTCCTTGTTTAAGCTTCTTTCTACACTCCTCCATGAATTAATTGAAGGTCTGTGGCTCCTTGGATGAAATTCTAGTGTAGACCTCATTTTTTGTTGTGTTTCTGGTGTAGATGTAGTGTTTCTAGCCTTCTTGGCTAAGATCCTAATCTGCCTACTAGATGACATTGAGGATGGGCCAAATTGTGAGGGAGTTGATGTATGAGTAGTGTTTGGCTGTTGTTCTTGAGTTTTCAGCTTTCTAGGCCTCCCTACTCTTCTTCTTGAATACACAATATTAAATCCATCATCTGTTATAAATTTCTCCCATGTAGTCCTTTTCCTTCTCAGGTGATATACTATTTATATCTTAGTCAAGCCTCTGTGATATAGATTATGAAGTGAGTAGCCTGGGGTGTTCTGTATCTTTTGAGACATTGATAATAGGGATATGTGAAGGAAAAAGGGTAGATTCATAGGTTTGGCACCTGAGATATGGGCTAAAAACCTCATTTGGTATTTGTGGATAGTTGAAAACCTACCTTCACAAGTTATGTAATGTTGTAGAGTAGCAATGACATGCTGCCACTAAGGTTTAGAGTATGAAATATGAATGGCAGGAGTCCAACCAATGTGTTCATGCTCAGAGTTTAAATTAACATTTGAATCAACTTTAAGGAGAGTTTTATTATTCTTATGTGAAGACTCATGTGTTGTTGAAGTATAAGTTTCCCTTGCAATGATGGTTTCAGTAATCTTGAAGGTTTGAGACCTAATCAACATTCTCAGCAAACGCTTGAGCCACAACCACATTCTCACTTGAAAATTTCCTTAAAAGTTGGTACCAACCTGCTACCTTGAACTCGGTCGTAGCATGATTATCCACAAAATTAGTGTTAGATGGCTCAGAAAAGTTCACATTACCTCCTTTGCCCATACTACTTGTTGTTAACCTAACCTCCAACACACATCTATAAAACGAGGAATACCCGCCACAAAACCCTACTTGCTGGTACCTATTCACAAATGATTTTAAAATGGAGAATAAAACTATTAACTGCAGCTGTCACAAGAGTAGATGGAAGTAGGGTTATGCATTCCCTAAGACTCGGTGAATAGGAATTACAAGAACACATAAATGATTTAAAACTACTGCCAACTCATTTCACCAACTCCATCACATATCTTAATAATTTCTACTCGTACTGCACTTTGAGACATATACCCTTTAGTGAGTAGCAATATATTTTCATAACCTTAGCAGAAGAATAATTACCATTTTAATGCATCCTCCAATGAAAAAAAACATCCTTTAGATAAGAAAAACCCCTTTGCATTAACATGTCCTCAATATTTGCATAGTAGTGTTGGTTTCATTTGAATAATGTTTCTTCTACTTCCTTTTACTAATTTTCCAGGTAATTCCTACCTTTCTGAAAAGATAGCTTTTTCTGTAAAAATCATAGCTTTTGAAAAAGGTAGCTTCTTCTCATGGAAAGAACAACTAATCTTGTGTTATTCCTAACAGAAATCATGATTCTAATATTCTATATTTTCCCTTTGATAGGAAATCATAGTGAAAGAATAAGATCCTTTTTCAAATGGAAACTCGTGACCTTAACCACTGAAAGTAGTTAAAAGACCTATTTAAAAGAGACTTTACCCTATCGACTTTGTAACAGAAACAAACTATTGGACTCAAAATTATTTTTGGATTTTATTAAGAAGTGATAAATACTCATACAATTTAATCCTCCAGGACTCTTCACCATAGGTTAGGAGACAAGAGAGGATCAAAGACACGACTTACAACGATGACCAGACTTTGATTTTTTTTTTGAAAAATTGTAGTGCTAACAACGACGACTCTCCTCACCAATATCATTCACTTCTCGATTGTTTAGTTTTTGCACTAGATTTGTCTTGTTTCATCAACAATTAGTCAGATATGCACTCATGCCTTCACCATCTCTCAGATCTTCTCAATTTTCACACTTCCCTTGGGAAAATTTGTCTTTCCCTTGGACGTAATTCACTTTTCCCAGTTGGGCATTGCAAAATATGGAGGCTCAAGCTTGAATATTGGCTTCTAGAATTTCATAATGCATAGTAAAATATGGTCTCTCTGTGCATTTTGAAGTTCCAGGCCTCGGCCTGCTTCCTTGGGCACTGAGACTGAAATGCGTAGTTTCTCCTGACTCACTGCCCAGGTTGAACTACAAATTACGTAGTATCAACCCACAAGCTTCAAATCTAACTATTGGGAATGTACATGCGCAGTTTCCCGAGCTAGTTAGACCCTCTTCCAATAAATAATTACGCATTCCTTACAGTGAGTTTCCAAGTGTGTTGCACGAACATGTCCTGAAAGTAGTTTTTCGTATAACTAATATTTTCTTGTCGTCAATGTATTTTTTTTCTCCCATAGGTACATCAGTTATTGAGCTTCTCTCTAACAGTTACTTTTATAATGGCACACAAGAGAGTTGCCTCAAAGGAAACTGTTGAAAGCAGTACCGGGGAATTAGTTGAGAAAATTCCAGTTAACTTGCCAATTTACTTGGAAATTCAGTTGGTCATAGAGAAGGGATCAAAACTGAAATGGAAATAGATCAAAGATGATTTCACAAAGGAATTTCAGGCACACGTAGAGGAACAATAGGTGTATCTCAACATCATGCAGTCAGGGTTTTACAAGGTTTCATGCAGGTATCCAACCTTCCCATGTGTGGATGTGATCAGCTACATTGTCTCAAACACTGATGTGGAAACCATGACATTGAGCAAGACTTGCAAGAAAAAGATTGCTACATTCCTGGTAGTAGATTTCAAGAAAATCTATCATCTTCTTGGGCTAGTGAAGAACATGGACTGACTGCTATATGCCACTCATAGCTACATGAACACAAGATATATCATCAAGAGTTGGGTGATGGAGCCAACGAAGTTTAGGAATACACCCACCCACATGTACAATAAAAAAGAACTCAGGAATGCCTATCAACTTTTGGTCATACTAGCATGTACAATCTATGGCTAACCAGACATAAAGACCTTTCCTGAGGGGTGGGATATCTTATTGAACTAGGTAGTGAAAAAAGGGAAGCCATTCAATTGGTTAGATCTATTGGCTCATTAACTAAGAGTCCATGTGACAAAAGCTCGCAATCCCCCAAGGACGAGCAACCATGCTTCCACATGCCTACATACTTACTGAATGCAATCTGTGCACATAATCAGTTCCCTGGCATGAAATGGAAATGGAAACTGAGAGAAACTACTATACATATCTATTGCAAGATACCCTCGGGTTCCAGACATCGTAGAGTCATGGAGAAGCTTACTCATCACTTCATCATATCGATTTACAAGTTCATCTTTAAGGAGGACCCACATTGCATGTCGTGAGCAGATAGGGAGGTGATATCAGAAATTGTTGATTGGTTCACCTTACCAGCTAGCACATTGATCATAGTTTTCGGCGAGCAGAAGCCACCCCATATTTTACCAAGATATGCCACCGAAAAACTTGTCATGCAAGAGATATCTTATCACATATCCACAGGGTTGTCAGTGACACTTCATAAGACAAAGAAGGCACCTGGCCAAATCTTCCTTTGTAGAAATAATTATCCGAGATTAAGAATCTGAAGGTTTCAAATGTCGAATGGAAAGCCATATTCGTATTCGAGTTTGACATAAAGAGTTACAATCAGTATGATCTGAGGAGAATTTGAAAAGAAAATTGTGTGATAGTTTACTTCAACTGGGTCAACAATATATATATATATATGGTCAGAGGAGGAACCATAAAATAATTTTTATAACTCCTCCCAACCTCATGAGCTGATCATTACGACTGGGGCTTCTCAAGTTGTTCCACAGACAACAATAGTTTCACAAGAAGCACTAGCAATAGGAAGTGGTTCAATGTAGGACAAAGGAAAGAGGAAGGTAGAAGATAGTACAAAAGAGGAACAAAGCTGGAAAATGATTTAATATCCTCTCACTAAGAAAGTATCTTTGGAAATTGAAGCGAAGAGGGGAAAAATGAAGCAAAGAGTAGAGCATAGGAAGAGAGAGTATCAATCCTTAGAGGAATAAATGCAAAGAGCATAGCGAGTAGAACAATAGTTGAAGGAAGAATGAGAACTTAGAAGAAGAGAACAAGAGGAGAGACAAAAGCAAGGAGAGGAAGAAAGGAAACGTGCCACGATAGTAGATACGACACCCATACATGGTGAAGAACATATACAGGATCAGTCGGCAGTAGAAGGGGTGAGAAAACCGATGCATTAATGGGAGTTTTCTCAAGAGCTCAAACAATTGATTGAAGTTGCGGACATGGAAGTGGGACTAGAGCCACAAGATGAAGATGTGGACCTGATGCTTAACATACCTCAAGCCACCTTTCGGGCTCCACTACCATCAGTCAAAAAGCAAGCTCTGAGTGAGTAAGGGCAGGTATTTCCCCTTTATGATGATACGATCATGGATGTGTGTTATGAGGAATTCTAATCTACAGATAAACTAGTCTTCCCTGAGTGTGGTGTTTCTTCACTCGAAATAACATAGGAAAGGTAAATTATTTTCTCTCTAAGATAAACAGATAAATAGAAGATGAAGAGACTTAATTTTGATCCTTTGCTCTCGTTCTTCTTCTTTCATCACTTTTGTCACTCTCGATCCAACTGAACTCGCCAGATCAATACATGCAATCAAATCCAGAAGATAAAAAACGATGGTACAAATATACAATATCTATCTATCATAACCAGATTAAACTGACTAAATCTAAGAATACATGCACATATTGAGAATAAATTCACAAATATAATCGCATATATGAGAGAAAGAAAAAATATATTTATTGCAATATTAGGAGGAATAGATTATAACCATTCGATTAGTTCATTGTCAACCTGCTCCAACTTCATCCCGTCCTCATCACACCAAGCATCAATCTAGAAACATCACAATACTTCAAATCTCCAAGAATTGAGAATCCAACAGCATAACACTACACCAATTTCTTCCTCTCTCGCACTTAGATGAGTGCTCAATTTATAGGGAAATTGTTGGTAGTTTCTCAATAAATGATATTGAATGGCTTTATAATAATAGATGAGACATGTCTCCAGGTTCAATGGTGATGGATGAACACATGTATTCTAAGTATGACATATATTAGCTCTTCTAGAAGGCACTGGACATGTGGAGATTCCTAGAACAACGATGATTTCTCTCCCAGGAGACCAACACACCCTTAAGTGTCGGGAAGTGCTTTGCATAGCACCCTTGCATGGGGGTAAGTGATTTTCAACGCACTTAGGCCCATTCAGAGGAGTGTTGATGAGTCAATGGGTCATTTTAACTATACTTCAAACATTAAAACTCTCATGAATTAAAGCCATCAATGGAATGACTTCTCTAGGGCATGTAGCAACTAAATTAGGGGATGATAGACCCAGTTCATACTGGTCTTAGGGATGATGCCCAAATTGACCTATAACAGCTCCCCCCTAAAGCATGAAGTCAAAATAATGATAATATTTGGATGAGATGCTTTACGGTGTGATGAGTAGGATCTGAAGCATATGGTGATGTGCATCAATTTGTAATACATTACATCATGATATCTTGTACATCTTGGACATGAATTGCTGAGGGAGGCATACCCATGATAAACACATAAAATATCATAAAACGTACATAAATAAAAAAGTCGTCTACATATATAGACATGCCTATAGATATAGGCCCATGATAGGATGACCATCTGTATGTAAAGCCATCGTACGAATGATGTACAATTCCTGAAATCACAGCCCAGATGGATGAAACTAGATCCAGGGTCTTCTATCTCGTTTACTCGATTGTCCAAGTACAAGTATAATCATGAAAATATGTGATTTGAAGTTGAACATGGGAAGACATCATCTAATTACCAACCAATGATGTAAGTCGTTAACAGACACGAGAGAAACCCCCATTGATGTTAATGGTTCTTAAGGTACTGCAATACAATTTGCAAGGTGTGAATAAATGATTTGATGTTGAACACCAAACAAAATATTTTGGTCGAAGTTTTGTGATGTAAACCTATTGCTAGAAGCGAGAAACCTGCCATTGATGTAAGTAAGTTCCAAGGCACTGGAAAGATGTTTCTAAGTCAACTTCTTGGATGATGAGCTGATGTTGACAAGAAGCAAATCGCTGTAGATATGACATGAAACAAGAGTAATTATTTTGGAGAAAAAATGTGACTTGATAAAGTAATATTCGTGGATGGCGGTCATGAAAATGAAGGTTTATGAGTATTGCATAAGATGACGAATTACTCGATGACTTCTCTTGAACATATCAACGACACTGAATGGATTGGAAACATTGACCAAAAACCGAAGTGATGGATGTTATGATATACCATAGGTATGATAAACTGTCAAGAAGATTACCCAACCTAAAGACACAGATATGAAGTGAAAGTGTCATATTCAAGAGCGACCTGCTACCATAAAGTGTTTTGTTCTTTTTCCCTAATTGTTCCCATTCATTGTTGACTAGTATCTCTTTATTTTTAACAAGCTTGAGGAGGGTAACGTATACTTGATCTATTAGATGATTTAATGAGTCTAGCAATAGTGAAACTCGATATTGTCATTATTGGACAATTCCGTCGCTATTTGATGTTTTAACGAGTCTAACGACAGTGAAAACGCGGTCCTTTTTCATGTTTAGAGAGTTTGAAAAAGGCACGAAAAGAAAACTCCATGAGTCCTTTTTAGTAAATTTGTCGCTCAGGTCCGAAAACGTGTAAAATGATGCATAATAAAACCTCTTAACCATGTTCGACTAAGGTTTTCCTTTTTCGTAAATAATCTATCTCAGTCCAGAAAAGGGTTAAACTTATACTAAGTAGATGTCGTTTCATTTCCTTTTACGAGCTCGAAAATACAAGTGCTCGACAATATTTTCACATTAACGGAGTCTGAAAATATCTAAAAGAAGACTACAGGGGGGTTCCTTTTTCAATGTTTAACATAGCTCAAAAAAGAGATAAAATTATGCTCTGTGATCAAATCATTTTTGGATAATTGTGCACTTCAAACTCATTGTATCAACTGTAAACTTGTTCAGAGAACCATCAAATGGATTAAAAATACCTGTTTCATAGTAAAAATGAACAAAAACTATAGTCACATCATTAAATATGATTAAAATAATCAAAATGACTATTAAAAAGAAGCTTTTACCATTTCCTAGTTTCCATTTGAAATTTAGGAGCTCTGAACCTGTTTTTCCCTCAAACTTCAATGGTCGATTGCGTAAGTTTTAGTGGACGATTTATCGCACCGTTTGATCCAGGTTGGAGATCTAAACCTTCTCTTCATTTTAGTGTCATTTTTGTTTCATTTCATGCTGAATTTTTAGGTTTTTGATCCCCCTAGGGTAAATATATTGCGTTCTAAGGGAAACACACCCTTGCATGTCGAAAAGTGAGTTGCAGAGCATTGAAATAAAGCTCAGATGCTCTGAAAAACTTTGTCTATAGACCAGGGGTGCGTTGGGCACATTTCGCAAATTTGTTTCTTGACGTGTGCTAAAAATTTTCCAAATGTTTTGCATGAAATAGATCCTAATGAATCTTATGGCTAGATTTCAGGTATTGATGATATCAAAATTACTATTACATGGCGAGAAAGAGAACATGAAGAACAATACAGGATTTCCCTAAATGATCTTGGCGTTGTAAGAGCCCTCAAATATTGTGGGTTTCTTAAGTATTTCAAATTATTGAGACAACATCTTGAACTATTGGAGTTGCTGGTTCGTTCATGGGATCTGGCATCTCAGGCATTTCACATTGGGGACAAAGTGCTCCCAATACTAGTTGAGTATTTTTACTTCCTTACTGGATTATCGAGACATGGTTCTCCTGTTTCCCTTGCGGGATCTGCTCGTGGACGCGAGACAGTGAAGGACTACATCCGCCAACATTGTCAGCCAGGTACTGAACCTAGTAAAGATGGGAAGATAAACATTTGTGATGTGCGTTATTTTCCTTTGAGAACTATCCTTTTCACTATTGAAAAAATTGATGTCTCTGTGACACTATATGTTGCAAATTTTTCATACATGCAGTATGCTCTTGAGTCTCTCGAACTGACAGTGTTCAACTGGGCTAAAGAAGTATTCTTTCATATGAAAGAAAAAATGACTAAAAAAGGGTGGAAGAAAAAAAAATTTCAGTTATGGCTCGATCCTGATTTCCTTTATTTTAAAGCGAGTTCCATTGATGTAGCCGCAACATGTGACATTGAGCATATCTGGTCCTAGAGATCCTCGGATGCAGCGATGGGTTGAGTTGATGGCTAGAAATGCTGGTCAATCGAATATCATATTATCTACTGCATTCTTTTCCTAGATCCGGCGACAAAATATCGCCATAGAGGAGTATCCATACACAAGTGTAGATTTTCATGGAGATCTACATTTGATTTTACCAGATGGCGCTCAATGGGGCGCAATGGATAAAAATGTTTTGACCATGTTTTTGATTTTAAGGTTTGAACATTTTTTTTGTATTTTTTATGTTTTCCAAGAATAAACTAAAGTTTTTTATGTACAAATATGTGGGTCGTGTTCGACCAGTGGGTCGACCAAAGTAGGTAGTAGATGAACCAGCAGAGAGAACTATCGGGAGAGAATTCCTTCGGTATTTGGATTTGACTGAAACTCTTGCTTGGTTGCAGCAACATGTTGATGGATTGAACATGTCTAGATAAAGGAGTTACCTATGAGGCTATTGCACAGGATAGCTTGAGCAGTTGCTTATTATCACGAGCATCACTAGTTTTACTTTTGACATTTCTGTATACATTTTGAGGTCAAATGACCAATGTGTCTTGGGCACAAATTTTGTAAAAACATAACTATCTATATGTTTGTTTTCAGTGTTTTCCTATGTTTAATGCACAATCCTATTCAATTGTGTGATGTGAATTGAAAATGTGTCTTTACATGTTTTGCAAATGTCTGTTTAAAACATAATTCGCTAAAGAATCAATTAACGTGTTCAAATTTATGGAAATTTGTTGATATTGAATGCAATCAAAATGTCTTTCCAAAATTTGAACTCTAAGGAACATATGATGAATTATTGGATTTTGGATGGTATAGACGCTAGTAAGTTGTATTACGACAAGCTATGAGTCTAACCTAATGATGATGTAGTTAATGCCAAGTGAAATGGAATCAGAGAGAAGTTCGATCAATGCGCTATACTCAACAATATTCTTCGTGGATCGACCGATAAAAATACCTTGAAGACTCACTAACTCACCACCTGGAGCGAAAATGGCTCATGCTGCAGAAGATAGGTTCTGCGTACTACGAATAGCACCATCGGATTACCCAACGAATGGTTCCAAAGATTCAAAAATTTGCGATGAAATGTAAAGTGGATTACTAAATTTAAGAAAATTTTGAAAAACAAAATAAGACAGTGAATGCAAATCAACGTATATACACAATTTGATACAAAAGTTTACTATGCTCAATTAAGCATAGTAACGTTTAAGATACATCCCATTTCGAGGCTGTAGCAACAGAATTCCATCATAATCAACTAACTCGTAGGTGCCCTTAGATATAAATATTTTGACAATGTAGGGGCCATGCAATAATGGATCAAATTTTCCTATTCCTATCAAATCAGCTTCCTGATCATATAGCAAGACCTGGTCTCCCTCTGAGAAGATGTGAGGCTTGAAATTGCAGTCATATTGTGCCTTGATTCATCTCTTATGCGCTTCATTGACCAATGCGGCTACACGACGCATTTCATCTAGATGTATGAGGTTAAAAAGACGCGCTTCTTCATTAGAGGTGTCAGGTAGCAGGTCAATAGCGAGTTTTAATGATGAAATTTCACATTGTGTTGGTAAGATATATTCCAGACCATAGACCAAATGAAAAGGAGTAAATCCGGATTTATCACTAGGGTTCGATATGCCCATAGAGCCGAGTACATGATTAAATGCCAATTTTGTTTGTGAACCCCTATCATTCGTTGAAGAATTCGCTTAAGGATTTTGTTGATGGATTCAAATTGTCCATTAGATTGCGGATAATAAGGGGTAGAACTATCATGCAAAAATCCTAATTTGGTAGTCAACTCATTCATCATGTTATTGCGAAAATGCTTACCATGATTTGTAACTATAGCTTGTGGTACACCAAACCAAGAAACAACATGATTGAAAAAGAACAATGCAACTGTTTCACCTATGTTATTGAACGTAGGAATTGCTTCAGCCCACTTGGTAAAGTAGTCGACTGCGACAATAATATAACCATGCCCCCCCGCTGAATGAGGGTTGCAGGTCATGAAGTCAATGCACCATTTTGAAAATGGTCCCACAGTGATGACAAGATGCATTGGTGCAAGTGACATGTGGATTTTACAATCAAATGTTAGGCATGCATGACAAATTTTGAATGTGAGAATGCAATCGTAGAATATGGTTGGCCAGAATTAACTGGTGTGGATAATATTATGCGCGGTAGCGTAACCAAAAAAATGTCCACCACAAGCACCAACATGACAATCATTCATAACTTTCTTGGCCTCCTTAAAATCGTATTGACACCATGACGATAAAGGGTATCGACGACGATAAGATAACCTTTGGCTTGGTATCGAATATGGCATTGTTGTGAGTGTTAGGGTCCTATAATCTATAGGATCGCAAATGATTGATTATTTCATCTCAGATATTTCATATTGTAAATAATATTCCATGATTGTAAATTATTTCCAAAAAGGTTAAAACCTTAGGAAACATATGCTTTCACGTCCAAATGCAGCATTAGGAGATAATTAAGTATGTTTTGATTGAATTAATCACATCATTTAAATGTGATTAAATAATTTTTAATAAGGCTGGGTACTACAAGTTTTAATTCTGTCAAAAAGGTAAAAACTGGCAAAGAACAGTTTATCCAAGGTTTCAGAGACACATTATAAGTTAAAGGTGCTAAAAGGATTAAAAATCTTTGGAACTCGTCCTAAAAACCCCACTGCATTACTGTGTTTCAATGGTGGACCCACATTGTTTTTTGCATCAGCCAACATCGCAAAATATTTTAATTTTTGTCTCCTACAATCCTTTCGAAATGCGATATGCAATGAAGTGGGACCCTTTTCACCCACCACACTTCCTTTTCATTTCATTTCCCTTAACAATAATCAAACTTCATGCTTTTCCGCCTTTCCGCTTTATATTTCTACTTTACCTTTTTCACCTCTATATCATTGTTTTCACTTACTTTCCGCCTTCCCGATTCCCTGATTGCGATTAAAGTGGGGCCATTCATTCGCTTCCACATCACCCTTCCCCCACAATCCATCGCATTTTGAAAATTATAACTTATTCCATTCTGCCAAACGTTAAATTTTGCGATCGTCGATATGCGATAGCCATTGCATCGCAAGATCGCACATTTTTTAACTTACCATTTGAAGCGCCCACAATATATTTTGTTTAAGTTGCAACGTGGTTGGCCCCACCACAACAGCTCCACCCCCCACTTTAGGCCGATTGAAATGCATAGGTATATCATATGAAACCTCATAAAATTTACTTTACCGCAGAAACCATTCGCCACTTTATAAACTCTGCCAATGCAGTGGGCTCCATCTCCACCATGCCACATGATCCTCTGACAGTGCTAATTGCACTTCGCGAATTTTAGCGCTTACCGCATTGCCCAAACTTTAAACTCTGTGACGTATGGTAAAATATAAAAATTGCGATGTGCAATGTGGGCGGGTGCCAAACACATATCACACTTCACATATTTTATAATTTACCACCCGCGCTCATAACAGAACCTAAGATTTGTGATTTGCGATGCGGTCGGTGCCACCTTACCTGCCACTTCACCTCCTTTTATCCCCGCCCTTCACACTTCACATATTTTAGTGTTTACCTCAGCTGCTTATAGAAAAACCTTAAGAGTTGCGATTGCGATGCGGTTGGGTTCCACCTTCCATGCCATGTCATCTCCCTTTTCGCATCGCATCACCAATTCCATTCCACATATAATAAAATGTAAAACATGAAATGCGTGATTTTCTATGGATGTGATAAAGTTCAGAAGTAAAGTCTAAACTATTTAAAATCCGGGTATATGAGTTTTTACGTTGTTTTGTTTAGAAAAAGGGTTAAACACGACAGAAAGAGATTAGGTAGCAAAAAGACAGAAAGGGTTGAGTCAGGCAAAGGATTTGTGCAAATATGATCATTTTTGTAACAAGAGTAGAAAGAGTGTTCATACAACCGATTTCGCTAGCATAACACTCAGTCCATCTACCAACACAGTAGTAAAATGTGGTCTACCTCCTAACTGTTCCCACTACATCAGCACTGGCTTTGCACAGTGCATTCCACCGAGGCTATAATTTAGTGATAGTTAGAGTTTTAAATTCAAGTTTAAGTCTAAAAATACCATGTCTGTTAGAGACTGTATTTGTAATCTTTTGTATAAATACTTCAGTTTTGGAAGTATCAAATGTAGATTCATTGAGATCAGAATCATTATTGTCTTTTGGAGTACTGTAATATTTTTCAAAGCATTGGAGCATCAATAATAATCAGACCATTCACAGGATTCTTGTGGCTTAAATACTGGTGATGTTTTTCTTCTGTTAGTATGTTTCATTGTTATCTTTCATTGTAATCATCTGAATTCCAATTGTAAAGAAAAAAGTGTGTTGAATATGACTTACTTCTGAGTACCTTATTCTGGCTGTGTTTACAATCATAATGTTTTCCACTGAAGGCCAAACTAAATAATTCTTAATTGCTCTTTAGTTCTGCTGAATCTTTTCATATTTATGTCATAATCCATTTATAAATATGAAAGATCTAGTAAATATTCCTAGCTTGCCCTGTGTTTACTATGTGAAAAGTTGATGCAACCATCCAATTATATTTTGACTCCATTTCCCAATAGACATTAATCCATTGAATACAATCAATTTTCCAAACCCAATACCCAAAACCAAAGTACAATCATAACTAGCCTAAAAACCTGTCCAAACAAAGTTAAATATTATAGAGAGAGCCCTCTCTGAAACTGGCATGCCTAGATCACAGTTTCCAAAGTTAGTTTGATGTTGGCCTATGTAGTTTTGCTTCAACCTCAGAATTACAGAACGCTAACATAGTGGCGACCATACTGGGGAATATAAATTTATCTTCCTCAATAATATTTATCAAGTTCAATTTTGACTTTGATGGTGAATAGAAGTCAAACACTAGAAGGTTTTTCCATTCACTAGGTGACTCCATTGGCATCAAAATCCTGAAACAGAGATTCACTGGTGACTCCACAGTTTTCAGTTGACATAAAGGCTCCACTGGCAGAAGAATCCAGATTTTTTGCGGACATGCAGTGAATCCATTCTTTCATTGATTGACAAGATGAAGCCAAGAATACAACGCAGGTATGATCCAATGAACAGAGATCACATTCCTAGATTCCCACACAAAATACCTAGGGTAAATTGGGAAAGAAATATTCCTATTTTTCAAGATGAGAACATTGATGATGCTTTGCTGCATCCCATTAAATTTCATATTCATTAATGGAAGTTGAAATTTGAATGGCATGAGGGTTGCCACATGAAAATGTTCATGGCAACATTAGATGGAAAAGTGGGGGAATGGTATGAAGGTTTAAACCTTGGTAGCTTGTTTTCTTTAAAGGATTTCCATAAGGTGTTTTATGAGCATTATAAATGACATTCCCCATCTTTGTTATTAGTGGAAAAATACTGTGATCAATTTGAGGTTTTCATACAATACATTGAAAGTATTGATGAAGACCTAGTAGATATGGATGGTGAGGATCTCTTAGAAGCACTTTATGGGTTCCATTCTCAAGTTGACTGTCATGATAATCAAGGGAAGATAGCTTAAAAGGAAAGAAATCAAGAAATGAAAGTAGATCCATAGGATCTCTTTGTGGAGACAAATGATAATTCATCTGCTCTTTTGTATGAGGCTAGAGAAGACATACAGTCTCATTATTAGTCTTCAGGAGAGAAATAAGACAATTACTGTGTTATCAAAAGAAAACAAAAAGTAATTTCTCCTCTGTTTGAAGATGAGATAGATCAACTCCTGAACAATCATATTACAGCCCAAGCTAATGCAGGTTTTCAGTGTTCACATAGTCAAGAATGTATTGGTAAATCTTCTTCCATTTTTTAAAATGAAAATCTAAGTTTAAATGAAGAAAATCCTGAAACTATATTTATAGATCATCATGAAGAAAGCTAATCTCCTTTTTCAATGTTCATATTTGATGAAGTTTCTCCTGAACCTGATTTTCCTAAGTACGATAAATATGAAGATAATTTTGATGAGGAGCATGATGAAACTATACAAGATATTGTTGTGAGTAAACCAATCTATGATGATGATTCCCTGCAAGGAGATCAGCTAGCAGATATTTTTTTCTTTAATGAAGATGATAGGGCTATCATGTTTGATAATCATGAAGAATTTTTCTTGTTTAAGGATGACTTAGACTATGAATTTGATGACTATGAGCCTAAGAGAGACAGTATGCCAGAGATTGAGTCAGAATTTCTCAAACTTGAGGAATTTACAACCAATACTCAAATAGCAGAAGGTTATAATTCCCCATGCCTTCTTATAAATTAACAAATAAGTGTTTTTTCAGATCAAAATGAAGGGAGTACTTGTATTTTTTTTGCTGGATCTCAAGACAAGGTAATGCAGCTTTAGGATTTTCAAGATCCCTTCAGTAGTCTTTTGCAAACATTGGAGAAGATGAATGTTGTTTTGTTTGTCAGCATAAGCCTTGGTTTCAGTTTCTATTGTGAGTTGCCTACATGTACATCATTATGCCTGCTCGCGAAAAGTGAGAGCAGAATTTTAGTAAGTACCATCTCCTAGATTGGTTACACTAGAAGGATCATTTCACCTAATCAACAATTGTACAGTAATTTAGGGTAGGTTGGTATCATTTCAGTTTGATTTAATTTTATTTTTAGCAAGTGTTGAGATAATTCATCAAGCTTTGTAGTAGTGTGCAAATAAGGTAAGTGTTTTGAGCATTTTTTCAGATTTCATTGTGAAGAAAGTGTTGATTTCATCTTGAGATTTTCAACCATAGAGATTTCGTAACAAAGCAAGTTGCAGATTTGGGATCATCCCAATGGATTGGGCTACTAGTCTACAGTGTTCTTAGCACCTCACAGGGAGAGTGCCATCCCCGGATGAAGCCACTGTTAGGGTCCTATAATCTATAGGATCTCAAAGTGATTGATTATTTCATATAAGATCTTTCATATTGTAAATAATATTCCATGATTGTAAATTATTTCAAAAAAGGTTAAAACCTTAGGAAAAATATGCTTGCATGTCCAAATGCAGCATTAGGAAATAATTAAGTATGGTTTGATTGAATTAATCACATCATTTAAATGTGATTAAATAATTTATAATAAGGCCGGGTACTACAGGTTTTAATTTTGTCAAAAAGGTCAAAATTGGAAAAGAATGGTTTATCAAAGGTTTCAGAGACCCATTATAAGTTAAAGGTGTGCAAAGGATTAAAAACCTTTGGAACTCATCCTAAAAACCCCACCACATTACCATGTTTCATTGGTGGACCCACATTGATTTTCACATCAGCCAAAATAAAAAAATATTTTAATTGCGGTCTCCTACAAACCTTTCAAAATGTGATATGCAATGAAGTGGGACCCTTTTCACCCACGATACTTCGTTTTCATTTCATTTCCCTTAAAAATCATTAAACTTTACCCTTTTCTGCCTTTCCAATTTATATTTATACTTTACCTTTTTCACCGCTATATCATTGTTTTCACTTACTTTCCGTCTTCCCGATTCCCCGATTGCAATTAAATTGGGGCCATTCCTTCCCTTCACATCACCATTCCCCCACAATCCATCGTATTTCAAAAATTATAACTTATTCCATTCTACCAAACGTTAAATTTTGTGATCGCCGATTCGCATCGCAAGATCGCACATTTTTTAACTTATCGTTTGAAGCACCCACAACATATATTTTTTAAGTTGCGATGCGGTTGGCCCCACCACAGCAACTCTGCCCCCCACTTTAGGCCGATTGAAATGCGTAGATATATCATATGAAACCTCATAAAATTTACCTTACTGCAGAGACCATTCGCAACTTTATAAACTTCGCTGACGCAGTGGGCTCCATCTCTGCCATGTAACATCATCCTCCGACCGCGCAAATCGCACTTCGCGGATTTTAGTGCTTACCACATTGCCCAAAATTTAAAATATGTGACGTGCGGTAAACTATAAACATTGCGATGTGCGATGTGGGCAGGTCCCAATCGTATATCGCACTTCACATATTTTAGCATTTACCGCCCGCGCTCATAACAAAACCTAAGATTTGTGATTTGTAATGCGGTCCATCCCACCTTACCTGACACATGACCTCCTTTCTCCCTGCACTTCGCACTTTGCATATTTTAGTGTTTACCTCCACCTCTTATAGAAAAACCTTCAGAGTTGCGATTGTGATGCGGTCGGGTCCCACCTTCCCTGTCACAACATCTCCCTTTTTGCACTGCATCGCAGATTCCATTCCGCATATCATAATGTTGTGTAACTAGCTCCAAAAAGAGAAGAAAAGAGATATCAACGCCTTAGAAATGAGCCTCTTCGAGGGGGCAACCTCCAATACATTACATAAATGAACAATTCTTGGATGATACAATACACAAAACCTCCTTTCTATATATAGGAGTCCATGGGGCCATAATGTAATCCTAGTGGGCCACAATGTAATCCTATCCGACCTAACAATAATAATGTAAGGGAACAATAATAACAATATGGGGGTTACAGGGGTACAATAATAACAATAAGGGGGGCTAAACTAACATAATAAGGGGCTACACTATTAATATAGGGACTTAACATGCCCCTCTCCTTCAAACAAGTGTTGTCCTCAACGCTTGATTATTTCTTGATGCTTCTGTATAAAATTATCATCCTCCCATGTGAAATCTTCTACAGGAAAGTTCTTCCACTTGCTGAGATACTCTAAAATTGATCGTACTTGTCGAGTTCTTGTTTCTATGACTGCTTCATAACTTCTTTCGATGTCATGTCGATCTTCCTGTTGTTTCATTAGATTCCGCACCAAAGTTGGGTTATCCTTTGAGAGTTTGAGAACTTGTTGTTGATGCTCGATGTGATCTTCCACTAATTTATCATCCATATTTGCTATTATTTGATCCTTCAAACCATACAACTTAGCCTCCATTTCTGCTTTTAAACCATCTATTTCATCTTCAATTGCTCTTCGTAAGATCAAAACTTGTTGCACTTGGTACCGTAATTTTGATATCTCATACTGCAACTCTTCCTCTTCATGCGTCATAATATAGCTTTCCAAAGGCTTAATGGGTGTTGAATTATTTTTAGGCGCCATTTTAGAATCCAATATTGATACCTTTTACTTGCTTTGAGGAGCTCGATATTGAAATTGAATTATCTATGTAATTGAAAATATTCAATATATAAAATTCAGCCCTGTAGTAGCCTTCTGAATCTTCTTTCAAATGCCACAGGTATGATCTGATTTGGATTCTCCAAGACAAATTTGTGTCCAATCTCCCACAATGACCTAATTTTGGACTGGTTCGGTAGAGTGAACTTGTACGACTTGCCTTGTGTCACTGTTTTGTTCTTTGCCTTTGAAATTGATATCCAAGAAACTAAAGGCCATGTACTTGCGACCAATTTTGACGGCACTCCAATCCAATCTCCAGAGAGAGAGTTATTGAACTTTTCCCACGATCACCTCTTTGAGATGAAATTCAGGAGCCTGAAAAAGCACTACCTTCCACAGATCATATCTCCACAAATATTGCGAAAAAAGCTCTGAAATTTTTTGATGAATTTCCTCAGGATTTCAGCTTCGCACCATACGAATTTCAGATTCTGAACCTTCGTAGAAAATATTTTATAGCGAAAATGCCACGATGATCTGTTTAGGAGCTTGAAAAAAAGCCTAACTTCCACAGATGATATCTCCGAAAATATTGTGAACCAAGCTCTGAAATGTTTATACAATCTTCCTCAGGATTTCAGCTTCGCACCCTAAAAATTTCAGCTTCTGAAACTTTTTATAAAAAAAGTTATAGCGAAAATTCCACGATGACCTGTTTGGAGCAGCGAAACCCTAGAATCCCAAGCCTCTGATACCAAATGTTGTGTAACCAGCTCCAAAAAGAGAAGAAAAGAGATATCAACGCCTTAGAAATGAGCCTCCAAAAAGAGAAGAAAAGAGATATCAACGCCTTATAAATGAGCCTCTTCGAGGGGGAAACCTCCAATACATTACATAAATGAACAATTCTTGGATGATACAATACACAAAACCTCCTTTCTATATATAGGAGTCCATGGGGCCATAATGTAATCCTAGTGGGCCACAATGTAATCCTAGCCGACCTAACAATAATAATTTAAGGGCACAATAATAACAAAATGGGGGTTACAAGGGTACAATAATAACAATAAGGGGTTTACACTAACAATAATAAGGGGCTACACTATTAATATAGGTACTTAACACATAAAATGTGCAATATGCAATGTACAATTTTCTATGGATGCTGACAAAGTTCCAAAAGTAGAGTCTAAATTATTTCAACCGGTATATGAGTTTTTACGATGTTTTGTTTAGAAAAAGGGTTAAACACGACAAAAGAGCTCAGTAGCAAAAAGACGTAAAGGGTCATTCAAAGTAAAGAAAAGGCTTTGCGCAAAGATGATCATTTTTGTAACCGCAAGAAAAAGTAGTTCATACAACATTTTCGCCAACACAACACTCAGTCTGCCACCACATCAGTAAAATGTGGTCCACGTCCTAATTGTCCCACTACATCAGCGCCTGCTTTTCACAGTGCAATCCACCGAGACTATAATTTTGTAATAAGTTAGAGTTTTTAGTTCAAGTTTAAATCTAAAAATACCATGTCTGTTAGAGATTGTATTGTAGGAATTATTTTTGTAAACTTTTGTATAAATACTTCAGTTTTGGAAGTATCAAATGTCGATTGATTGAGATTAGAATCATTACTGTCTTTTGGAGTACTGTAAGCTTTTCCAAATCACTGGAGCATCAATAATAATCAAACCATTCACAGGATTCTTGTGGCTTAAATACTGGTGATGTGTTTCTTCTGTTATTATATTTCATTGTCATGTTTCATTGTAATCATATGAATACTAATTGTAAAGAAGAAAGCGTGATGAATAGGATTCACTATTGAGTACCTTATTCTGGCTGGGTTTACAATCATAATGTTTTTATGTTATCACTCAAAAAAAATGAAGCATCATTTGACAAAGTCCTAGAGGTTCATGTGTCAAAGGTAGGGTTACGAGATTCATTTTTCATTACTTGGTCAAGGAAAAATTTTTTAATTTTTTCTTATTAAGCCTATCCTAAGGTCTAAACCCACCTTCTTTTAAATCCCATCATGTCACATCAATCATAACTTTCTGACATTTTTCATTTCCCAAGGCTTTAGCATCGAAAGGGATGCGTTTTAGCCAAGAAACCACATTTTCGTAGCGAAATACACAGAGAAATTGCACTTTTTGCTATGAAAGCCGCTAATAATTTCGTAGCAAAAAATGCCCGTAAATACACTAGGAATGCTACGAAAGTAAGTTTTCTTGTCTTGTCATGTCAAATTAGTTGTTAGGTGTTAGAGAATGACTTTGAAAAGGATAAGTTATATTCCATTCGAGTCGGTTAGGGTAAATATCAAGGTACATAGTCAAGGCCAAGTCATCATCACCATTTTAAGCATGTATGATTCATCATTAGGATATGAGTGGTCATCGAACTTCAAAATATTTCCAAATTGAGTCATTCATCATTCTCCATTTCTTCTATGTGTGTTTTTTTGAGCTTCGGGAGAGATATTTCATTGAGGTCAAGTCCGTGGTTGGTTTCTTTCAAAGGATTGCAAATACCACTAATCAAGCGAGGTGGAGAATTATCAAGCGAGGCAGAAGAATTATCAAGTGAGGCGAGAGAAGATTTCAAAGAACCATGGCTGAAAAAAGGAAGACAAATAAAGGTGGCCACTATCTCGGATATGAGCCATCGATAAATGAACTCGATAAATGAAGACCCAACAAAGTTGTATAAATCTTCGAAGGAAATGATGTTTACAATTTTGTGAAATATTACAAGGTTGCCATGTATAGGTTTCCAAAGAATTTTCCCTAAACTTCAGAGTGGAACAACTACTAAAGTGGGGATGTTGAATCTCAATATTACACGAGAGATCAGTAGCGAGTAATGTGGATTCCTATAGGACAATAAAAAATGGTTCAAAGGGTTCAAGTTCAACATGGAGGAGTGCAAAGATTTTATCAAACCATAAAGCGATGAAGTTCACCTTACAAATTCCATTCCAAGGAGTCTGCATGAAGGACACTTTCTCAAATCTATCGCTCATTATCCGTAAATATTTCACATTTGAAGGAAGATATCATAAATTCTATTCTTACCACTTCAAGCTTCTCCTTCACTTTGTTGGTAAGATATCTCTTGACTGCCTTTCTATTCACATACGAAGTTTAGCAAAAATGGCAGATATGGTCCAAGCAAAATCTGAGGGAAGTGAAACCTCAATTTTTCATCATGGCTTAATAAAATTCTTGGTTCTAGATGAGTTACAATGACTAGACAGAGATCATTATTCATTTCTCGTTTGTTAGTGGTTTTGAAATGGATAGCCTTACCCCTAAAAGAACTCCAAAACCTAGAGGGTTACCATCACCTTTAGTGGCAGAACAAAATGAACCGGTAGGGGCGAGATAAAATTGAACCAATCATGATGGAAACAAAGGAATTGCAGATATTTGATACACCCACTTGTTCCACCCGCAAAACAAAAAGTCAATAATGATCAAACCTACAAAACGAGAGCAAGTCTGTGAGTAAACAAAGTGGAAAAAAGGATAACAAAGAGCCAAAGAGTGGCTAAAGGAAATTTAGAATACATAATACATGCCATTTATATTGAAGAGATTCCTATATTCTAGGCTAAGGATATAGATGAAGGTGGACAAAAAACTCAAGAATGTTAAATCTGCAAAGAAGCTAGAGTTTGAAGGTGAGGATGTAGGTTTTATGTTTCGAGCTAGGAAGTCCATGACTAGGCATGCTAGAAAACTTTTGGAGAGCAGACAAAGAAGTTTCATCTAGCCACTCGACACTACCCAACCACCTCAAGACATTATTGATCTTTCATCACCTGCGAGAAAAAGATCCAGTTAGCAAGCCAAAGAAAGGAAAGGAGAAAGTAATTAAAAAAAACGAGTTTGAAATCCTTGAAGAGCAGTTGAGGTTAGCTAATCATGAAATTTCAGTTATGAAGAAGGAGGCAAGGAAACATAATGTTCAAAAGGTTCAATTTGAAAATATGAAAGAGGTTTGGGAAGAGTAGGTTGACACCTGTATCAAAGACCCTAGACAACACACAAAAATTAATCAAATGGACAATGCCATTGAGAAAAGAGGTGAAAAATGTTAGAAGAATGAACTTGAATTTGAAATCTACAAACAGAAAAAATGAAAAAATCAAGTTAAATACCTTCAGGGAATAGCTAGAACTAATCCATGAGGAGTTGGAGAAGAAGGGCCTAAAAATGACGGTAGTTGAGGAGCCAATAGCTCAACTCATCATCAATGAGGAAGAAACACTCGAAGACTCTTAGTTTGGGCTAGTTTATATTTTTTTAAGGCAAATGACATGTTGAAAATGAAATTATTATAGCTAGAAGGTTCATTTTTGAAGCTAGGCGAGAAATATTGAATTTACACGAGTTATCAGCATTTCGTAGCGTTTCCTAGGCTTGAAGCCAGGGAAAAACACTACGAAACCACCCGTAGCTTTCTTTTTGCATAAAAAGCCACTTTTGGTAGCTTTATAGAGCATTAAATGATAGGAAGGATGTGTCGAACATGATGAAGATCATGTAAGAGAAAAGAAGCATAAATTATGATGGCGAGGTCATTTTTTTGTATGCTACGAAAGTACACTACGAAAGCGTCATAATTTCAAGGTTTATGAGTAGGCTTTTGGGCGTTTTGGACGAGTGGATACTTTCAAAGGGTCAAGGGACTTTGCCACTTGGTCATCCAAGACTTGAGGACCATGAGATGAAGACAACTCATCGCCCAAACCATTCCTTGAAGATAAGGGCTGTTTTCCTAAAAAATAGGGTTTGTTTCTAGATTTGGAGGAGCGTAATAAATATGTCAACTAGTGATGAACTCCATAATAGCTCATTCGAACATGTGAATCATTAGTTTGTTAGATGTATAATTGTTTCAAGAGATAAGGTAGTTGATGTAATAACTAGTTGTTTGAGTCCTATTAGGAAAAGGATTGTTTAATAGAATAAGCTGTAATGTTTCTCATTAAAGTAGATGTTTTCTTGTTATGCAAGGTGTCATTAGGAAAATTTCATTGAATCGCGCCAAGAGGCGAGATCATCTCTCATGTAACAAGTCTATTAAAGGGAAAAATATTCGAATTTTTAAAAGCGTTGGATATTTTTTTGGCAATACTTCGACTTTATGTAATTTAACTATTTTTAGTGATACATAGGACTTTTACTTGACCAACTCTGAGATTCTCATGGCATTTTTTAGTGCTTATTTGATCTACAATTTCTATGTGTACTATTTGCGGTGGTTTTCATCTTTAATACTCAAAATTCATAGGTGTATTCTTTGACTTCTTTTATTGATGAATTGTTGTGTTATTTCATGTTTCATGTGTGATTTACCTCTCGCTAAAAACTCTTACCTACCTTAGCTTCCATGTCAAGTGAACTTACCACCTGAAATACTAAATTTGTTGACTCCATAAGCCCAATGATTGCAAACTTATACTTTTTTTCAACCTACACAAATCACACACAAGTTATGTCCCAATTAGAGTTAGCCATCTAGTTTCATCATAATCAAATATAATTAACCCCTTTTGAGAAAGCCCTATCAAACAGAAGAGGCTAAGCTTCACTACAAGTTGGTTTGAAACAATTACATGAAGTTGTCCGATTAGCGACTAATCAAGTGAAATTTTGTGATAACATTTTCCACTAAAGGCCAAGCTAAAAGAATTCTTAATTTCTCTTTAGTTTTGTTGAATACTTTCATATCTCTGTCATAATCCATTTATAAATTCAAAATATCCAGTAAATATTCCTAGCTTTCCCTATGTTTACTCTGTGAAAATTTGATGCAACCATCCAGTTATATTTGAAGTCCATTGCCCAATAGACATTAATCCATTGAATACAATCAATTAACCAAAACTCAAAACCCAAGTACAATCATGACTAGCCTAAAATTAATCCAAACAAAGTTAAATCTTATAGAGAGAGCCCTCTCTGAAACTAGCATGGCTAGATCCCAGTTTCTAAAGTTGGTTTGATGTCAGCCTTGTAGTTTTTCTTCACTGCATCACATAAAATAACGCTAACAAAGGGGATGAGAGGTATTAAATAAAAAGTTTGGGTTTGGAGATAAATGATAAAATCCCCATACCAAGGGTCAGATGACCCAATTCGAAATAGATACTCATTTGGAATTGATGGTTCCGATGTATTTTTAGTACTATCAGAGGGAAGGTCACAGAGAATCTCAGCCAAAACCAAAGACTTATTTGACTTGGACTTGAAGAATTCCAAATCAAATTCTGGAAAAATGACGATCCATTTTGAATATTTTCCCCCCAGAAATTGAGGTGATATAATTTATGTCATAGGGTTGCAATCTGAAATGAAAATGGTCTTTCGGAGTAGGATATAATGGCGAAATCTTTTGACAGCTTGAACAGCGGCCAAGGTGGGCTTTTCGACGTATGAATACTTAACTTTTGTATCATTGATATTACGAATCAAAAAATATACCATATGTTCTATCCCATCTTCTTGGACTAAAACCATAGCAATGGTTGTATCTGCAGTGGCGAGATACAGGAAATAGTCACTCTGACAATTAGGGGATACATTAATGATGCTTGGATCAGGGTATCTTTAAGAGCATTAAAAGAAGCTTTCGCAACCTTATCCCAATCGTAGGGAATCCCATTTTTCAAGAGACGAGTAAATCCTTTATCCATTTCGGCATATTTGGGTATGAACCTCTTTAAAAATTTAGCCTTTCCTTGAAGTCTTTGTAGATGAAGTAAGTTTGATGGTGCAAGAAAATCGAGAATGGCCTGGACCTTCAATGGGTCAATTCGAATTCCATATTTTGAGATGAAGAATCCAAGAAAATGAGGAGAACCGACACAACACACACATTTTTGTGGATTAAGGTGTATCTTGTAGTGTCGGCAGTGTAGAAATATAGCTCTCAGATGTGTCAGGTGATCAGTATGTTTTCGTGAATCGTCTAGATAAGGTTTAAAAACGTGCTTAATTTCATGGAAAGAATAATCCATATGAAAGATTTGATTGTAATCGGAGAATCCATAAATTCTGAATTTTATCTTATATTGGTCCTTTGGGTGAATATTTATTTTATTGTAACCGAAGAATCCATCCATGAATGAAAAGATTTCATAGACAGCATATTCATCAATAATCTAGTCGATAAAGGGAGTAGGATAGTTGTCTTTTGGACATGCAATATTGACATCCCGATAATCAATGCACACTATGATTGTCTAGGCCTTATTTCTTAATGACAGGAACAATGTCGGAAACCCAATCAGTAAGCGGAACAGGGTAAATGAAACCAGAACACAAAAAAAATTCAACTTCTGCTTTAATGGCAGCAACCTTCTTCAGATGAAAATGACAAATGCATTGACGTACCAGTTTGACATCAGGGTACATTTTAATTATGTGTTCAACAATAATAGAATCTATGCCTGACATTTCCTCATAAGACCAAGCAAATATACCCCAGAATTCATGAAAAAGAGAGCGATAAGTGTCTAGTTCAGATACAGAACAAGAAATGTCAACATCGATGTTTTCTACAATACCAGGTTTGGTCAAAATATCGATAGAAATTGTTTCTTCAATATTTGATAGGTTTCGCTCGGATTTGATGGCATTAAACCAGAGATCGTAGGGTGATATAGTTCAATAAGATTATCTTCGTTGTAATCTGAAAGATGGGAATGATGGTCATCCCATGGTTCTCCTTCTGGCATCATGGCTTCTAAAATGATCTCATCAGTCAAGAATGTGGATGAAAAAGGAGCAGAAGGAGTACCAAAATCTAATGAATGATCGACCCAAATGATCGGTGACAATGGATCAAGATGCACTGCCCAAGCCAAGAAAATTGATTGCTATGCAAGCTCAATTTGGCTTGGCGGTGGAAATTCACCCAATGTATATACTTCAGAATCATTGGTAATCTTCCTTAAGTGAGATGAAGTGGAATATATCATGTAGTAGGTATCTACTTTTGCAATTTCTTTCGACCTCGCGGGCAGCGGTAATGAAAAGGTGCCCATTAGGGAAGAATCCTTAAATATACCTACACCAATGTTTTGAAGTGCTAGCTTGGGTGCGTGAACTAACAGAATTCTTCCAGATACTTGGGAACTAGAGGTAAAGAAGGAGAGTTGATTGATGACTGTGACAACGCCTTTATAAGGGAAGGCAATCATTCGAAAGTAAGTAGAAATGATCGCAGTCATAGCGTAAACCCATGGCCTTCCAAGTAAATGTTGTAGTAAAGGGGTCCGTCAACAACCTCAACTTCAACAGTTACAGTTTTTCCCCTTAGTTCAACATGCATGTTATTCATGATTCCATAAGGCTTATATGTACAACTGTCAAAATATTTTAACATCGTAGGTGATTGAGATAAGTGAGGTGGGCCAAGTGACTTCCAACAATTTATAGACATAATACAAGTAGATGCTCCCTCATCAATAATAGTGCGATGGATGAGGTGATTTAGAAAATTTACTTGGATTGAAAATTCTAGTTCGGCTGGTAATTGTGGCACATAGCCCGTATGATTAAAGACTACAAGATTAGAATATGTAGGGTCAACTCCATGAATTTCTGACAATAAAGCTTTCTTTTGGGAGGGACATTTTGGAGTACCTTAAGCATCGACATAATTGAAGGTGATTGAGCCAAATCTTCAACTATGTTATAATTTTGAGCAGCGTGAGCTCAAGGATTGAAGGTCGATTTATGGACGACTCCCTTCGGTGGCTTTATTGTTAACTATAGAATAACAGGTGGCGAAATTGATTCAGTTGAAGGATTCATAGTCGAGGTAGTAGGTTGATCTATAGATTGACTACCGTAATATTTACTTCGCGTAGACTCCCAAAACATCGGTTTTGGGCTTTGTGACAAATAACATAAGAACTTGGGAACTAGAAGCGGGATTCGTAGCAAGCATGTTTGTATCTGGATTCGGAAAAGGATCTGTCAACACAACAGATGCAGGTGAAGTCTTAAGAAGTTTTGAGACTTTTGAGCGGTGAAGATAGTCTTGCGTAAAGTGATCCTCATTACAAATCAAACAAAGGTAACGAGGTTTCCGAGAATTTCCAGATTTTTTATCAGATGATCTTTCCTGCTAGGGTGAATTTTTCTTTTTCTTTTCTTTCCCCTTTTCCTTGCTTCCGAGTTGCTTGTCACTCTTGCCATTGTCAGATGACACAGAATGTATTTCAGAAGAAAGTGTAGGATCAAATGCAGTAGAGGTGTGAGTGTTGGCAGAACCAATCATACCATCACCAGCATGAGAGTCCTTACCAGATGGAGGAGGAACAATAAAATTTGATCGCGACGCATTTGGAATTTTCTCATAGAGTGTGACAGACTAAGTATAAATCAAATCTAAGTACTGGGCATGAGAAATGACTTGCTCTTCAATGGCGACTCCACCTTTGGCTACATCCTCACTGATAGATGGCAGCAAGGACTTAATAAACCACTTTGCCAAAAGATGATCAAGAACAAACATTTTGACCATTCAACGACGATGACACCAATTATGAATATGATCAGAAATGTGAGTAATAGTTGTCTGTTTAAAGTTGGTCAGTAATTCCTTTCCAATTTCATATCGTATGGGTAACTGGAAGTGGGTTGAAAAGGTAGAGGCTAAGGTAGTGAAGTTATCAAATGAATCTCATGGTAATTCAATGTACCACTTTGTAGCCAGACCAGTAAGCGTACGCTGGAAAAGACATAGTCTAACAGAGTCATCATTTAAGGAGTTTGATGAACATCACAAATGATAAATCATAACATGCATTAAAGGGTATTCCCCAGGGTACCCATTGAATTTAGTAATGTTAGAGGGTAATTTATGTGGTATCACCAGCCACCAAGAAGAATAGATGATGGGATCATTGGTAAGCCGGTTTAAATCAAGCAATTCTAATGTTGCGACAAAGGGCAACTGTTGATTCAAGTCAGGCTGAGCATAACCAGGATAGGATGATATTTCTTGGGAAATAGGCCTTTGTGCACCACCATAAGGAATTTGCTGTTGGTAACTTAGATAGAGGTTATTTTGATGACCAAATGCTTGAGGGATCTGTTGACCAAGTCATAGATAAGCTAGTTGTTGTTGGAATTTTTGTTGTGGCATTTGAGGCTATGGCTTCCAAGGTGATTTCCTGCCAATATTATAGCCCAAAACATAATATATTGGACTCGATTGTCAATAGGTAAGACCGGTAGGAGCCCGTGACATCATCATCTAGCCTGTGGTTGTAAGAGTCTAGATACAGGTGGTTGTTGTAAACCAACCGAAGGAGGTGGTGTATGGAGGCCCAAGACTTGATGATAATCGGTTGAAGGACCCGCATAAGACAGATGAGGTATAGCCAACTGAGCCTATAAATTGGGTAATAAAGTATTAACATGTGGGGAAGATGTAGGCGCAACAGGTTGAACCGGTTGGTATGAATGCACAACCGTTTGTGGTTGAACGGGAAGGATAGGTTGCCACTGACAAACAGTAATTCCAACATTTGGGTGACCATAAAATGACAGAGTACTATCAAAATGGGTGACCATAGGTTGCCCCCCCAGCATGAGGAGTATAACAAGATGGAATATATTGATCTCCAAATGGTGCGACTAGTCAAGATTGAATTGGATGGAAGGTACCCAAATGAACCAGCTTGATGCTGAACTGAAGATGTGTATAAGGGATCAAGCCATTCAATACTCGTTAGAGATTTACCAGATAAGATACTAGAAGATTACATGGGTGAAGTCCATGTATTTTAGGAGGCACTAGAGTAGGTTCTAGATAATGATTGGTAACCCAGTGGGATGGATAGACCACCATAAATATGTGATTCGGGTGACATGGTAAACATCGACAAAGTAGAAATAGTAGATGTTGTCACAACTGTAACAAATGGTACAACCGAAGATGTTGACCCAACATGGTCAAATGACCCAGTGAATACCCTATAAGATCTATGGGAACTTGGATTGAAACAGGATCAACTGAAGTAGTGTAAATTAATCGAGGAAAATACTCGTAAAGATAAAGCCCCGACCCAAAATGAGTTAATTTGCAGGTGTTTCTTCTTGTTGAGGTTCTTCCTCAATCGAAATCAAACCAGGTGGAAGAATTTCACCGTCAAGCCCAAGATATATTTAAGGTGGTTGACTATGTGACAAAAGGGAAGATTCAATGGCTACAGATGAATGAGGAGTGACTGATACAGGAACAACTACTCGTTGTTCGAATTCAGGATTAAGATGTTCTGGTAAAGGAACGATAGGCTTCGACTCAAATTCTAGTTGAACAACGTCGGGATTTGGATGTAAATTCTGTTGATCAGTGGTTGTCATTGATGTCAACCTAAGCAGCACCAGGGGCTACCCCAATATTGTATGGGAATGTTGGCCTACAAAATTAATATATTCTGGGTCAAGAATGCTTTTGATGGTTTCTACTTGTCGATATGTTTCGTTGATATATGGTGCGCCACATAATTCTTCACGGTTTGAGAGATATTAGGAATTTTGCTTCTGTGATCCATAAAATGTGTAAGAAATTTTTTCGGTGAAAATCACATGTAGGGAATTTTTGCTGACGCGTTTCGAACCAGCCAGTGTGGTTGAGGGAAGCCTTGGAGATTGAAAAGAGGCCTGTCAACCTTAATAGGGATGATGGGTGGAGTGTCAGTAGATGCTGGATTCCCGCCCTTCACTCTTAGTTGCCTTTTATTTTTTTCCTTTTGTACTCCCTCTAGCTCCCATTTTCTTCATCTTTGTTTGCACCTTTTGGTTTACTTTTATGATTTTTTGGACGTATTTTATTTTTATTTTTATTTATTTATTTTAGTTTATTTATATATATGTTTTATTTTCTTTTATTTTTTTAATTCGCTTCCTTATTATTGTATGAATTTATTTAGCTATGAAATTAAATTATTTAATAATTTATTTATTATTTTTATATTCCTTTTTACTATGTTATTTGATTATTTATTTTTATCATTAGTAGTTATTTTTATTTAATTTGGTTTATTTTATTTTATTAAAATTTATTTTTCTTTTATTTTTATATTTTTAATTTTTGTTTTAATTTTAATTTTTATTTCTATTTTTATATTTTTAAAAAATTTTATTTTATATTTTTATTTTATTTTATTTTATTATTATTATTATTATTATTATTTTTTCAAAATAAAAAATATATAACATTATTTTAACATTATGTTTATTAGAAATCATTATTATCGAATTAGATTTAAATTAAAACCTTAATAATAAAATTTTATTGGAAATTAATTATAATAAAATATAGTTTTATTTGATGGAAATTTAATTTATTTTATTAATTTAGTCAAACTAGTCGTTATGTTACAAACGGCTAGTT
Source organism: Pinus albicaulis (assembly GCA_034641835.2). NCBI lineage: Eukaryota > Viridiplantae > Streptophyta > Pinopsida > Pinales > Pinaceae > Pinus > Pinus albicaulis. The sequence goes on from CM076570.1 coordinate 1,484,294,237, forward strand.
GGAGCTTTCCTGTCTATTTAATCTGGTTTTTTGGTTTATATTTCTCATCTTGTCCTGATGATGAACCACACTGGCTGGTTCGAAACACGTCAGCAAAAATTCCCTACATGTGATTTTCACCGAAAAAATTTCTTACACAGGTTTGAGAAATATTCATGTTTGAAGTTTGTACCCCTAGTTAGTGGGCTAAAACCCCATGGGGTTGTGGCATGGGTCATTGAAAAGTCATAATTAATATTTTTTAAGCTCCTAAAATCCCTCCCACGTTCACTTGTTTAAGCCCCTCTCAACCTAAGCATTTATATGAATTGTGATCCTCATATCCTCCTTATGTAAGGGATTTCGCCATCTGAAACAGGTCATCATGGAATTTGCGCTCTAACTTTTTTTCTACGAAGGTTAAAAAGATGAAATTTTTATGAAGCGAAGCCGAACTCCTGAGGAAGCTCCTGTAAACATTTTAGATCAAGGTGCGTAACATTTTCGGAGATATGATCTGTGGAAGTCAGTGTTTTTGCAGGCTCCTGAAATTCATCTCAAAGAAGTGACTTTGGGAAAATCATCATAAATCTTTCTATGAGTATCGGATTGGAATTATGTAAAAGGTGACATAGAGTGCACGGACTCTAGTTTTTTCCCTATCAATTTCAGAGCCAAATGAAGAAATAGTGACACGTGGCACGCTGTACAAGTTTGGTCTACTAAAACAGTCCATAATTAGGGAATTGTGAGAGATTGGGCATAACTATCTATGAAGAATCCAAATTGGGTCAGACCTGTGGCATTGGAAAGAAGACTCAGAGGAATACTACAGGATCAAAAATAACATATTGGGAATCTGAAATAACAAATATACACCAAATTCAATATCGAGCTCCTAGAAGGCAAGAAAAAACTATATCATGTGTTGGCAAGGGCTGCAAAGGATCAGACTTTCTAGGGCAGAAAAGAAAAGAAAGGTGCAAAAGAGGGTAGCATGACAAGAGCAGAAACCAAGGTGTATATCAGCAGAAATAATTTAATCACAAGAAGTCTTCAAGTGGGCGGCACTGCTTACAGTCATTGTAAAGGTATCATTGTACTAAGTCATTGTAAATAAATTATTGTAAAAATTGTACTAGTGTCTATCTGCCATGAGTTGAAGAGGCAGTGTCGGGAGTTCTAGGATCATCATTAGGTGGTTGTGTCATAGTTGGGGTTATGGTCTATTGTGTCTTCTTCTTCTACATCATTCTATATCATTGTAAAGTGTACCATTTTCCCTAGTACGGGAGTCCATTATTCTTTTATTATTCTACAGGGTGGTAGGGTGGTGCTAAGGTGAGTTGTAGCTCATTGGGTGTTGGGGCACCCGTTCAGTTGACTACTAAAGAATCTCAAGCGTTGGAGCGTCCATCCAATGGGAGCTAGAGAAGAATTCTTTTCTAGATTCTAGGAACTTGGAGCTTTATTTTAAATTGGAGTTGAATATTAAAGAATTATTAGAAAAGCATTAGGTGTTTTTTGTCCTGGAGTGGGTTTCCACCTTAAAAAATGTGTGCATTTGTGTTCCTTTATTTTTTGCTATCATTGTACAAAAACTAATAATAATTGAAGATTAACTAATGCTCTAATTGAAAGGAATATGGATTCACCCCCCCTCTTAGTATTTCCAACAATTGGTATCAGAGCTTGGTTCCTTTAATAGAAATTTAACAGCTAGAAAAAGGTCATGGATCATACCAAGAATGGTGTACCTCTGTTCAATGAAAATAATTATGCACTCTGGAAAGGAATAATGGAGGTCTATCTCTTGGCACAAGGTTATGAATTATGGGACACTGTTCAAAATGGATTTACATCAACCGCGGATGAACAAGGTAAGAAGAATTTGGTAAATGATGAAAAAGCAAAGAATATTATTATCAATGGACTTATTGAATCTGCTTATCATAAAGTGTTGGGTTGTAAAAATGCCAAAAATGTATGGGAAAAGCTTGAGAAAATATATGCAGGTGACTCAAATGTCAAAGAAGAAAAGCTTCAAATCTATAGAGAAAAAATTGAGCAACTCAGAATGAAAGAAGATTGCAACCTTGCTGCATACTTCCAATATGTTGATGAAATAACCAATACTTTGGAAGGATTGGGAGAGCCAATTGACGAGAAGACTATTATATGAAAGATTCGTAGAACGTTACCAGGGAGATTCAACCCAAAGGTATCAGTCTTATAATATAGTGCAAATCTGGACAAACTCAGCAAAGATGAATTACATGGAGTTCTCATAGCATATGAAATGAGACTTGATGAAGAAGAGGGTACTTCACATCTAGAAACTGCGTTTGTTGCATCTAAGAAAACTAATAAGGACAAACAACCTTCAATTAAAAAGACATGCACCTGCAAGTGTGAAGAAAAGGAAGATGATGGAGAAGGTCCTTCAGATGAAGAATATGCTTACTTTACAAGAAAACTAAAAATTGGTAAGGGAAAATTCAAAGGTAAACTTCCATTGATATGTTTCAGCTGTGGTGAGGTTGGGCATTTCACAACAAAATGTCCGAACAGAAATGAGGGCAACTCAAAAGGAAAGAAATGCTTTAAGAAATTCAACAAGCAAGGATCCAAAAGGAACTTTCTCTCTAAAGAAGATAGCTCATCATCCGATGAAGACAATGACAACGAAGAAGAAGCCAATGAGAGAGTATTGTTTATGGCCAAGCACAATAAACAAGAGGTATCAAACAATGAAGAAGAAGGATTGACCATAGAAGAATTTTCTAAGGAAGCAATCAAGCTTATAAAAGAGCTCAAGGAAGAAAAGATATGCTCCAATACCCTTGAAGAACAAGTTCAAGGTCTCAAAATTGAAGTTGAAGAACACAAATGCATTGAAGAGTCACTTCAAAAAAAGTTGGAAGAAAGAAACCAAGAAAGGGAAGAATTAGAAGCCGAAGTAGTCTCGCTGCATAAGGAAGTGAAGAGAGGAAAAACTATCCAAAACTATGCCAACAACTCAAGGGCATTGGAAGAAATCATCAAAAATCAATGATCTTACAATGATAGAACTGGCATTAGTTACAAAGAAGAAGAAGAAAGAACTTCTACAACAAAATAAAATGAACCTATGAGATCTGACATGCATGTAGACTTCATTGGACAAGATTCGCAGGAACATCCTTGGAAGACAATTCCTCGACGAAGATTTCCATCCAGGTACCAACATATTTTTTATGGCTACTGTTATTCATGTGGAAAATTTGGTCATAAAGCTGTAGAATGGTGTACGTATGCCAGGAATGAATATAATTCGAGGAGATCTGTCAAATATGAACCTCCAAGGGCTTAGTGAAACATCAATAGATTTGAACATTTAAAAAATAATATTGAATGTTACAAACGTCGAAAATTTGGACACATAGCCAGAGATTGCAGACTTGAAAATCCTCCAGAAGAATCTTCGAAGCCACAGAATGAATGAACATGGAAGAAGAAAAATACTGATAATTGTTCTCTCGCTCTCAAGGCTCAAAACAAAAAATATGTGTGGTATGTTGATAGCGGTTTCTCAACGCATATGACTGGAGATACAAGGAAATTTGTATCTCTGAAAGAGAAGAAGGATGGAACCATATCCTTTGGAAATGATGGATCTTCAAATGTTATAGGATCAGGTACCATTACTCTCAGAAGAAAAGATGTTATAGCCAAAAATTTTCTATTGGTTGAAAATATGAATCACAATCTTCTCAGTGTTGGACGAATGTGTGATCAAGGACACACAATACTATTCAACTCAACAAAATGTGAAATCAGGAAAGGGAGGTATAGTAAAATTGTGGCTACAACAATTCGAGCTCCAAACGACATATATGTTCTAGATGAAGCAACTAAAGGATGTCTAATAGCTAAAGAGGATGATATAATATTTGGTAGCAATGATGATCGACTAAGTAAGAAGTTTGCTACAAAGATGCAAATTGATTTCGAGATGTCTTTACTTGGTGAGCTGACATGCTTCTTAGGGCTTCAAATATCTCAGCAAGAGAAAGGAATATTTATATGTCAAGCCAAGTACATCAAGGAAATTCTCAAGAAATTCAAAATGGAATATTGCAAACCCATCCTTACTTCGATGGTAACAGGTTGCAAATTGAGCATATATGGCTCATCTAAGGATGTGGATCAAAGGTTGTATAGATCTATGATTGGTAGTATTCTATATGTAACAGCCTCTCATCCAGATGTTATGCAAGCAGTTGGACAAGTAGCAAGATTCCAAGCAGCACCAAAAGAATCACATATTATTTCCATCAAAAGAATTCTTCGATATCTAAAGGGAACAACAAAATATGGCTTGTGGTATCCCAAGGGTAACAATCTCATTATTCATGCCTTTACAGATGCATATTGGGCAGGAAGCATTGATGATCATGAGAGTACTCATGAAGCATTGGAATATCTTTTCCAAAATCTTGGGATACTCCAAAGTTCTCATTAGATTTTCTTATTGAAAATATAAAGGGGGAGTGGAAGTGTGTACAGGTCCGCAGGATGGTTGTGTGTTAGGGGGAGTGGAAGTGTGTAAAGGTCCACAAGATGGTTGTGTTCTAGGGGAGTAACCCTTTGCCATTGATGTCAAAGGGGGAGAGAATGATGTAGGAAGAGGTGTCATGATCGCAGGGGGAGTACTTGTGTTGCCATCAATGCCAAAGGGGGAGATTGTTGATCAACGGTTGTCATGATGTCAACCCAAGCAGCACCAGGGGCTACCCCAATATTGCATGGGAATTTTGGCCTAAAAAATTAATATATTATGGGTCAAGAATTCTTTTGATGGTTTCTACTTGTCGAGATGTTTCCATTAAAATATGGCAAGTCACATAATTCTTCACGGTTTGAGAGATATTCATGTTTGAAGTTTGTAGCCCCAGTTAGTGGGCTAAAACCCCATGGGGTTGTGGCATGGGTCATTGAAAATTCATAATTAATATTTTTTAAGCTCCTAAAATCCCTCCCACATTCACTTTTTTAAGCCCTTCTCAACCTAAGCATTTATATGAATTGTGATCCTCATATCCTCCTTATGTAAGGGATTTCACCATTTGAAACAGGTCATCGTGGAATTTTCGCTCTAAATTTTTTTATATGAAGGGTTAGAAGCTGAAATTTTTATGAGGAGAAGCTGAAATCCTGAGGAAGCTCCTGTAAAAAGTTTAGATCAAGGTGCGCAATATTTTTGGAGATATGATCTGTGGAAGTCAGTGTTTTCGCAGGCTCCTGAAATTCATCTCAAAGAAGTGACTTTGGGAAAATCATCATAACTCTCTCTATGAGTATCAGATTGGAATTATGTAAAAAGTGGTAGAGAGTGCACAGACTCTAGTTTTTTCCCTATACATTTCAGATCTGAATGAAGAAACGGTGACAAGTGGCACGCTGTACAAGTTCTCTCTACTGAAACAGTCCATAATTAGGGCATTGTGAGAGATTGAGCAGAACTCTCTATTGAAGAATCCAATTTGGGTCAGACCTGTGGCATTGGAAAGAAGCCTCAGAGGACTACTAAAGGACTGAAAATAACATATTGGCAATCTAAAATAACAGAGATACACCAGATTCAATATCAATCTCCTAGAAGGCAAGAAAAAGCTATATCATGTGTTGTCAAGGGTTGTTGGGTATGTGTTATATTCTTTCCACGATTAGTCATGCGTGGGGGGGTAAGAGGGGGGGAGATAGCCCCCCCCTTTGCATTGGGCACAATGGGGGGTGGCAGCCCCCCCTGTCGAGGTCCGGGGTAGCGCTCCAGCGAAAATTTTTTGGTCCTTAATTTCCGGTGGGCGGTCCATGCCCATGGTTTTGCACACGGTTTTGGGGTACGATGGTTTTTGGCTTCTGGTATTTTTTGTAGATCCGGTCAAGGGAACTACGGTTATGTTCTAATCTAGGGTTAATGGATTAGGGTTTATGTATGCTTCGACATGTATATATATGTGTTGCAACACTAAAAGGAATATAATGAAATATCAAGCTGGTCGTCCCGATTTGGGATCTAGGGGAAAATCTCTTTGTTTCTCTGTTTTATGTTTTATGCTCTTGCTATTTTTTATTTTCTGTTATAAGATTCATGTGTAGATAATTTCTGTTCTGTTGGAAATATGATGCAGAGTGTTGTCCTTGATGGCAACCCACTGAATGAAGATGAAGACATGTGACTGTTGACATGTGTTGTTCTTGATGGCAATCCACCTGATGAAGTTATTCTTGATTTGATGGACTTGGTAAATGATATAAATCTGATATGATATGATGCTTGTTGATATTATGATGTTGAGTGTTGTCCTTGAAAGGCAACCCACTTGATGAAGATGATGGCAACTTACTTGATGAAATTGTGCTTGATAGAACCTGTTCTTGATGAAGTAAATCTGATGTATCTACAGTGTGTACAGAAGGCAATGAAGAAAGGAATTCAGCATGTGCTAAATCTTGATGAAAATAGTATGTCTCTAGGAATACGTGGATTTGCCTAAGGGAAGTCGCGTATGCACGCGGGAATGAACGTTCCAAGTAGCGTATGGGCAAAAAGTACTCATAAAGTGCAAAAACAGGGGCCCGTGGTATTGAATACTCATGGTATTGATTTGGCTCGTGGTATTGAAGGCTCATGGTATTGCCTTGGCCCGTGGTATTGAAGGCTCATGGTATTGCTTTGGCCCGTGGTATTGAAAAAGGATAAACCTATATATAAGGAGAAGAAATTCATTGTGCAAATCATGAGTGTGGGTGCAAGATGGCTGAGCTTGAATGAATACTTCTCTCTGAAGTAGATCTGAATGGAAAGGGTAAGGGGGTAAAGGTTTGATAATAGATCTGAATCTATGATGCACCTATGAAGAAATGATGAAGCGAAATATATAGATCTGGAATGTATTTGTATCTGCTAGATCTGTTTATGGAAGGCTTAGATCTGAGATGAGGCGAACATCTGTCTGAAGTAAAAGGGTAAATCTGAACTGAATATCTGATTTGTGGAAGTATGCTGCTCTATAATGGTTGAAGATCTATACGCTAGTTTGTTGCATAGGAAGCGCGTATATACGCGGCTTTGCTGAAGAGAAAGCGCGTATGCGCAATAAAATGAGCTCTGTAATATGTACAGAGGTATACGCTGGTTTGTGTGAATGAAAGCGTGTATATACGCGACATCAGTAAAAGAAAAGCGCGTATGCAAACTAGGGTTTGCTGAAGTCTGTGGTAAGAAATGTCTGATCTGTTCTGCTGGTTTACTGATATCTGTCAGTGAGTTATATGTATCTGTTTCATGGTTGACTATGCTTAAAAGTATGGAAAGGGTCTGGGCCTCGAAAATATGATGAAACGTGGCCTCGGCAAGTGTTGTTCGATTAAAGTTGCTGACCCAGCAGAAAAATTGATGAAACGTGGTCCAAGGTGGTGTCGAGGGTTGCAGTCAATCGGGGGCCGAGGCTCCTTCCAGAGAGGCTGCAAACGAGAGCAAGGGGTCGCAGCTCCCTTCCGTGAGAGGCCGGTAAACGAGCCGTGCTGGAGCTCCTCTGTGAGAGGTCAAACGAGCGCAGGTGGGTGCCTGCGTGCTGGTAGGAGGCTGCGCCAGCACATATGTTGTAAGATGTTTTTTCTATAATAAAATATTGAAGGTTGAGCAACTGCAGTGGTGGTTTTCTCCCGACTTGGGTTACCACCTAAAATCCTGGTGTTCATGTGTGATGCTTATGTGTGATGGTTTATTCTGCTCTTATTGCACATGCTTTCACTGCTTATAGAACATCTAATGAATGAATGATGGAATGATATAAGAAGAACTAATGGCATAATTAGATCTCTGTGTATACGCGAGTTTTATGAAGGATATCCGCGTATATACGCTACTTGGCTTCATCAAAGTAGCGTATGAGTTTTAAGGAATGAAAAAGTAAAAAGTTTTGAATATGCAGTAAATACTGATTCACCCCCCCCCCTCTCAGTATTTTTCTCAACAATTGGTATCAGAGCGAGGTCCTTCTGCAGAAGCTTGATCGCTTGAAGGAGATCCGTCACAATGGGAAAGAAGCAAAAGAAGAAGGTTACTCAAGGAAAGAAGAAGCCTCGGAAATCATGTATAGCAGAAATTGAAGGAGATGAAACAGGTATTAATCGTTGTTCTTGTATTTTACTTGACTGTATATGAAAAGGTTATGATAGTGAAAGTGATAGTATGGACCTAGAAGAGACTGTCAAGATTAAAGATGAAGAAGATTCTGACCAAGCTCTACAAGTGCTCATGGCAAAGAAGCAAAAGAAGAAGGCTACTGAAAAGGAGATATCTCAGAAAACATGTGCAGCAGAAAATGAAGAAGATGAAACAAGTATTGATTGTTGTTCTTGTGATGCACTTTCCTGTGCATGCAATGGTGAAGATAGTAAAAGTAAAGTTTTGGATCTAAAGGAAGCTATCAAGAAAATTGAAGATCAACAAAGATCATTTAATAAAAGCGAAGTTATCTACAATGAGATGATCTCTCAAATGAAAGATCAAATAGAAATGCTAAATGGACAGGTGGAAAAGTATCAAAGGTTTCATACTTATGCATCCAATCGAATTAAAGAACTAGAAGTAGAAATCAACGATCTAAATGCAGATCTCGAAAAATCAAACAAGAAGAATGAAGGACTTGAAGCTGCAGTCATCTCTCTACAAACAGATCTTGAAGCATCAAGTAAGAAGATTGAGGAACCTCTACAAAAATTTGAAAAGGAAGGCCTTGAAGCAGAAATCATCTCTCTCAAAGAAGATCTGGAAAAATCACATAAGAAGAATGAAGAGCTGCAACAAACATGTGAAGAAAACGAAAATTGGTTGAAAGAAGAGATTCTAAATCTGAAGGATCAAGTAGAAGATGGAAGAAGGAAAGAAGAAAGCTTGACGAAGCAATGTCAAGCCTTGGAGGTTGAGGTAAAAATTCTCAAAGGTAAATTAGAAGAAAAGGTTAAACTTTTGAGGTTTCAAGATAGTACTAACATTTTGGACAACATTCTGAGTAATCAAAGGTCTCCTGCTATCAAACTTGGTCTTGGTTTCAAAGAAAATGTTAAAGGAGAATCTAGCTCACAAGGGAGTGCTAAAAATACAGAGGATGTCAATGCAAAACCTGAAGTGTTGAAAGAAACAAAAGGTCAACCAACAATGATGAAATCTCAAAGGAAATCTGTCAATAAAGTTGAATGCTTTAAATGTCATAATTATGGGCATGTTGCAGCAAATTGCAGGAGCAGATCATTTCAGCCTCAAACAAATGGTTCCTACATAGAAAGGTATTCTGGTTTCTTCAAGGGATATTGTTTTTCATGTAACAAGTATGGACATAAAGCAGCTGATTGTAAAAGGAGGAAGATTAGAAATACTCATTATGATTCTTATGCTTATTTCTCTGGACACATGAGATGTTATTTCTGTAACAAGTATGGACATGTAGAAAAGGAATGCAGGTTGAACAGATCTGAGAAAGTGGACAACTTTCAGCACACAGTTAAGAAGTTCAAGCAAGTTTGGAAAAAGATGGAGAACCGATCAGAAACGTAGGGAATTCTGACCCTATTGCAGTCATCCGCTTCAGAAGCTGACTTTTCTTATTGACTGCAGGAATGATGTGGGATACATTATGAGATTTAGTAATGTATCATCACAGGGGGAGCAATGTATGATGAATCTCATGGTTGATTTGATCATTCTGGTTATGTTTACTTCTGACAGCGCATCTGATGTGGAAAAGACAGGTACAGGAAGTATAAGTTCAGGGGGAGATGAAGGAATGTGAATAATTTCTATGCTTCACTTTCCATACGTGGGTTCTATTAACAAAAGTCGCGTATACACGTGAGTTCCAGAGACACAGTCGCGTATGCATTAATGATAAGAGAATTTATCTGATAGCTGAATATCTGGAGCAGAGGTCCAGGGGGAGCATCAGTTTGACTGCTGATGATTTCACTGTTAGCATTATTCTGGTTATACTCATAATAATGAAATGATACATGGGTTCTTGCGTTGAAGATTATGGATGAAGCCTGGTTGCTTTATGATGAAGAGCATTCGTTGTTGAGATGAAAGTCTTATAATTCAGAAATGAGGACAGATCATGAAGAGATTGTTGCTAATAACTTACTGTTGAAGGTGTTTCAGATTGCACAAGTTAAGGAAGAGCACTGGTTTAGGGGGAGTAGTAGGTTGAATACTAATGATTGCATTGTTGGCAATATGACTGCTTATTCTTTGGTTATTATGATACTCATGCTCAAATGATGATGACTTGGTACATAGATTATTATGATGAGATTTTGAGCCCTGGTTGCTGATAAGTATCTTTTGTGCTCACACATGGATGAGTTGGATGTCGTTTGATTCAGAAATAAGAATAGATCATGCAGAGTTTGTTACTATGGTTGAGATCTTTTGCCTACATATGTTACTTCATGTTAAATCTTGAAGATCATGGTGATATTGGACCACATGGATGATTGCTTGACACTTATTTGAAAGATGTTGTTATGGTATGATAATCTCTCTTGGAAAGAATGTATTGATGTTGCACGGAATATGAAGACTTGGTTACTAATGCGCTTATGCTTACAACCATTGATGACGTTTGAAGACACAATTACAATGTTCTATCCCATTCTAGGAAGAAGTCAAAATCTCAGAAGAAGTCACATGACCTGCTTCCTTTCCCAAAAAAGGATCGCATCTCGTCAAATAACCCTGATGGTAGTGATACGTCGTTCCTCTCCTATTCGTCACAGACATACACGCGAGTTCCGTACGTAAAATCGCTGCATGTCCCATCGGGCCGCCAAATTTTTGCTTGAGTCGCTCAAAGACAAACAAGTAATATCGTCTTTGGCATTCCACATCGTTTTACCTGTACTGTTCAGCTTCTCATTATTCTATTTCTCAAGTGCTTTGATAAAAATGCCTTGATGATTTGTTGGTGAAAGTGTTCAGGATGCACAAACTAAGGGGGAGCCTTAGTCATATGAAAAGGATGCTTGGATGCACAGTTTCAGGGGGAGCATTAGCATTGCTGAGTATAATGCATTATTGGCATTATGTTGATTCTGAAAAATGATCTTTTTTTTTAGGACTTTCTAGGTGTTGGTCTTAAATGGTCATATTTGTAATTTGATGAAAAGGTCATGTTGAGACCTATGATGTAAAATTGTAATTTTCAGTCATGAAAGGACTTGTCAAACTTTGTAAACCCACTTGGTTGGGTAGCTGAGTCAAATTTTATAAACCCACTTGGTTGGGTAGCTGAGTCAAATTTGTAAACCCACTTGGTTGGGTAGTTGAGTCCCTTATGTAAATCCACTTGGATGGATATTTGATGTAAGTGTGAGTCATTGGTGATAGGAACTTCATAGAGTCATGTACTTCATTGGAAAATATGATTCAGCATGAACTCAGGGGGAGCTTGCTCACTTCAGTATATATCAGATCTGCAGAATGCTTCTTCCACATGCGGAGAAAAGGGGGAGAGTATGTTGGTTTTTGATCCGCCCTTTGCCCTTGATGTCAAAGGGGGAGAGTGACATGGTGTTTGAATGGTGTCAAAAATGGAGAGAGTGACATGGTGTGATTTGTATTCTTAATGTACCTATCTGTTGTGGTAACCAAACACCATCGTGGTTGCCATCAAGTCCAAAGGGGGAGATTGTTGGAAATATGATGCAGAGTCTTGTCCTTGATGGCAACCCATTGAATGAAGATGAAGACATGCGACTATTGACATGTGTTGTTCTTGATGGAAAACCACCTGATGAAGTTTGTCTTGACCTGTTGGACTTGGTAAATGATATAAATCTGATGTGATATGATGTTTGTTGAACAATATGATGTTGAGTGTTGTCCTTGAAAGGCAGCCCACTTGATGAAGATGATGGCAACTTACTTGATGAAATTGTGCTTGATAGAACCTGTTCTTGATGAAGTAAATCTGATGTATCTACAGTGTGTACAGAAGGCAATGAAGAAAGGAATTCATCATGTGCTAAATCTTGATGAAAAGAGTATGTCTCTAGGAATACGCGGATTTTCCTAAGGGAAGTCGCGTATGCATGAATGGAACAACGTTCTAAGAAAGGAGCAAGCAAAAATCAAAAAGTATCAAAGTGCAAAAAATGGGGGCCCGGGCATTGAAGACTCTCATGGTATTGATTTGGCTCGTGGTATTGAAGGCTCATGGTATTGCTTTGGCCCGTGGTATTGAAGGCTCATGGTATTTCTTTGACTCGTGGTATTGAAAAAGGATAAACCTATATAAGGAGAAGAAATTCATTGTGCAAATCATGAGTGAGGGTGCAAGATGTCTGAGCTTGAATGAATACTTCTCTGTGAAGTATATCTGTATGGAAAGGGTAAAGGTTTGATGATAGATCTGAATCTATGATGCACCAATGAAGAGATGATGAAGCGGGATATCTAGATCTGAAATGTATCTGTATTTGCTAGATCTGTTTATGGAGTGATTGGATCTGTGATGAGGCGAACATCTGTCTAAAGTAAAGGGTTGAATCTGAACCGAATGTCTGATCTGAAGAAGTATGCAGCTCTATAATGGTTGAAGATCTATACGTGAGTTTTCTAAAGAGGAAGCGCGTATATACACGAAGCCACAAGAAAAGAGCGATGCGCAAGGAAGTGTATATAGATGTATACTGCTGATGTGGACGAAGACACAGATATACGCGACATCAGTGAAGAAAAAGCGCGTATGCAAACTAGGGTTTGCTGAAGCAAGGGGTATGAAATATCTGATCTGTTCTGCTGTGTTTCTGCTATCTGATTTGTGTTGATAAGTATCTGTTGGTGATGTATGTTTGTGCTTAAAAGTATGGAAAGGGTCCAGTCTGAAAATATGATGAAATGTGGCCTGCAAGTGTTGTTCTATTGAAGTTGTTGGATCCAGTGTGAAAATTGATGAAACGTGGTCCAAGGTGGTACTGAAGGTTGTAGCCTTCAGTCAGGGGGTTGTAGCTCCCTTCCAGGTGAGGCTGGTAAACGAGATCGGGGGGTCGTAGCTCCCTTCCAGGAGAGGCTGGTAAACGAGTCAGGGGGTCGTAGCTCCCTTCCAGGAGAGGCTGGTAAACGAGCGCATGTGGGTGCCTGCGTGCTGGTCAAGTCTGCACCAGCACATATGTTGTAACATGTTTTCTCTATAATAAAAATATTGAAGGCTGAGCAACTGCAGCGGTGGTTTTCTCCCGATTTGGGTTTCCACCTAAAAATCCTGGTGTTCATGTGTGATGCTTTGTATGATGGTTTATTCTGTTCTTACTGCACCTGTTTACTGCTTATTGAATATCTGAAGAATAAATGATGGAATGGTTTAAGTGAAGATTTAATGACATATCTAAATCTCTGTGTATACGCTAGTTTCATAAAGAGGATCCGCGTATATACGCTAGTTTACTGAAGTAAAGTAGCGTATGGGTTTTAAGGAATGAAAAGTAAAAAGATTTGATTATGCAGTAAATACTGATTCACCCCCTCTCACATTTTTCCCAACATTAAAGGCGTATCAGCAAGAGGTATGGCGATTAATTTCTGCCTTTGACGCTTTTGGAATTAAATCTGTTCTTAGGATGCATAACGCAGCGGCAGATACTCTGGCTAATGCCGCTGCCAGATTTACCCCTTTGAGGGATGGTTTTTCTATTGAAGTTATGTATAAACCCTCCGTGCCAGACAATATCACTAACTTGCGTGTTTTCGATGATGATCAACAGGTGCTGGAATTTATGTGCAACTCAGAGATATTCAAAGACGCTGCTATAGATGAAGATGAGCACGACCAAGCTATGCAAAAGGAGTATGAGCAAGTCAAAGGAAACCCCATGCCTAAAGGGGTGGTATCGCTTGAGAAGCTTTTTGATCTGCAAAACCGCTTCCGTGGGCCCCCCAAATGCCAAAGTACAGAGCTCTATCTTAGCTCATCGACAAGTAAACTTGGGATCAGAGGATAATCCTAAATTCGTAAACCTTGGGAAGGACTGCACCCCCCAAGAGGCTCAGGATTTCACTCAGCTATTTCGCAAATATCGTGACGTGTTCGCTTGGACATATGAGGAATTACGCACATACGATACTCGAATCATACAACATGTGATACCCATCAAAGAAAATGTAAAACCTTTCCAACAAAAGCTCAGGAAAGTACACCTACGATGGAACCACTGATTCTGAAGGAACTCAAAAAACTTTTAGATGCACGCATTATCTTTAAAGTTCGCCATTCCACATGGGTGTCCAATTTGGTTCCGGTACGGAAGAATTCAGGTGAAATTCGCTTATGCGTAGATTTCCGAAACTTAAACCGGGCCTCGAATAAAGATAATTACTCGGTACCCCCTATGGAGAAAATATTACAAGCAGTGTCTGGGTCAGAGATGTTCTCTCTGTTGGACGGATTCTCTGGTTACAATCAGGTACTGGTGGCTGAACCAGATAGGTTAAAGACTACCTTTCGGACTAAGTGGGGAACTTTCGCTTACAGGCGCATGCCTTTTGGATTAATCAACGCAGGAGCAACGTTCCAAAGAGCTATGGATATAGCATTCAGGGGTCTGATAGGCCAAAGTGTGGTAGTCTACTTGGATGATGTTACGGTATTCTCTAAACGCCGGGGGGATCATTTGCGTCACCTCAGACAGATCTTCGAAAGGTGCAGAAAATACGGTATCTCGCTCAACCCAAAGAAGAGTGTTTTTGCCGTAGCAGAGGGAAATCTACTGGGTCACATCATAACTAAGCAAGGCATTGTCGTTGATCCAGAACGTGCGAAAGCCATTGCTCAGATTTCTCCCCCCAGCAGTAAGAAAGCGATGCAGTCCTTTTTGGGAAAGATCAATTTTGTACGTAAGTTCATATCAGATTTCGCCCAGATAGTGAAGCCACTGCAGGGAATGATAAAGAAAAATGCTACCTTCAAATGGAATCAACCCGAAAAGGAAGCTTTCGACCAGATCAAGAAAGCGATAGCCGAAGCACCTTCCCTCCAGAGCCCAGATTTCGGCAGAGATTTCAGCTTGTATACGTTCGCTTCGGATTCGTCCCTGGCCGCCGTACTCACACAAAAGGACAGAAATAATGACGAGCGTCCCATTTCATTCATGAGCACCGGTCTGCAGGGAGCTGAATTAAATTATCCCGAAATCGAGAAACAGGCCTATGCGGTATATAAAGCGGTCAAACATTTCAGACCATACATCTTGAAAAACCATGTCACAGTTTACGTGCCCCACCCAGCTGTTCGCTCACTGTTCATGCAGCAGGAGCTGGGCGAGAGACGAGGGAACTGGGTTGCGTGTATGCAAGAATACGACTTAGAGTTTAAGCCAGCACGCACAGTTAAAGGGCAAGGTTTATGCCAAATGGCTGCAGAGGCCGCAAGTTCCCAAAAGAGTGAAGAAGATAATTGGGAGCAAGAAATTGATATGTACCAAACTGACGTCATGCCTCAGGAAAAGAACCCTTCTTGGTACTCGGATATCTCGGGATATTTGGCACACGGTGTGTTGGACTCGGATCTAGATGCCCGGCAGAAACGTGCAATCAGACTCAAAGCTGCGTCTTACTAGTTAATCCAAGGGAAGCTTTTCAAGAAACATTCCAATGGAGTCATGTTACGCTGCCTGGAACATGATGAAGCTCAGAAAGTCTTAACCGAGCTGCACGATGGACCAGCAGGAGGTCATTTCGCCGGGGATACCACTGCCCATAAAATTATGCGTGCAGGTTATTATTGGCCAACCCTTTTCAGAGATGCCCACGCATATGTTCGGAAATGCATTCAATGCCAGAAATTCGCAAGCTGAGAAGCGCGTCCGGCTGCTCCTTTGTTGTCAGTAGCAGTAGAAGAACCGTTCCAACAATGGGGTCTAGACGTCATTGGCGAGATCCTACCCCACTCTTCTAAGCAACACCGGTACATCCTAACAGCCACTGATTACTTCACCAGGTGGGTTGAAGTAGTACCATTACGCCAAGTCAACGACCAGGAGGTAATGCAATTTGTCATTCATTCCATCATTACCAGGTTTGGCGTTCCGACATCCTTGGTTTTTGATAATGCAACATATTTTTCATCTTTTAAATTATATGATTTTGCTTTAGAAAATGGTATCGTTCTTAAACACTCCGCAAAATACTATCCCCAAGGAAATGGTCTAGCGGAATCAACCAATAAAAATCTGATTCGCATCATTAAAAAGACCTTACTGTCTCACCAACGCAACTGGCATAATGCTCTCCAAAATGCACTTTGGGCCGATCGTGTCACCCCTAAGTCCTCAATAGGCACCTCACCATATTTTCTCGTGTATGGGAAAGAAGCTGTCCTCCCACCCAATTTGTCTCTTCCCGCTCTACAGTTGTCTCAAGAGTGCCACGGTACCCCCTGCCCCGCCTTGCAAACCCGCATTGACACCCTGCTAAAACTAGAAGAGGAAAGGCAGAAAACCCGGGAGAAATTCGCCATCCACCAGAGTCGGATCAAGAAATGGTTCGATAAAAAGTCTGCAGGAAATAAAAAATTTGAAGTAGGAGATCTTGTCCTAAAGTGGGATAAAGCTCACGAAGAGAAAGGAAAACATGCCAAATTTCAAGCACTATGGATAGGTCCCTTTCAGGTTAAAGAAAAGGTGGGTCCCCATACTTTCCGATTGCAAACTCTGGAAGGAAAAGTCGAGGTCCTCCCGGTAAACGGGCATGACCTCAAACACTATTTTACTTAAACCCCTAAAAAAAAAAAAAAAAAAAAACTCTTTCTCTAACTCTTCAAAGAAAACCTTGTCTAAGCTGCCCGCAACTGGCTCACTCCTTGAAGAGGTTCTATGCTGATGAAAGGCCCTTCCCGCAAAACACGGGGCAGTCGAAACTTGCTTGTGATAGGCACCTAAGGGTAGTACACGGCCTTACTAGAGTCTTCAAGCATAAGGAACCACCTAGCGGCTTCGAAGGGTGCAGGCAGAGAAGGTCTTGCATAGCAGCAACCGGATCATGAGGGAACAGGGCTAACTCAAGAGAATTGCAGGTCATCCGGGAAAAACCCGAGTCCTCATATGAGACCAGGAGCAACCTCTCTGCAAGAAAAATAAGTCGGGATCCCTCATCCGCCCAGGAAAAATATGCCCATCTAAATAAGTGCTACAGGCACATTCTCAAATAAGTGCAATCGCACACAAATAAAGGGTAAAGGATTGAGAAAGGCTTCCTGCGCAGAGAGGTGTTGTAACGACTCCACCGGGGTACTGACCAGGCTCGCTGGCAGCGGAGCAACGTTCACGACTCCTTAGGCAGTGACTCCGCCGGAGCCGAGAGGTTCACTGGCAGCGGAGCAACACCATGAGGACGAAATAATTGTACCGGACCCTGCAGTTGTCCAAGGTTTCCCCGACCCTCTCGATCCTGGAGCGTGAGGAATTAAAATTCGGTTGATCTGCACCCAATAAGCCAAAAGGCCAGGCAACTATGCGGGGTGGCAAAGGAAGGAAGGTGTAAACTCTGAGGTAAAAGAACAAGCTAGTATTAGACCCCTCCCTCCTCCCTCATCGACCCTTCATCAGCAGAGACTCTGAATTCATCCAGTGAATCGCCAATTGTTGTAGCTCCTACAACACCCTCCAAAAATACATAAAATCATAACACACACTTCAAAATTTTTGGAGCCCCTTTGAAACTAAAGAAGGAAAAAGCCAAGTAAAGTTTTTAAGAGCAAGTCGCTAAGTCGCGGATCCATGATTTGCGACCCATGCGACCTATGCGACTCTGCGACCCTAAGGTCGCAGAGGTCGCCAGGTCGCAAGAGTCGGAAGTCAGGCAATTTGCGACCTTGCGACCCAGCGACCTTAAGGTCGCAAGGTCGCAAGGTCGCAAAATGAAGTATTAGGGGAATTAGCGACTCAGCGACCTTTGCGACCCAGCGACCTTAAGGTTGCGAGGTCGCAAGGTCGCAAACTGACAACTTGCGACCTCATTTATTGCTCGCACGTGCGACTCCTTTTTATAAGGGCAGGTCGCTAGGTCGCATTTGTGACTCGCGGCGAAAATCGTGGAATTGCTCTGACAGGTCGGCTGGCGCGTTTTCTTCCGGGTAAGTTGCCATTTCCTCCCTATGTTTCCTTTCCCAGCATTTCTTGCTAAAATCTAGCCACCCCATGGTCTTAATTACTCGCTGGTGAGCAGATAGGGTTTCCCGTTGAGTTTTATTCTTGTTTTGTTTCTCACAAACCCCGGGGTCACCTGTGTCTTGCCAAATTCCTCATGGCTGTGCTTTATTTCTAGTTTAGACCCTTTCCAGCCGCGTATTTTTTCCGTTAAGGAGAGTTTATCCGCAAAACCGCGCGCGCTCGAAACCCCCCGGCAGGCTCAAGTGCGACCTGCGACCCAGCGACCCGGTCGCAAGGTCGCAAGGTCGCGCGACTCCCTGTTAGCGACTCTGCGACCCTGCGACCTAGTCGCAAGGTCGCGAGGTCGCGTGTGAGGTTCTTTTGTAGATCAGCGACCCTGCGACCCCAGAGAGCAGTTAGTTAAACTCTGCATGTGTAGACTTTATTTAGCTGTTATCATCATGTCTTTCTCATCCTGGGATTCTTTCTTGAATGCAACAGGTGAATTTAGAGCAGACACAGTACCGGTCCTCTCCGACTCTAGCAATATGGCACCCCCGGGTATCCCGAAGGAGAAGTAAGCAGGTGGTGGAGGAAGAGTCAGACACAGACATACAAACATCTCCGCCGCCAATATACAGAGACACCCTTTGCACCTTCGCAAAGGAGGATAGCCTTAGGTGGTATGAAGTATACCGCGAGTTCGCCATACCAGAAGAGGAGTTTCCAGAAGATCTCCTGGACCGGGAAGTATACCTGAAGGTCAAGAAGTCCAAATTGCACCTAGCAGGGTCACATCCCTCCATCTTTCCGTGCCCAGAAATGTTGGACTGGATCATACAGAAGACGGATCCTAAGAACTTCGCAATCCGAGATAGTGGAGGTAAAGCTTTTGCAACATTGGAGAGCTCAAAAGCACAGGTCTACTACTCGCTACCCAAACTAGAGGTGAACTTCACCCCAAGATGGTTTTCTGCAAATGAAGTGCCGATGGTTGATACAATCAGAAAATGGTGGGCGGAACCAGAAAAATTTAAAATAAAAAAGGACCAGGAGTACCCGATGGCCAGTCTAAGGAAGGTATATAAGTTAGTGGCCGCCATGCTGTGCAGAGTGTACGGACGTTCAGACGCCACCACTTTCAATGGAACATGGGCAACCATTATGGAACACGTAACAGTACATGGCACTCGGTTCAACTGGGCCGGTATATTAATGGGCTCCATGCACACAAATTTGGCTTCAGCTTTAGCCCCAGATGAGGGGGCGCCGTCAGAATTCTATATGGCTTCATATTTATTAGATGATGTCTGTGCCCAGCTGCATGTTGAGGGATGGCCACATAACTGGGACTCCGAACAGACCCAGGCAATCCATTTGCAGACCAAGGTATTCTGGGAATCCAGGTACAAGTCAGACATCGAGAAAATCTCTCATATATTCATTCCCGCCCTTTACGGGAAACTATTTGGTCAAGACACCCCCTGCATGTCTTGGCGAGAAATGGAGACACTAGGTCAGGTGGCACACTGGTTTCCATTCGCTGAATTCACGATCATCCGAGTATTTGGTTCATTCAAAGCACCACATGCTCTGCCTAAGTTCATTACCGATAAGGTGCTCATGCAGGAGGTATGTTCCCAGATGACCTCGGGCTTCTCCAATGTCCTTTCCAAAGGGAAGAAGAAACCTTGGCCCGCTCTACCTCTCACCATTGGTGCTTATACATTCAAGGACTCCAGAGAAGTAGGGCGTGAAGGGGAAGAGGTAAAAAGTTACCACTTCAGAAATCTGGATTGCCGAACTTATGACCCAGTCAGGATAGTTCCTGAGCATTGTAAAAGGGCCAATTTTAGATGGAGTTATCAGCATGTCGAGCGCCCAGCAGAGGACGAAAAAAGAAACTGGTACAACGCAGACAGGCATCTAGCTCCAGGGATCGACTCTGACCGAGAAGAAGAGGATCACCAGAATTTAGAAGATAGAAGCCATAAGCTTGGAGGCTCTTCTTCCTCCAAAGATAAGAGAACACAGACCAGTACGGGACCTGACACCTCGGATCAGCAACGGGCAGCAGAAGCCCAAGCCAAGAAGGAAGAGGAGAAGAAAATGAAGGAGGATGAAGAGAAACGTAAGAAAGATGCCAGGACAGAACGAAAAAAGAAAAAGGAAGAGGAAAAAGAAAGACAGGAAAAGGAGGCACAGGCGGCGGAAGAACAAGCACTTAAAGAAGAACTCGACAAAGTCGATCGTCAAAAGAAGGCAGAACAAGCCGCCGCGGTAGAGCGAAAGAGAAAAGCTGAAAAGGAAGCAGAGGCGGAGACAGAACGCAGGAAGAAGGAGGAACACGACAAGGCGGAAGCCGAGCGCCGGCAAAAGGAGAAAGAAAAGGGTCGAACGCAGGATGAGGAGGACGAGCTAATAGACGACATTGACATATCTCCCCTGGAGATCCCTTCAGGTGGCGCGAAAATTACCCTCAATGTTGATGATTTTCCCGGGGAGCAAGAAGAAGAAGTCTTCGACCTGACCAGATTGACATTTGACCAATTCTCTTTCAAGATACGGCAAGAGAAAAGGAAATCCTTGGCGCAAAGCCATCCCGCCATATCTACGCTCACCACCGGAAAGGACATAGTCCCAGATACAAGGATTAACCCTGTTATGATAGCGTCAGCAGGCACCGCTTTTGCCGCGGCCACGGAGGAAAATGTCACTAGAATGAGCAGGGAGATTATTTCCCTACAGAACAGGCTAAAAGCAGCGGAGCAGGAGAAATCAAGACTAGAAAGTGAGATGCTACAGCTCCAAGGTAAGCCCGCCCAAGTGAATGAGGTCCCACTGGCGGTCAGGAAAGAGTGTGATGTGTTGGAAATGACAATGAGGCAAGTATACAAGGAAATGCTCACCCTAAAACAAACAATGGCCCCGTTGGCAGAGGCGCGAGAGGAAACCAAACAGAAGCATGAACAGCTCAGGGAAGCCTCGGTAGCGTTGGACAAAATGATGAACTGGACAGCGCAGTATCAGCAAACTCCCGAACATGTGCCTAGGAAGGATTGGAGTCATACACAAGAAGCCAAAGTACAAATTCGGATGAATATGCAGTCCAAAGACAAGCTGGCCAAATATTTGGACAAAGTGATGTCTGCATATAATCACCTGATCAGTGGTATTGACTCCATGAGCGCTCTTCATCACATTCCATCATTAGGGGCACTGGATGAAACTAAAGACTGGGAGCAGGTAGAGCAGGAAATTCAGTCTTTTCTGCAACCCGTGAGACAAGCTGCTGCCGCACCAGAATTCGAGGCATCACAAGAGAACCTAAATTGGTTGCTTGTCACTCCAGTACAAATCTATACCAAGCTTGCCTCCCTCTCAATCCTGATCTCTCAGAAGAAGGAGACTCTGGTACCGAATGCCCTAGAATGTATGCATCGAATAAAAGAAGAAACCCCTCTTGTTGCTCCTATAACAGCGGATTACCAGACTTGACGAGATTTCCTCAAGGGCAAGAAAGTTGACGTTCCAGAAACCTCAATCACACAACCGCTTCCATAGCTAAGCTTTTCAGGCGTAAGTCGCGACCGTCCCCAGTTCGCAGGTCGCACCGGCTCCTAAAGTCGCAGGTCGCACCGGCTCCTAAGGTCGCAGGTCGCATTTGCCCCCCAGGTCGCAAGTCGCACTGGCTCCTAAGTCGCAGGTCGCAATCTTCTGAGTCGCAGGTCGCATGTTCGGCAAGGGTCGCAGGGAAGCTGAACCGTCGGGAAGTTGAAGCGTCGGAAAGCCTGAGGGCGTTTCTTGAAACTATAAATACCCCTGTAGGGCACATAGTAAGGGGCTGCTCTTTTTTGGACTGAAAGGCAATATTGCATTGTAACTGAAGAATCATACTCTTGATATATGTAATACAATACATGTTAAAACCCTTTGAATGGATGATGTGTTTAGCTGTGACAACATTGTGTGTATTCTGCATACAGTTTCAGAATATCTTCTGATTAATGAATCTGTGTTATTAATAGTATCATTCATGCACCATAGCTATCTGTGATTGTGTTGATGATGCTCAAGTTTATTATTTACTCTTATGATGAATGTTAATGAACTGTTTTATTAGTGTTTCGTTATATCTTTCGGAAAGTTAAGGGATATTCTTGCCATAAAGAACCGTTTCTTTGGTGGTCAGATTATCCTGCATGCATACCCCATAGATGTGTTGCTAACGACACTTCCTGAGTGTATGCATTTTGTCTATTACCTTGATACGCACAGTGTCATTTATTGGTTTGATACATCAGTCATGTATTCTCGCATCTCTTTGATATGTATGCCGTAGTTTCAAACAAAGCTGTTTGAGACCGAATAGACAGCTCATTTAAGTGGTAGCCGACTCCACACCCCCGACGGGATCCCTACTCCAAACGTTCAAAGTCTAATTGGGACTTTCTACCGGGAGATCTTCCCCACTGCTACAGGACGATTTTCCGTCAACAAAATGCATGACATGTTCTTCAGGATATTTACTGAAAATAATTTTTTCATCTAAGTATACTATCAAAAAATCATCTAGCAATGGCCTCAATATATCATTCATTACACGCATGAAGGTAGCAGGAGCATTACAAAGACGAAAAGGCATAACTAGCCATTCAAACAAACCTTGTTTTGTTTTGAATGTTGTCTTCCATATGTCACCTTCAACAATTATAATTTGATGATAACCACTCCTTAAGTCCAACTTAGTAAAATACTTAGAATATTTTAATTGATCAAGTAAACCATCAATTCTAGGAAGTGGGTAACGATTCTTTACCGTAATTTTGTTCAATGCATGGAAGTCCACACACATGCGCCATGTTCCATCCTTCTTTGACACCAAAAAAATAGGTGACACACATGGAAAAGTACTTGGCCTGATGATGTCTTTGTCCAAAAACTCTTGAATTTTCTTTTTAATTTCTGCACTTTCCATCATTGAGATCCTGTGCATGCCAATGTTAGGAAGAGGACATTCTTGCTGCAATTGTATTCAATGTTGGATTCCCCTCTTGGGAGGAAATCCCTTGGGCTCCTGAAAATATCATGACATTGGTTAACAACCTCAACCAAATCAGATTTCAGTCTTGAGTCACAACCTTGAAAAGCTTCATTCTCAACATCATTCTTTTGTTTGACCATTAAAAGCATAAAATTCTTGCTAGAGTTAATAAGTCTCTTCATTTGTCTGATAATTACAAGTGAAATATTTAGTTTCTGTCGATGTGCTCTAAAAATTTACTCAATACCATATTTGAACAAGTGATACTTGTTTTCATGGCGATGAAAAATAGCTTTCCTATCAACAAATATGGGCTTCCCAAAACAATTCCAGAAATATAAATTGGAACTACATCAAGTTCAACTTAATCAAGAAAGTTTGTTGTAATTTCAAATCTAAGTATGCATTTCCTCGTCACTTGTAAGTTTGCAATCTTGCATATCCAACCTAAAGGATAAGGTCTTGGATGAGGAATGGTATCTAAATTTAAATTCTTGACTAAGTCTTCGGAAATCAAATTTTCTTGTGAACCACTATCAAAGAGTGTATCAATTTTGGTATGCTTTGAAATAACCCGAATATGGAAAAGTTCAATTCTTGTTTTCTCATCTTGAGTATCATTAGGACAACTTGAAGAGATATTTCTTGTTATGTCCTTACCTTTCATTCCCATTGTTGTGATATTTGTTTCATTTCCTGAACCAGAGCCTAAGTCATGTTTTGTAGTTGCAGCTGTCTTTTGCTTCCATTTGTTGTTAAACTTCTTTGGTTTAATCTCAGGATGAAGCTTCCAACAATGAGCTTCATCATGACCCTCTTTGGAAAAATGTTTGCATGCTAATTTGTTAGGTCCCTATATCACTAGTATAGTCCCTTATTATTGTTAGTGTAAACCCCTTTATTGTTATTATTGTACCCTTGTAACCCCCATTTTGTTATTATTGTGCCCTTAAATTATTATTGTTAGGTTGGCTAGGATTACATTGTGGCCTACTAGGATTACATTATGGCCCCATGGACTCCTATATATAGAAAGGAGGTTTTGTAAATTGTATCATCCAAGAATTGTTCATTTATGTAATGTATTGGAGGTTGCCCCCTCGAAGTGGCTTATTTCTAAGGCGTGAATATCTCTTTCTTCTCTTTTTGGAGCTGGTTACACAACATTTGGTATCAGAGCTTGGGATTCTAGGGTTTCGCTGCTCCAAACAGGTCATCGTGGCATTTTCGCTATAACTTTTTTTCTACGAAGTTTCAGAAGCTGAAATTTTTAGGGTGCGAAGCTGAAATCCTGAGGAAGATTGTCTAAATATTTCAGAGCTTGGTTCGCAATAGTTTCGGAGATATCATCTGTGGAAGTTAGGTCTTTTTTCAAGCTCCTAAACAGGTCATCATGGAATTTTCGCTATAAAAATTTTTCTACGAAGGTTCAGAATCTGAAATTCATATGGTGCGAAGCTGAAATCCTGAGGAAATTCTTCAAAACATTTCAGAGCTTGGTTCGCAATATTTTTGGAGATATGATCTGTGGAAGGTAGTGCTTTTTCAGGCTCCTGAATTTCATCTCAAAGAGGTGATCGTGGGAAAAGTTCAATAACTCTCTCTCTGGGCATCGGATTTGAGTGCCGTAAAAACTTGTTGCAAGTAAACAGACTGCAGTTTCTCGGATATCAATTTTAGAGACAAAGGGCGAAACAGTGACACGTGGCAAGTCGTACAAGTTCGCTCTACTGAACCAGTCCAAAATTAGGTCATGGTGGGAGATTGGACACAACTTTGTCTTGGAGAATCCAAATTAGATTAGACCTATGGAATTTTAAAGAAGATTCAGAGGGCTACTACAGGGCTAAATTTCAGATATTTAATATTTTCAATTACAGAGATAATTCAATTTCAATATCGAGCTCCTCAAAGCAAGTAAAAGGTGTTTATTTGTTTTTTCGAATTGCATAAATCTTGTTTGAAAAATCAGTTTGAAGTGATTCCAAGGGCCTATTGAGCATATATTTCAGTATTAGGTTCTGAGATGCCTCCTAAAAATAATTCCATACCCATTAATCCCTCAAAAAGCTATACTATGACGCATGAAGAGGAAGAGTTGCAGTATGAGATATCAAAATTACGGTACCAAGTGCAACAAGTTTCAATCTTACGAAGAGCAATTGAAGATGAAATAGATGGTTTAAAAGCAGAAATGGAGGTTAAGTTGGATGGTTTGAAGGATCAAATAATAGCAAATATGGATGATAAATTAGTGGAAGATCACATCGAGCATCAACAACAAGTTCTCCAACTCTCAAAGGATAACCCAACTTTGGTGCAGAATCTAATGAAACAATAGGAAGATCAACATGACATCGAAAGAAGTTATGAAGCAGTCATAGAAATAAGAACTCGACAAGTACGATCAATTTCAGAGTATCTCAGCAAGTGGAAGAACTTTCCTGTAGAATATTTCACATGGGAGGATGAGAATTTTATACAGAAGCATCAAGAAATAATCAAGCTTTGAGGACAACACTTGTTTGAAGGAGAGGGGCATGTTAAGTCCCTATATTAATAGTGTAGCCCCTTATTATGTTAGTGTAGCCCCCCTTATTGTTATTATTGTACCCCTGTAACCCCCATATTGTTATTATTGTGCCCTTAAACTATTATTGTTAGGTCGGCTAGGATTACATTGTGGCCCACTAGGATTACATTATGGCCCCATGGACTCCTATATATAGAAAGGAGGTTGTGTGAAATTGAATAATCCAAGAATTGTTCATTCATGTAATGTATTGGAGGTTGCCCCCTCGAAGTGGCTTATTTCTAAGGCGTTGATATCTATTTTCTTCTCTTTTTTGGAGTTGGTTACACAACATAATTTTTCTCCTTCCTTCTTGACAGATGCATCATTCTTTCCTTTCCCTTTGAACTTACTCTTACCCTTGTCTCCACTTGTGAATGTTTTATTTCTACCCTCTTGTGAAATGTTTTTCCCTCTTGCTTCAAGATGTGTTGCCTACAAACAAACCTCATCTAAAATTGTAGGATTAAACATAAGGATAACATGCCTAAAATAACTGTGTAAACCCCCAATATATTTCAACAAAGTGTCTTGTGATTGCAAGTCTACACCTAGTATCAAAGAACTTCTTCTAAACTCTTGGGTGCAACTTTGCACACTTTGACCCTTTAGTTTTCTAAAATTCTACCAATCCATTGATTTGGATCTTGGAGGGAGGCCCCCAAGATCTAAAAAAATTAAATGGATCTGACAAGATCTGCAAAATTAGAATGCCAGAAAAAAGAGAGAAGAACACACAGTAAATAAAAGCACAAAGAAACTTTTTATTGAAACAAAGAATAACTGTAGAATGTACATTGTGGTCGACAATCTGTCCTTTTACAAAGTGAGGCTTGTTATTTATAACCTTTTTTTGAGTTACAATACCATGGGTAGATACCATAGGTGGATACGATGGGCCAATACCATGGGTAGATACCACTTACAAAACCATGGGTAAATTCCATGTATGGATGAATACCATGGGTGGATACATACCATGGGTGAATGAATATCATGGATAGATTTCACTTACAATACCATTGGAGAATAAATACCATGGGTGTAGGCCACTTTTCATTCGGATCATCCATAATAGCCTTATGCTTATAAGCTAATGGATATAATTGTCTTCTAAGTGCAACAATAAATTCTATCCAAGAGGTTGATACCTTACCATGATTTTTCATATCCTCTTGTGTTTTGGATTCCCACCAAATCAAAGCAACACTTTCCAACCTTAATGAAGCCAACTGAATCTTTGTTTCATCATCCTTGGTGTTCTGAATCCTAAAATAAACTTCAATTTGACGAACCCAATTATCAATTCTTTCAGCATTCACTTCACCATTGTACATAGGAAGTTCAAATTTGATATCAAGTTTTAATAAGGGAGTTTTACCATGAACCCTTGGGGTATGTGGATGTGTTTGATTAAAAAATGTTGTGGAAGAGGAAGAAGATTAAGGTGAGGATGGAGGTGGAGAAGAGGGTGGTTTGTCACCATTTCCTTTTGAAGGCTTGTCATCATCTCCTCCTTTTCATCTGGAAGATCCCTCTCCTTTTGAAGGCTTATTGAATTTCTCTCTTCATAGAGAACCTCCACCATTTCATTCATGTAAATAAAAGTTTTATGAAATTCTTCTCATCCTATGACATATTATCAGTTTCTCCTTGTTGAACGGATAAATCAATCTTGCAGACAAGATCGATCTCCCTAGTAATCTAGCAACAAACAGCCAAACAAACCTATCTTTCTCTAAACATATGCGATTTACAAAAGAATACTATAAAGGTGTTAAGGTCTTACTATAGATCCAATGCTTGTTCGAAGTAGTTGTCACTCGGTCACTTGAAGGAATTATCTTTATAAACCTGCAGTCACAAACAAGCAAACATTAAATAGCACCTGTATAGTAAATATTATAAATCATGCCTATCATGGTGATCAAGGAATCCATGAAACAAACAGTTAATTAACAGCTTATTGAGAAAAATGAATTCATTTGTATTAACTTTGAAAGAAGGAAAACCTTACAACCTTAGCCTTGATGTTGAAAAGGCCTTCCCGGGGTCCTAAATTAGGAATCTCCTCTACTCTGACAAGCCTTGCACTCTTCCAACCGAGATAGATAGATGTATGTGATCTTTCCTCACAAAATATCAGTTAAATGAGTCTGAATCCCAACAGCACTTTACCTCAAATAATTCTAAAGCTTGAACTCCCCTTGAGGCTACCAAATGCCTCTTTTTATAGTGCAAAAGAGGAGGTTTCAGTTCCAACTATGAAGGGATAGAATCCTCCTTCAAAGGGATAAGATCCTCACATCAAGGGGTTAGCTACTTAAGGTAAGGGATACATGAACCTCAAAAGAGCGGTTTTGCCACCGCAAGATTCCTTCCAGAGGCTTCTAGAATTTACTGAAAGTGAGATTTTTGAGTTTACTTGCACCTTTTTAATATTTTACAGGGGTCTGCACCCATAACACTGAGAAAGTGTGTTCAGGTACGCAGGAGTCATGAACATTAGGTGCGGGACCACGGGCAAGACAAAGAGAAAGTGCGATACCAGAGTTAAGGAGATTTTTAAGAACTTTTCTCTTATTTTCAAGGCTTGACATGAGGAATTGGTGTGTTAGACTTGCAAAGGAGGAAGTATGAGTGATAATGAGCTCATACAAATAGCAGAATGTCAAGATGACAATTTTTAGTGCAACAGATTACCCCCTAAAGTGAAAAGTCTGGAATAAATGAAGATGAAGTCTGTCATATATGAAGAGTACAGTACTTTATCATTTCAAGGATCATCCTGTGGAAACCCCAGTCAGAACCTGTAAAAAAATTCAATGCAAAATATATATATGTAAACATATCATTGCTGAGGTAGGAATTCCCATACTCAGATCAAAACTAACTAGAAAATGATTTAAACTGTTCTGATACAAGAATGATTTTCAATACATCAACAGTATAGACATGTGTAGACACAGTATGGATGCAACCATCTGTTTATGAATAGTCCATTGTATAAATAATAACAAAATTCCTCGCAGCCTAGATGGTAGAAACTAGATCCAGGGTCTTGATTTCCGCTTCTCGAACTAGTACGATTCTATCCATGTGAATGAATGTGTCGAAGTCAAACATGGCATAAACCACTTGATTACCAGTCAATAATGTAAACTGTTAACAAGTGTGAGAGAAACCACCAGTAATGTCAATGGCCCTCAAAGTACTCAGTACAATCCATGAAATGTGAATGAATGAGCTAAAGTCGAACATGTCACGGAATCATTCGATCGAAGGTCAATGATGCAACCTGTCGTCGAAGGTAAGAAACCTGCCATTGAGGCATGCAGATTCCAAGGTACTGACGATTTCTAGATCAACTTCCTAGATAATGAGCTGTCGTCGATAGGAAGCGATCCGTTGTAGGCAAGCCCACAACACGAAATCATAGATCAAGTTTTGAAGAAATATATTGGCAAGGACTGACTCAGGGATGGTCAAAATGGATGACAGATATTTTTCAGATGAATGGTTTATTTGAACTATCCTCTTGAACACATAACGACACTGCAGATGGTTTGGTGACAATTGACCCAAAGCTAATACCCAGAAACCGGCTGAAGACTTTCAATATGGTTTGATTAATTGTTAGGCAAAGGATTTCCCAACCCAGGTGAACAAAAGTGTTGTGTTCAAGAGTGGTTAACGACTTTTCGAATAATCAAAATACAACAAACATGTTCATTTTCCTCTCTTTTCCCCCACCATTTCTGTCAAGTACCTCTTTATTTTTGACAAGCTTGAGGAGGATAACATTTGCTTGTTTATAAGCTCATCCTTCGGATGAGTCCAACTTAGTTTAAGATTCGAACCCTAAGAAGGAGTGGTTTGTTCCTGTTTAAAATTGAACAAGTCCTTTACTGTTAAATTTTAACGAGTCCAGTATAGGAGAAACTCAGTGTTTTTTCAATTTTAGAGAGTCAGAAGAAAAAACTTAAGAAGACTCCATGAGGGTACTTTTCGTAAATTTAGTCTCTCGAGCCCGAAAAAGGATAAAATAATGCGAGAGAGAACTCTATTGACCGTATTTAGTCAACGTGTACCTTTTTCGTAAATAGTCCATTTCGGTCCGTGAAAGGGGTAAACTTATACTGAAAGGATGATCATTCATTTATTTTAACGAGTTCAAATAATCAAGTGCTTCGCAATATTTTCAATTTTTGAGAGTCTGAAAAGAGCTTAAAAGAGGACTCCAAATTTTCACTTTTTCGTAAATTTTTGAAAGAGTCTGAAAAAGTGATAAAAGTATGCTCTTTGTTGAAAAACGATCAATTTTCTCGAAAAATCCAATTTTTTGCACAAAAACTCGAAACATTACACATACCTGTTTAAGATAAATAGAAATGCTTTCAAAAATAACCTTTTTAAAGTGAAAAATAAACAAATTAAAAATTCATTTATTCGAAAAAACTTATAAAAAGGACTTTTCTAACTTCATTTTTACCATTTGTGTTCAGAGTGAAAAGTGAGAGCTTTTGGGTAAAAAAGTTCCTGCGAAGATTATGGAAAATCTGTCCGGCGAAATCGAGAACCGTTAGCTCTAAGTAATCTACGACCTCTTTATCTTGCATTTCATCCGTTTACATTTTGTTTTTAGGCTTTAGATTTCATTTTTTAAGCAAAAATAGGTTGAAAAAATCGCCTGCAGGGGTCCGCAGGTGCAACACGTGGGCCCTACGGACCTCAAATTTTTTCTACATAGAAAAAAGTCTTGGGTCCGCACCTGTTCCACAGCGACCATGCGTACCTACGCACTGTGTATGAACTTAAGGTGCGGACCCCGCACATTGAAATTTCAAACTCAAATTTCTTAAATTCCGCCCAAAAATTTTCAAATAATCTTGTTCTAATATGTCTTTTTATGCATTGTAGGACATACAAGATGCTTGTTTGGAGAAAACACGAGCATGAAGACGTAGATGATGCCGCGATGAATCATTTTCCTACAATGCAGGCGTTGAGAGCATGCGATTTGTATAAATTCTGGGCCATTCAGGGCATGAGGGCACAGGTAGACCTCCTGACGTGGCTGGTGAACAGATGGAATGTACAGGACCAATGTTTTGTTATTGGTGGCTACCGGCTCGAAATTGAGCTGGAGGATATCTAATTTTTAACTGGTTTGTCCAAGAGGGGGGAACAAATTTCTCTGTTTGGGACTAGGCCAGGTGGCCAGTCTATCGCTAGTATTCGACTAGAGTTCTGTGATGATCAGGCGGGCCCCCAGGACAAACGGATTGACATATAAACTATCATCCATCCTGAGCTTAAAGTTATTGCATTTACTGTCACCAGACTGTGCTGGAGTGCAGCGTTGCATGTGGCTACAGGTTCCCAAATGCGCATTGCTGTAGACTATTTTCGAGGCACCATTTTCAACTGGTGCGAAGCTGTGATGGCCAATGTAAAAGGCCAACTAACCAGAGCAAAGAATGGAAAGCTCAAAAACTTTGGATATGGATCCATTGTAGTCACCTTTGCTCTAGAGAGGATCCCCATGTTAGCTCCGCAGAACATTCCTGTTGATGCTGGTCGACCTCGGGAACCTAGGATGGTTCGTTGAGTTGCTTTGATGGCCCGTCATGCTGAGGGCATCGAGGTTGTTTGATTTTCTTCTTCATACTTTCGTTGGCTGGAACACAAAATTTTTGTTATAGAGGACTTTCCATACGCCAGGATAGATTTCCACGGCGACCAAGAGATGGCTCTCCCAGCAGGGGAACAGTGGGATGAACCAGGTAAAAATCATTTTCAACAATTTCTAAGTTCTATTTTTTTTGTATTTTAATCATCCCAAAACTAATAATCAAAAGTTTAAATGTAGATGTGGGCCCACGACGACCAGCCCATCTCCAGCCTTATGAAAGGAGGCATCCAGTTGCAGCCACACCAGCCCCAGAAGGCCAATCAGCAGAGATCCTGTCTGATTTGGAGCATCACCTAGAGCGCCTGACTCTAGACATTCCAGAGACCGACATAGATGATATTCCGCTCAGATTACAGAGATATGTGATTGGTGTCCCAAGACCTTTTAGGAGGTTCTTGTGTAGGGTGGCCCGAGAAGTGGTCTCTTATCGTGATCATAATCAGGGATAGGATGATTGTTTTGTAGACTCGTATCATTTTTGACCTTTTGTATTATCATTTTTACCAATCATAAGGTGTATTTAAACCTATGATCAAAGACGATGTATATTTTGAAACACACTTTTATGCTATGATATATCACTATTACCGGCTATTTGTGTACATGTTATCGAATGTTGTTTAATTTATTGTTTTTATTATTGCAAATGTTTATTTATCATACTAGAAGCAACTGCATTTTCTAAAGTATTTAAATGTCTTGGAATATGCTGATATTCAATGTAATCAAATTCATGTTCCAAGAGACGAACTCTTAAAAATAATCGTAATAACACTAGATTTCTAATGGCATAAACCCTGTTAAGCTGTAATACAACAAGTTCAGAATCCAACCTAATAATCAAACTTCGAATTCCAAATGATATGGACTCAGATAATAACTCAATCACTGCACTATACTCTACAATGTTATTCGTTGTTTGACCGAAGCTTACCCCATGCATGGATACTAACTCATCAGAGGGTGAATAGATAACCCAAGCTGTGGAAGAAATGTTCCAATTACTACAACAAGCACCATCAACAAAACCAATGTAGGTTTGAAGAGACGTCGACATCTGCAATATCAAGAGTAAAACTCAGATAAGCAGGAATAGTGATAAGAACACACTCTAAACTAGGCACGCTTTTCTAATCTAAGACACACCAACAGTAAAGAATCTAATCTAATAAAAAATCTCCACACCAAATTTAAGCATAATATCTCTTCAGATAAAGCCCATTTCTGGGTTTATCTAAAGGGACACTGTCAAAATCTATCAGCTCATAGGCCCCTTTTGCCAGCTTTCGCTTAACAATGAAAGGACCATGCCACATAGGCACAAATTTTCCAGCCCCTAGCTTATCGTTGGCTTTATCGTACACTAAAACTAGGTCTCCTTTTGAAAAATTACGAGGTGTAACATTTCTATCGTCCTGAGCCTTTATTCGTTTGACATGAGCTTCGTTTGCTAATGCAGCATTTCGTCGATTCTCATCTAGCTGAGCCAAGTACAAAAAATGCTTCTCCTCTTCAGACGTAGCTGGGAGTAATTCTATGGCTAATTTCAATGACGGAATTTCACATTCAATAGGCAACATAGCTTCCAAACCGTAAACCAGTTGAAAGGGAGTGAAACCAGTTGATGTTTTTACTGAGGTCCGATATGCCCAAAGTGCTGAAAATAACATGGAATGCCAATTCGACTTATGAATACCAATGATTCGTTTAATCATAGTGACTAAAACTTTATTGATAGCTTCAACCAGACCATTAGCCTGCGGGTAATATGGAGTAGAACTATCGTGGCGCAAGCCAAGTTCATCTGTCAGTTTAGTCATCATGATATTTCAATAATGACTTCCATGATCCATAATTATGGCTTGAGGAACACCAAATCAAGTAATTATATGATTGAATACGAAAGTTGCAGCAGTCTTGCCGTCTGCCAAAAATGTAGGCATCGCCTCGGCCCACTTAGTAAAATAATCTACCGCTAGGATAATATATGCATGCCCCCCGGCCGAGTGAGGGTTACATGTAATAAAGTCAATACCCCAATTTACGAAAGGACCGACAACAATTATAGGGTGAAGAGGAGACAGTGGTGCACGCATTTTACGATCAAAGACCTGACAATTGTGGCATTTTTGGACTGCATAAATACAATCTTTGAATAAGGACGGCCAAAAATAACCAGCGCGCAATATCTTTTGGACTGTGGCATACCCAGAAATATGACCGCCACATGCTCCAGAATGGCAGTCATTTAGAACCTTCTCAGCTTCTTCATGAGTAAAACAACGTCGGAAAACAGAATCCGCTCTACGACGATAGAGTGTATCACCAATAATATTGTATTGTTGGGATTGGAAACGTATTTTCAGTCGGTGAAATCATGAGATTTCAAGCCGAAAATATTGGGTTTGGAGATAAACAATAATATCCCCATACCAAGGATCAAGAGTACTGATAAGAAACAAAGATTCGTCCGCAATGGGCTATTCCACCACAGTTTCAGTATCAGTAGACGGGAAATCACACATCAGTTCTGCAAAAACCAAAGATTTCTTTGCCTTGGATTTTTCAAATTCCAAGTCAAATTCCTACAGGATAACTATCCATTTGGAATACTTGCCCCCTAGCAATTGTTTGGTCTAGATGTACATCATAGGGTTATAGTCAGAAATTACTGTGGTTTTGCGTAATAAGATGTAGTGTCGAAATATTTGGACATATTGAACAGCTGCCAAGGCCAATTTCTCCACATACGTGTATTTGATCTCAGTCGGATGCAGATTTCGACTAAGATAGTAAATCACATGTTCATTATTGAATTCATATTCCTGGACTAAAACAATCCCAATGGTGGAATGAGAGGCGGTGAGGTGCAAGAAATAGTCCTGGTTGTAATTGGGAGGATGCAATAATGGTGCATGGGTCAACGCATGTTTGAGTGCATCAAAAGATCGATTAGCGATCTCATCCCAAAAGAATGGAACGTTCTATTTTAACAACCTAGTAAAACCTTTTTTTAACTCGGCGTAGTTAGGAATGAACCGACGTAAAAAAATTTCTTTCCCCTGCAAAATTTGGAGTTGGCGCAGAGTCGAAGGAGGAGGTAGATTGACAATAGCTTTGACCTTCAACGGATCAACGCGAATGCCTAATTTTGAAACAATAAATCCCAGTAAGCGACCCGATTCTACACAAAAAACACATTTGTGTGGATTCAGCCGAATTCGATAATGCCTACATCTCATAAAGATCGCTCACAAATGAGTGAGATGGTCGGCCCTACACGATGAATGAGTAGGTAAATCATCGAGATAAGGCTGCACAATGTGATTAATGTCATGAAATGCGTAAGACATAGCCCTTTGAAAATTTTCCCCAGCATTCTTCAATACAAAGGGTAGTTTGCAAAAAAGCAAATGTCCCCCATGGACAAATGAAAGTTGTTTTAGGTTGATCAATAGGGAGTATGTTTATTTGATTGTAACCGGAAAAACCATCCATAAAGGAGAACATTTCACTGCCGGCACAATCATCAATTATTTTATCGATATAGGGGGTTGGATAATTGTCTTTAGGACAAGCTCGATTAATATCCCTATAATCGATACATACTCTTATCGTTCCTTGTTTTTTGTTAACAGGAACAATATTCGATACCCAATCGGTTAAAGGAATTGGATAAATGAAACCTACACGAAGTAATTTCTCAACTTCGGCTTTGATAGCAGCAACTTTTCTCGGATGTATCTGACGTAAGCTTTGACAGACAAGTTTGGCATCCGGGTAAGTCTTGATTTCATGTACAAAAATTGACGGATTGATCCTTGGCATTTCTTCATATGACCAGGCAAACACATCACATAATTCTTGAAATAGGGCTTTATAAGTTTGGATTTCATCGTCCGTACAGCAAGCACCTATATGAATGTTTTCAATTATTCCTGGCTTAACTGAAATGTCAATAGGAATCGTTCGAGAGATATTTTCCAAATTTAACTCAGAATCAAGATTTTGCAATGAATTCTGCAGTTCTTTGACATATTCAACAGTAAAAATAGAAGAGAAATAATTTTCAAAATGATCCAGCTCAGGTAAAAATGAAGATCGATGATGTAGATCTTCCCATGGTAAATCATCAACAGACAAAAGTTCACGAATCTTCTCATCAGTATGAACAAGATCGGGAAATGTCGTTGTGGCTGAGCTAGATATAGAAAATGATTCCTCATAGATCCTATTCATTGGATCAGTTTCGGTTGAAAAAGCATCGGAAAGCGACTGTACAGTCTGATATGCAATTTCAAAGGGACTTAAAGGCATCGCCGCATCAAATGAATCCAACTTGGAATCGGAAGGTACGATCCAAGGATCATCAAACGTAATGGTATTCGATGAAAACATATGAATATTTGCAATAGGAGGCGATACGTTAGGAGCAGGAAAGGAAAAATTTCCTAGTAAACCAGAATCTTTAATCAAACCTATGCCAACATCCTTGTAAGGGATAGCCGTTTTCCCGATGTGCTGGATAGTTTCTATAGAGGCTGGATCGGATGAGTAATAAGTGACCTGGTCTATTGTAACGATCTTTCCTTGATGTGGAAACTTGATAAGCCGAAAGACCGATGAAACAACAACAGTCATAGCATAAGACCAACTGCGACCCAAGAGAAGGTTGTAATCTAGAGGGGCATCAACCACCTCCACATCTAGATTTACGGTTTTACCTTCGACCCCTATAGGTAAATCCTGCAAAATTCCGAAAGGATGGAACCCTCGGCCATCAAAAGCCTTTAGAATTGTCGAAAACTGATTGAGTGTAGGAGAACCAAGCGATTTCCAACACTGGATTGACATAATACACGTAGAAGCCCCTTCATCAATCACAGTCCGAAAGATCGGTCTGTTTTTTACTAATACTGGAATTTGGAAAGCCATTTGATGAGGTAGGCGAGGTGTACTATTCTCTAAATTGAATATTATTAGGTTCGAATCCTGAATATCGACAGCTCCTATAGCAGAAAAAAGTAATTTATGTTGTGTTGGGCACGATTGCAGCACTTCCAAAGCCGACATTGCTGAAGGGGAAATAGATAAGTCCTCAACAATGTTTGTAATTCTGAGTAGCTCTCGCATGTGGATTGAAAGCTGATTTATGAATTACACCTTTAGAAGGCGTTTTGATTACTAAGTCTGGATTGGGTTTCTCGATCTATAGCGGATCAGAAACAGGAGGAGGTGCAGTTGATGTGTTTGAATTAGAAGATTCTGCTTCTTTACCACCAACAGGACTTTTATTACCATATCTTGTGATTGCGTCGCAATCCTGACATGAGACATCATCATAATAGGTTCTTCTGAGGCATTCGAGGTGGAACCAATCATCTTATTGTCTTGAGTGGGAAAAGGATCCTTCAAGACAACAGGTTGTTGAGAACCTTTAACAAGTTTCGAAACCTCTGCTTGATGTGGGCATTCTTTAGTAAAATGATCCTTGTCACAAATGAAACAAGGATAGCGAGGCTTGCTTTTTTCATCATTAGATTCAGTTTTATCTATTTTTTCTTTTGAATTCTGATTGTTTTTATTCTTCCCCTTCTTTTTACCGCCAGATTTATATTTGGCCGTAGATTTCTCTATGACATGAATGTCGGCAGAAATTTCAACGGAAGACTCTCCTTTCAGGGAATCAGGTAAAGTTATTATAGGAGAATAATTCTTTGAAGATTTTTTCTTGCTTTTAGTATTAACTGTACCAATCATACCATCAGTGGCATGAGACCCTAAAGGAGCTGCAGTTATTTGACCTTGTTTTGGAAGATCGGGGATTTTTTCATGTAAAGTACCTGACTGCGTATAGACGAGGTCAAGATACTGAGCTTGAGAAATGAATTTCTCCTCAGTAACAACTCTTGCCTTAGCTACATCTTCAGTGATTTTGAGTAATAATGATTTAACAAACAATTCTGCCAAAATTTGATCTAGAATGAAAACTTTCACTAAACGCCTTCTACATCGCCATTCATGAATATGATCAGAAATATATGTGGACGTGGATTGTTTTAGTGAAGTCAAAAGTTCCGTGCCATTGTCGTATCTGACAGGCAACTGAAAATGAGTTAAGAAAGCAGTTGTTAACTGACTGAAATTATTAGAAGAGCCTCATGGTAACTCAATGTACCATTTTGCGGCAAGAACAATAAGAGTTCGTTGAAAAAGACGTAAGCGAATTGAATCATCAATTATCAAATTAGATGCACACCAGAGGTGATAAGTCATAACATGATTTGACGGATCCTCCGCTGAATTACCCTCAAATTTCTGTATATCACTAGGAAAATTATGCGGCATTGGAGGCCAATACAGATGATATAAAATTGGATCATTTGTAAGGCGTGACAAATCAGGTAAATCCAAAGTTGCAATAAATGGTAATTGATGGTTAGGGTCGCGAAAACCTTGAGTAACAAGAGTAGTTCTAGGAGGAGGATACCCAGGATAACTGGGAATCAGATTTGCATTAGGAATGGTATAACCTCCCAGGAAACCAGGATTAAGCAGACCAAACTGTGGTTGTTGAGGCTGTTGATAAGTATAGCTAGGGTACGGTTGATACTGATAAACTGGGTTTTGTGAAACGAGACCAAATTGATACTGTCCCTAGTATGGTTGATATGTGAATTGCAGTTGACTTGTGACAATCGTACTTGTACCAGCTTGTCCTGCAGGTATCTGGACCGAAGTCTAAATTGTAGGTCCTGACTGGGGTACAAAGACTTGAGGGATTTGCACGAATGCAAGGATAGAAGAAACCAGAGCTACAGATACTCCAGAAATAGGTGTTATAGGTTGAACAGATGTTGCAGTAGTTGCAGAAGTTTGAGGCGGAGTCTGAGGTGTACTAGGCCCAAACTGCTGAACAAAAACCAGGTGCAGGGATTTGAATAGTAGGCTGGACAGGTTGCTGGGTTGGACCAGAAACCAAAGGATGTCCAGGTTGAGTAGACAACTACACATTAGGTTGCATAGTCTGTTGAATTTGGGACAGATCCCACACCATTTTTATTCTTGGGTATTGTCTCGTAGAAGGTTGTACATATGAAGGACCATAGCCTGGTTGAACATAGGGTTGATAATTAAGTGGTAAATTTCCAACTCCTTGTACAAATGATTGACCAGAAGGCGGTTGAAAACCTCGAGTTGGGTATTGACCTTGAGGTTGATAACCCTGAGGTGCGTACTGAATCTGGGGTTGATAAGGACCCTGAGGAACATACTGAGTCTGGGGTTGACCTTGGGGTATGTACTATCCTGAAGGTTGATAACCTTGAGGTATGTACTGTCCTTGAGGTTGTTCCCCAAAAAAATATTGTCCTACAATTTGTCCTGGGAAAAAGTTACCCTGTAATTGCCCCCCAGGTGGTAATTGACTACCTTGAGGTTGCCCCCCAGGCGGTAACTGACTGCCTTGAGGTTGCCCCCCAGGCGGTAACTGACCACCTTGAGGTTGTCCCCCAGGCGGTAACTGACCATCTTGAGGTTTCAACTGACCACCTTGAGTTTGAGGATTTGGAATATTACCAGACATCATAAAGATTTGCTCTACGTTCGACGTTTCAATTTTAATTCCGTTAAGACCAGATGATAATACTTCTTCAATCGGTCGAGGAGCTGCTCTTGAGAAAGTACTAGAAAGAGCCTGGTACCCCGAAGGAACAGAAGGACCACCGTGTAAAAATGCTTCCAGTGATTGGGAAAACATAGATGACTCTCCTGACATGATGGATGAAGGATAGTAACCTCTAGGCGTAGGATGAAATGGAATTCGAGGTGGAGAAAAAGCAAGACCCAGGTTTTCTAAAAAATTTGTCAAAGATAAATACCAAGTGTCACTCCTAATAGGGCTGTAGAAAATGGATTCACGCTCCCTAAGATTCAAAGACTGAGGGGATTCGGGAAGAGATATGTCTTCGTCTGGACTAGCAAGTTCTTCAATAGAAATGAGGCCAGATGGAAGATATTCAATAACAATACTTCTTACCCTAGGTGAACCAAGATCACTAGAAGTTGGAGTATTAAATCCTGAGGATGTTTCCAAAACAAAATGTTCAATGTCGGGTTCAGAGATTTCAGGTTCTTCTGTTAGTTCACTGGAAGGATAAATACTACCAGTAACTTCAGAAACTGAAATCGGTTCTTGAATGTGTTCTGTCGTGAGTATTTGATGATCAGGATGAACAACTATAGATGAATTTCCAATTTCTGTTGATCTAATTCTACTGCTACTAGATGATACTAGAGCACGCAGCCCTTCAAGCTGACTTAGTGTATACTCAGGGGGCTTCCCCTGAAGTCTCCAGGATTGTCTCGGTAATTCTGCCACGATTAAATATTAATCAATCACATGCAAACAAAGAAAATTTCAATAAAAACACCTAAAGTCTCTAAAGAAACAAACATCTGAATCACACGCCTAAAAATCTAAGAGTTCAAACCACACACAAACAGTAACTTCCCGTACTAAAAACACTAGTTGGTGATGAAATCCAACTTAGTAGAAGTTTAATACAGAAAGGGAGGTTGGAATAGTTACCCCGACAACCTGCTTAATGAAACAGATTGGCACAAGTTTCTTCACAAAACCATCTCGAGTGAAGAGCCCCCCCAGAGAGTCCAAGTAAGTCTAGTCGACGTCTGCTCCAGGTACAGTGAGATCTTTCCTTCACCGTCACCTTAGGAAATAATGTTAAGCTTATGGACACTAAGGTTACAAACAATAACAAATGCAACTGGGGGAACAGTCTACTATCTGATTCCACGTGCAAGGGTAGAGTAACAAAGCTCAATCCCCTTGAAGGCTCCTCGACAATGGTTAATCCAAGGTTTACCATTTGTAATGCGCGCACATCTTCTATCTTTCCCAATGAAACATAATTGATTGTCTCAAAGGTTCAGACATGATCTCATGATTAACTCCTTTAAGAGAAGCTTCCCAGATTGTACCAATTACAATTGGATTTATTTCCTACCACAAGATTTATCTACTTGTTTTTTTTTACTATCTTGGAGAGTTAATTACTCCCTACTCCAAGATACTAGCCTAAGCTATATTGGTGATAAGAGCCCTAGAAATAAAAAGATTACTAGTTCAATTTTAATTAAGCGTTGTTTTTATGGGCTGTTCTTTAAGTCAATAGGTATGGAAATGAAACTTTGATGGTGTGAAGACTCGACTTCCAAAAACACTAAAGAAATGCACCTAAAAATGATAATCAATTCATTTTTCTTTCAATGAAATTCTAGCTAAAGAAAGAGTTCAAGAATGCAATTCTTTTTAAGAGACAATTATTTCTTTGAACATGAAGAATAAATGAAATAAAATCTTTTTGTTTTTTCAATAAGAACTCAAAACGAGACAAATAGTCAATGCTCACAATAAATCCCTTTCACTTTCAAGACTTGAAACTACAAAAAACAACTTTCCTTCAA
This sequence comes from Pinus albicaulis, assembly GCA_034641835.2. Taxonomy (NCBI): domain Eukaryota; kingdom Viridiplantae; phylum Streptophyta; class Pinopsida; order Pinales; family Pinaceae; genus Pinus; species Pinus albicaulis. Next base: position 1,484,335,199 of record CM076570.1, read on the forward strand.
AAGAGATCTACAAGTTCTAAAAGGCACTCAAAACTACAAAAACTAATTTTGAGATCTACAAACTTTGAAAATCTAATTGAATAAAAGCTTTAATTTTTTTTGAGAATGTTTTACTTAGTTTTTCAGTAAACTAAGGATTCATTTATCCAAAATAACAAACAAATAAAAAACATCCAGATATGTTTCCTTTTGTAAAAATGAAATTCAAAACTTATAACAAAGTTTGTTCAACGATTTGCAAAGAGACAACTAGATCTATTTCTCAAAAAAGGATGGATTTCACAACCAAGTTAGAATCATCAAGAAGACAAAAAGACCAGTGTGATCTGAGGTATTTCAAGCTTCCAATCTTTGAGTCACTATAGAGACCAAGTGAAAACCAATGCAAGTATGCAAAACTTCTAGAAAATCACCCAAAACACAAATACTGTTGGAACTGACTCATAAGAGGCTTTTGACAGGAACAATACAGATCTGGGCAGATAATAGAAATCCTAAATCAAATTAAAGATAAACTAGAAGAAGAAATCTGGAGTTTTTCAAAAAATTTAACAGGGTCCGCAGGCCCCAGAAGTCACAGGTGCGGTCCCGCACTGGTTACTTAAGGAAAGTACGAAACTGCCCGCATTGTGCAGGAAAACAAAGTGCGGTCCCCAGAAAAGTTCAAGAAAAACACAAAAAACTTCAAAAATTTTAAAATAAAAGTAAATCTAAGCTACCCAAGCAAGTATCCATCAATCAAAAACCAGAAAAATCATTTTCTCAAGTCAAAATAAAGGAAAACCAAAAAACAAGAATCCTTCCCTAGTGAAGTCGCCAATTTGTTGACTGGATAAATCAATCTTGCAGAGAATATCGATCTCCCTAGTACCAAAAGGTAATCTAGCAACAAACATCCAATTAAACCTATCTTTCTCTAGACATATGCGATTTACAAAAGAATACTATAAAGGTGGTAAGGTCTTACCGTAGATCCAATGCTTATTTGAAGTAGTTGTCCCTCGGTCACTTGAAGGAATTATCTTTATAAACCTGCAGTCACAAACAAGAAAACATTAAATAGCACCTATATAGTAAATATTATTAATCATTCCTATCATGGTGATCAAGGAATCCATCAAATAAACAGTTAATTAACAGCTTACTCAGAAAAATGAATTCATTTGTATTAACTTTGAAAGAAGGAAAACCTTACAACCTTGGCCTTGATGTTGAACAGGCCTTCCCATGGTCCAAAGCAGGAATATCCTCTAGTTTTACAAGCCTTGCACTCTTCCAACTGAGACAGATAGAGGTATGTGATATTTCCTCACAAAATCTTAATTAAATGAGTCTGAATCCCAACAACACTTAACCTCAAATAATTCTAAAGCTTGAACTCCCCTTTAGGCTACCCAATGCCTATTTTTATAGTGCAAAAGAGGAGGTTTCAGTTCCAACTATAAGGGAATAGAATCCTCCTTCAAAGGGATAAGCTCCTCACATCAAGGGGTTAGCTCCTTAAGGTAAGGGATACATGAACCTCAAAAGAGCGGTTCTGCCACCGCAAGATTCATTCTAGAGGCTTCTAGAATTTACTGAAAGTGAGATTTTTGAGTTTACTTGTGCCTTTTTAATCTTTTATATGGGTCCGCACCCATAACACTGAGAAAGTGCGTTCAAGTACGTAGGAGTCATGAAAATTAGGTGCGAGACTGCAGGAAAAACAAAGAGAAAGTGCGATACCAGAGTTAAGGAGATTTTTAAGAACTTTTCTCTTATTTTCAAGGCTTGAAATGAGGAACTAATGTGTTAGACTTGCAAAGGAGGAAGTATGAGTGATAATGAGCTCATACAAATAGCAGAATGTCAATATGAAAATTTTTAGTGCAACACTCCTTCATGATACATGCTTACTAAAGCTTCAGGTACCACTTGAGGTGAAATTTGTGGTGGAAATTGAGACAAATGGGCTCTCCTTTTCCTTGTCCCAATTTGAGAACCTGCAGCCACAAGCTTTCCTTCTCCTTTCTTGAGCTTCAACCTTGTAAGCATCATAAACACTTGCAAAAAATTAAATCCTCACAACAAAAAATAAAACCTATGCTCTGATACCAAACTTGATATGTATGAGATCTATATGTAAATGTTCTTGAGGTAGTTTAAATTGCAAGTGTTAAAATTGTGTTTTTAATGAGCCTTTATGTTGATTTGTTATACACATAAATCATGAATTTAAACTCCAAAATAGTAGAAAACAACAGACAAATACACCATAAAAATAAGCACAACATAATAGGTGATGAAGCAGTTCACCCATCCTGGGATATGTTTCCTGGTTCAGCTTCTAATCGCTTGGCCCTATATCATTATGCACAAAAATGGTGGTTACATCAGTTTACAATGCTCCAATGGCTTCAAAACCTATTCCATTAGCTTCAGAACTGTAAAAAATTATTGTCTAGCCTCTTTCTGCTCCCGAAATGGTCAAAACCTGAAGAAGCTATGAGTTTCCCTAGCTTTGTTGCTAGTCACTCTACAAATTCCCCAAAATCTGGAATCGCCCTACATTTTCGCCTTGAATTCCGCTAATGGAGCACCAATTTGGTGGAATTTTGGCAGAATTCACAGGATAGTTAAAAATATCGCCAAGGCTTAAGGTCTGAATTTTTAATTAATAAAAAATGTAACGGGGCCGTGCCCATGGTTCCGAGCCAAAGGTCATATGGTAAAAATATGGGGGGGTCGGGGCTAAGCCCTAGCCCCTTACTCCATTAATCGACCACTTAAACTTTAAATAGTAGTCAATTCGTATGGTTAACAAGCACCAATTGTTAGCTTGAGTGGTTAAGGCTATACGTTGTTTGTTGTGAGGTCTCGGTATAGATTCTTGTAGAGGTTAATTCAGAATTCAACCAAATTTTTGGTGGCCCTCATGTTGCCACATGGCGGCCTCCGGTTGGGCCACGTGACAACATGTGGTTGGCCACCATCCAACCAATGAATTTTTCCCACACCAGGACCATGCAGGGCTTGCCACGTGTCAGGAAGTGGTAGGCCAATTTTTTTTTATTTCAACCAATCACAAGATGCCATGTGGCAGCACGCCACTGGCCCAAAATTTTCCCAGTCAAATGTTCTTTTTTTGTAAAGTTTTCTTGTTTTTGAAAATGAAAAAAACTCATTTCCGGGAGCATATGGTGTGGGTTTTCCGTGAAACGAGTTGTGCTGGATACAGAATGACGAGATCTACGCAAGTGCACAGGTTTAGAGCCATTCTAACAACTTTAATTCTTGAGCATATTTTTGAGCACCCGATCATTAATGGAGACAACTAGAGAGAATATAGGGGGTTTTCCCACCTCATTAACTCCCTAAATCGGCTTGAGATCACAATTTCCTCACCAACAACTTGAATTAACAAGCAGCTGAGGTACTCCAAGTGCATGACAAGGTCAAGAGGAACCAAATCCACAAACCATGAGATTTTCGAGGGGGCCATTCCTCCTTTTAAGGGAGGTGTCCCTCAATCACTTTTGTATAAATAAACTAGCTTGAAGGAACTTTAGGATTAAAAATTTTGTTGTAGCTAGGAGTAGCTAATGAGAGCCTAATTCTTGACATTTTTATTCTTAAATTTCATATGATGTATAAGACTACTATTTTATGTTAATGAACATGTTACCATTGATTTGCATCTGGATAAGTTTTGGAGGGCTGAAATCGTTGGATTTGGGCCCAATCCAGAGGATTTAGTCCCTTTATTGTATTTCCTTCTTTTTATTGTTATAATCATTACAATTTATTTACTGTTTCAGTAGAACTTATGCCATAAAAACTTGTTGTTACAGGATTTCTTGTCACCTCTCTTGTGGGCAGTGTGATTTGAAAGATATACAATAACAACCCAAATAGATGTCTTTATGATTTCTTGGAAATTGATAGATGTTAGTTTGTAATCCTCTTGCATTTCCAGTTACTAAAAATTAGAAGTTAGCATTGTTGGTTTTGTGATTAGAGTAGTGTTGTGGGATAGAATAGTTATTAATCAAATTCAACTCATCTTTCCCATGTTAATTTATCTCACTCTATTATTGGTCACTTGATGCGTGTATTTGTCTATATGCAAGAAGTATGTTGGTCTACAGGGGTGGGAACACCTTTCCACATCCACCTAGATTTTCACATTTTTCTCCTAGGCACTTGACACTGCTTCCAAACTATGTCTCCAAAGTCACTTTTTTAAGGCAAATGAAGGACATCGTGGGCATCAACTTTGGTGCAAGATAGACCTCCGAAAGGTCCTTGGCTTGGATAATGGGCTGACACACCCTTCACTCACCTCCTCCTACCTTCATCCACCTTATTCTACCTTCAAAACACCATTTCTACCCTTAAGTGGCTCTCAGAACCCCTCTTGTAGCAAAACAGGGTCTCCTATAACAATACAAGACCTCCTATAACAACTCCTATAGTAGACCTGTAACATTGGTTTCTTCAACCAGTTTCGCTCCACATTTTGATTCTAGCCTAGTTAAGTTGAATAATGGCCCCAAAATTGTGATTTTATGATTAAGGAAGGCTCTAAGACCACTCCAACCTCATCCTTTCCTCACTGTAACCATCAGATAGCAAAACAAAGTTAGAATTGATATTTTTATTCATAGGCATGTTAAATATTAGATTCCTCATTTTCAAGCAAGTGTGAGTAGATGAATGATGCATGTAAATAGGTTATTGATTTGATTAAATGTGCAATTAGAGTAGCTTGTTTTACTTCTGCAAATATACTAACATTTTCCTTTCATGCAATGTCAATTAGCATTTACATTTAGTGAATGGAATTTTCACCTTTGTAGTTAGAATGATGTTCATTGATGCTTTCATAAGAAGTTTTCACTGTAATTAGTTGGAGGAGTGGTATCTAAACACCTTGATCTGATTTCATGACTGAGGGTGACATGAGTAGAACCTAAACTACTGTGCATATAGCATTGTCACCTCTAATTTTGTACAAACCTCAGGTTGATAATTTTCATGGAGAAGCCCTTGGAAGTTGCACCATCCTTGGTGCAATACTAGGGATCATAAATTTTTGGAGCCATTGTCATGGAGATGAATAAGTAGGTATTTTTTCTACTTAAGATTTACCTGTTTTCAATATTTTTCATTAGTCTTATTTATTTGAAAAGATTCTAAAAAGAAGAAGTGAAAATTCAAAAAATAAAAGTTAGTTCTTTCATGCCTTGTAGGAGTAGGGATAACAAGGGCAAATTATTATAAAAAACCTTCACCCCCTCAACCAGTCAACCTTCATTCTTCTTCGATGACTGTGAGCTTCCCTCTCTAATTACAAGGAATTTAGAAGACCCTTTAGGTGAGCAACCTAAATTTTTTGAAGAACCTATATGTGAAGAAGAACCTATCTCACCAAACCAAATCATGGTTGAAAACATGCACAACGAGTTGTTCCTATCAGAGAAACTAATGGAGAGGATAGAATGAAGAATATAAGCCCTGCTTCTATTCCACATTTCCATGGTCTAATCTCTGAGGATATTGATACCTTCATGTTTGAGTTTGTTGTTCTTTGTAGGACCTATGATTATGCCTTTGATGACTAGAAGCTAAAGTTGTTTCCATCAACCCTCAAAGATGCAGCCTTGTGATGGTTTATGGGTTTACCTGGAGGTAGCATCACTACTTGGACCTAAATGAAACAAGCCTACAATGAGAAATACAGGGATTACTGTAGGTCCAAAGAAAAAAAGGAGGAAATATTTAGGACAAATCTTGGACCTGATGAATCCTTAGAGGACTATGAGGAAATATTCCAAATCAATTATAGGAGGGTCAACTGTACCCTTGATCCCCAGTCACTAAAGATGGTTCTTCTTTGAGGTATCACAGAGGATGTAATGGAAACCCTCAACATTCTATCTCTAGGAGATATATACTAGTTGCCTTATGATGACATCAAAACTGTATTCAAGAATCACCCTAGGGCTTCTGGGAAAAAGGGTAGGTCTAGCCAAAGCTTGGTCAGTTCCTCTCCCTCTACAACAACCATTAAACATGAGATAGGAAATATGTTGGAAGATTTTAAAAGTGAAATGTTGTATACCTTTTCCTTTCAAATGGATATTATACAAATCAAAAGGAAGCAAGAGGAGGCAGAAAGGGCACTAGATATATTTTCTCCTAGATGCATTAAGAGACACCCTAGGAATGAGTTCCCTTTGACTGTCATAGAAATCTACTCTGTTTGTGAAGAAAATCATGCCACTGAAAAATGTCCCCATTTTCATGGCTGAAATTTGTATTCCAAGGGGTAGAAGGTGGTGCAAAGTAGCCATGTTTCATTAAACAAAGGAGCTCTCAAGGTCCTCGCCCATATCAACAAGGCATTCAAGGTGCACACTATCCTCATTACAACTTAAATTAGAATGCACATTTCCAACCTTGGTATTCTTCCACTCATCCATAATGGCCTACACTTCCTCCTTGACCTTATACCCCTTAGTATTCTTGATGAACTCCATCATTAGGTACATTTGGAGGGGTTAATTGTCACCTTTTTGCCTTATTAAGTCTCTTTTTATCACATTTAATTATATTATGGCCTTATGTTGCTAGTGTAAATGGTGATTAAGGTTTGTCATACTTCGAATGCCTAACATAAGTTAAATGCATGAAAATCACGAAGATATTGCATTTTTTATGAATGTTTTTCCATTAAAGCTCTGATTAGACAACTAGGAGAGAATCTAGGGGGATTTTCCACATCCTTAACTCCCAAAGGTATCCAAGGGATCCTCGAGATTCCCTCAAACAACTCGAAATCAAAGGCAGCCAAGCAAACTCAAGATCAAGTGCACCAAAGCTATACTTCACTTGCAGTCAAAGTGGACACATAACCTAATTTCTAGGGAGATGTTGGTATCTACCCTCTAGGTTAAATAGGGCTGAGCAAGAGCTCATTAGGATTCAAAATTTGAAGGAAGCTAATAGGCTCTTAGCTCTTGTAATAGGCTTTTGAGACTTTCATTTTGGTGTAATGAGACTATTTTCTGCAATAAAATGAGTATTCAAATTGTGCTTCACTGATCTAGTTTCAGAGGGCTAGGTTTGTGGGTTAGGGCCCAATCCATTGGCCTTAGTCTCTCTTGTGTATTCATTATTTACTTTTATGTCATTGTAACTAGTTTTCTTATGAGTATTTAGCTAGTTTTCTTACTTTTTCATTCATTGTTTTTAGTTTGCTTCCATTTGTATTTTGTTGTAGATTAAGCTTGTTTACATGCTGGTAGAATAGTCTATAAACTCAGAAAGTTGTGTGTCAAGTCTACCTCTCTCATCTCTTTCATTGGAGCTTGAGGAGGGCATACCTTCTACACAATCCGAATTTGATTTTTAGTTTATGATTTCTTGGAATGAATAGTTAGGTCATTGTAGTGCCATGAACATGTTTAGAATGTTGTGTTAGATTTTTGTTTGTAGGCTAAAGTAGGGTTGCATTCCAAATTCAACTCATCTTTTCCATTTACTTCATCATGAATTTGTCAATATTTGTTGCATAAACATGTATTTTTCTTGTAGGTTCAAGTAGCATAGCAAAGGAGGACTTCATCAGCACCTTCAGCCTCATTTTTCACAATTCATTAGTCTTTTGTTCATCAAATCACCATCAACCCTGTTTTCAAAATTTTCACCTTCAAACCATGAGAAAACCCTAGAGGTGCAAGACAGGCTTCTCAAGAGGTCATGAGATTGGCCAAGGGGTTGGCCATCTTCCACTCATCTAAACACACCTTCACTCCACCTTCCCTACATATTTCTCACCTGTTTTTTTGCCTCTGATTTCCCTTGGATTGTTTCTTGTAGCACCACACGAAACCTGTAGCAACACTTGCAGCAACATTAGTGGGCCCCTCCTTAAGCTGAGAAACCACCATCCACCTCATCCATACCTTCCAAAACTACCCAGACACCTTCATCCTTGCACACATGAGTTCAAGCCCTTCATAAGCCACCTTAGTGCTTTCAACTGCTAGCTGCAAAACAATGCATTTACAAGCATAGCTAGGGCATGCTTAACTGCATGATTAAAATAATGATAGTTCAAACATAAATTAGACAGAGTGTGTTTAGCCATTTGGCCCAGCAATGTGTGATTAGGTTAGCTTCCTTTATGTAGTTTCAATTCAAAAATTTACTTCATGCAAGATGCCTAGTTTGCTTCCATTTCTTATCATAGCTTAATGTGTAGATTTATTTCATTACAGAGTAGTTAGATGTGCTTTCTTGCTGTATAATAGTTCTTTGGTTTTTAACAGAGTAATGGCTTTGAATCATTTGCAGCCCTAGGTCTAAATTCAGAAGAGTGACAGACTTCATTCAAAAACCCTAGAGATAACACCCTTTTGTAGAGCTTAGAAGTGGATGACATGAGTATAATGCATCTGCTATGTATATAGCACTGTCACATCCAAGTTTGTACAAACCTCGGGTTGATAAAGTAAATTAGGGCAGCTTCTGGGAGTTGCATCATTCTTGGTGCAATACCAGGGCTCACCAATCCTCCTCAACATGTTCACCCTCTTTTCTGCCCATATCCACCTCAATCTTCTCAGTGGGGAAACCCCTCACAAGGGTGGAGGCCTCAAACAACCCAAACTCCTGCTTTACTGCCTCAACCTCAACCTAAACCATAGATAACTCACCATACCCCACCTAAGCAACCTCAAATGCCTTCTCAACCTGATCCGAAACTAAACAATAAGTTGACACAACAGGTCTATAGTGGGGAGATATCGTATCCTACCTATGTTGTGGAAATCCAAGAGATCAACCTTCATTTTAGGAAGGTGCTCCAAAATAATCAACCACCTTCTCCACCTGAAGAGGCTAAATAAGAGAAGGAATAGAATTCCCCTCAAGCAAATGCACCTCCTTATCCCGAAAGGTTGGTCCACCCTAAATAGAACACCCTAGAAGAGGCTGAACTTCTGGTAGAATTGAAGAACTTGTGTGTCAAAATACCCCTTCTCCAGACCATCAAATATGTTCCAATTTACAACAAGAATAGGAGGAATGTTTCAAAATTCCTGGGAGAAGAAGAAGAGATACCTCCACAAACAATGTTGTTGGAAAACTATTTGATCTAATGCTAGGAAGAGGAATCTCCCCAAATTACTTGGGTCTTGGTAGCCCAATACTGGATGTACACATTGACGACATTATGGTCCCTAATACCATTATTGATATTGGGGCTACTATCAATGTAATGACCAGGGAAACCATGTTGAAGCTCAATCTCCAAGGGGATTTAACAAAAGCCACTACAATACTCCAACTTGCAGACAGATCCACAATAGCCCCCGAGGGAGTTATTGAGGATGTGATGGGCTCCATTGACTCCTGGGAGTACCCCACTGATTTCTTGGTCCCACAGCCTAAAAAAAAGTTTAATGGTTATCCTCTCATCATAGGAAGACCTTGGTTGGCCACTGTTGATGCCTGCATTAGTTGCAGGGTTGGGAACATGACTATTAAGAATGGACATTTGTCAAAACAACTTGTGTTGTATCCTCCTGCTCAACCTTCTATTAAGCATGATTTACCCTTATGGTTAGAGGATGAGGGATTGGAATTATTTTTATCAAACATGCCTCTATCTAGTATACACTCTAGATATTGTTATAGGAGGGGGGAAACTTGATGAAGATGACCTTATTGACCATATATTACACAATCATCCTCCCACTTCCATACTAGTTGATGAACTCATGAAAGAATATGAGAGTAGTCCTTGGACTAATTTGTGATTTATTGACTCTAACATTGAACATGCAAATATTGTGGAGATTGGACCATCCAAAACTCTAAAAATCAACCCATCTTTCTCAGGCAAGCAAGAATAATAATTGTGCAGTTTGTTGAGACAACACTTGGATGCTTTTTCTTGGGATTATAAGGAAATGAAGGGAGTACATCCCTCAGTTTGTACTCATCATATTCACATAAAAGAGGGATGAAATCCTATTCGCCAACCATAGAGGAGGATGAACCCATATCTTAAGGACATCGTGAAAGATGAATTACAAAAACTACTAGATGTAGGGCTCATATACCCAATTTCAGATATTGATTGGGTGTCCCCTCATGTTTTAGTCCCAAAAAATATGGCAAGTGGAGGAACTGTGTTGAATATAGAGAACTTAACAAGGCTACAATGAAGGAAAATTTCCCTTTACACTTCATTGAACAAGTCCTAGATGGCCTAGCAGGGAAGAAATTTTTCCCTTTCCTAGATAGATTTAGTGGATACAACCAAATATAGATCAACCCTTAGAACCAAGATAACACCACATTCACATGTCCTTGCGGTACCTTTGCTTATATTGTCCTTCCATTCGGTTTGTGTAATGCTCTTGCTACCTTCTAGAGGGAATGTTTGAGTATCTTTGTTGAACTTGTTCATGGCACTATCAAGATATACATGGATGACTTCACTCCTTATTGATGTGACTTCCAGGGGGGCCTTTCTAATTTATGTAAGGGGGCCCTTTCATTGAGTCTTGAGAAATGTGAATTTATAATGAATGTAGGGACTGTTCTTAGCCAATCTATATCCAAGGAAGGGATAGAGTTTGACCCAAACAAAATTTCCATCATTAAAAGGGCCCCTATTCCTTAAAGACAAAGAGATGTCAAAAGTTTCCTTGGATTAGTCAAGTATTATTGAAGGTTCATTAAAGAATTTAGTAAACTAGCTTCACCCTTGTTTGGAATTTTGGCTAAATATTCAGAATTTTATTGGGAAGACAACTTCAAAGAGGCCTTTGAAGTGCTTAAAGAAAATCCGACCACTGCACCCATCCTTAAAGGCCCTGACTGGACATTGCCTTTCCATATACACACTTATGCATGAGATAAATTTTTAGTGGTAGCCTTCAGACAAGTGGAATAAAAATTGCCTTATTCTATCTATTTCATCACTAAGAACCTTTCTAAAGCTAAGTTGAACTATACAGTCACTGAAAATGAAGTCTTGGTTGTGAACATTCTTTGAACAAGTTTAGGCACTATTTCATTGGTTATAAAAATTGTGTTCACACTGATCATGCAACCATTAAGTATTTAATGAATATACATGATGTCAATGCTAGGATAATTACATGGTTGCTATTATTGCAGCAATTTTATTTGACCATTATTAAAAAACCAGGGACAGAAAATGTGGTTGCAGATTTCTTGTCAAGACTAACTGTGCCTGCAGGAAAGGAAGAGATGGTAGATGATCAACTCCCAGATGAACACCTCTTTTCCATATCTGTTTTTTATCCTTGGTTTGTTGATATATCCAACTACTTCGTTGCTGGGAGGTTCCCTCCTAATCTATCCTCTAAGGAGAAAAGTAAGATGGTATAACAAAGTGCCCCATTCACTTGGATTGGGGGAATTGTTTTAAGATTGGGGCTAGATCAAATCCTGAGGATATGTGTGAGGGAAGAGGAGGTATTTGACATCCTCTCAGCATGCCATGATGGACCTTGTGGGTGCCACTTTGCTGCTAAGGGTTCAACCTTCAAATTTCTACATTAGGGTACTATTGGCTCACTTTACATCAAGATGCAAGGAGATACACCACTAGGTATGATCAATTCCAAAGGATGGGTAAGCCCACGCCTAAGGATGAAATTACTTTACTACCTCAAGTGACTCTAGAGACATTTGATAGGTGAGGAATGGATTTCATTGGACCCATTGATCCCCCATCAGGAAAAAAGAAGTATATCATTATGTGCATTGGCTACCTAACTAAATGGGATGAAACAAAGGCAGTCAAAGGAACAATTGAGAAAAAGGTGGTCGAGTTTCAAAGGGAAAACATATTTTAAAAGTTTGGTTTTCCAGGAGAGTTAGTTGTTGATCAAGGAGCACAATTCACCTCAAGTCTTGAAGATGTCATGAAGTAGCACCACATCAAGAAAAGGACATCCACTGCCTATCACCCTCAAGAAAATGGGTAGGTGGAGGTCACAAACAAAGCCTTAGAAAACATAATAACCAAGGTTGTTAACAACAACAAGAAATATTGGGCATATAGACTTGTAGAAGCCACTTGGTCCTACAACACCACTTAGAAGACTACCACTAGATTCACTCCATTCGAACTAGTCTATGGGAAGAATTCCATGATGTATATATAATTTGAGTACACCACCTTAAGGATGCCAGCTTATTCGTTAGAATTGGACTTCACTACAACACAATAGGAGAGGATGCTCCAACTTAATGGTTTATATGAATTTAGGATACAAGCTCTCCTGCACACTGAGGTAATCTAGCTGTAGAGGAATATTTGGCATGACAAACACATTAGGGAGAAGAATTTTCAAGAAGGAGATTAGGACCTAATGTATGATTCTAGATTCAAGGATTTCAAGGGAAAGTTAATGATAAGATGGTTGGGTCCCTATCTAGTATAGAGGTGTCATGAAAATGGGTCTGTCCAAATCAGAACAATTGACGAGGAAGGTATTCCCTTGCCTACCAATGGTAATAGGTTGAATTTGAATAAAATACCTCTATCCAAGGAAGAATTTGTTAATTTGATCAATAAGGAATTGAATGTGATTGGGAGGCTCATAACCCTTAGTCCACAAAAATTATAAAAAAGGAGAAAAAGAAAAATAAATAAATGGGTTAGATGAAAACCTCCATTGGGCATGTGAGGCCAAATATAGGGTTGAAAACCTCTCTGAGGAAACCCAAGAGCAAGAAAAAAAATAAAAAATAAAAAGATCCCGAGGGGAAAACCTCCTCTAAGGCACCTAAGGCAGGCATGCAGGTTGAAAACCTCTACAGAGGAAATCTACATGTCTAAAAGAAAACAAGATAAAATAAAAAGCACAAGGAAGGAATCCTTACACCAATTTTTCTAACATTTATTTTGCAAGACTCTAGACAGTCAACAAAACCACGGTTACATAATAGATTCTACAAAATCATTCGTCCATTTTTCTAGCCACCCATTGCATTTTCACCCTCTTCACTCACCTCCCAACCTCTCTCCATCATCCATCCAACAATAGAATCAAGTTTTGCCTCATTTCTGTAATGTTACAGGAGAAACCTGAAATGCTACTAGAGGTATATCTAATTATAAAAAGAGGCAAAAAGATAATTTATTATTTAGGATTTTTTTTGGTAAATTAGGCTATTCTATATTAATTCAAGAAGAGAAACATTGCATATGCTACAGGCGGGGTTGGCAAGCTGCGCTTAACCAATCCCAACCTTAGTTGCTCGGTTTCGGGGTTGCCTCCATGGAGGAAACCAGCCTAGAAAGTACTTGAGACAAGAAATTACAAAATCTGCAACAACGCTGATGTATCCAGATATTACAAAAAGAGCAGAAGCACGAGTATAGCTTGATATTCCCTAGTGGTAGCATGCATGAAAAAAACAACGGAAGAACTGAGAAAGTTCACAGTTCTCATTCTTCAGCTTCATCATTAATGTCGGGTGCTTCCTCCTCTAATGGGTACGCGTACGCCTACGCAACTGCTTCCTTAGAGTCTGCTGTTGGACGTGTAGGTTTGGGGACCGGTGTGCAGAGGATGGGGGACTCTAGATCCTCTACATCAGATACGCACATCTAATTGCCTTTAGAATCCATAATCCAAACATCAGTTTCATCGTCTTCCTCCTCCTAAGCCAGTAGCGGATCAGTCTTGTGGGGTGGGGGGATGCGCCTGGTGCACGATGGTAGACTTACAGGGACCACATCTACCTCTCTGCATAGCTTGCGCAGGAGCTTATTCCTCCATCTCAAGATTGGGGCTCTGTCTATAAAATTTTTCGGAGGGGGAGCCTTCAACAGACTCCTAACGGTTGTTCATTCCATGGTGGTAATGTCTAGGGAGAGCCTCTCTCTATCCACCACGGATGGTTCTTTGGCACAATTTGGGAGATATTTCCCACATAAGCAAAGGAGAGGCTTCAAAGGAAGGGTGCGCAGCAGGAGGACAGACAATCTCGAAGACTAGAGGAGCAGAAGGGCCAAGGCTAAGATGCGCAGGCTGGGTAGTCATAGCCGAGAGTGGTCTACGTAGCACAACACTAGGCGGAGGGATTAGCGGTAGAATGGTGGTTGGGGAGGGCAGAAACAGAGTCAAAAGGAAAGATTGAGGGAACTTATAGTGAGTCTCTCTGGTCTGAGGGCCCATCCTTTTATAAGGTCTGGGACACATGCGAGGGGGATGTTCATGAGTGAGCCTCGCATGTGGCTACGTGCCATAACCAATTTCCTGAGCAGGCTCAAGGGAAGAGTGATGGCTAATGGTCAGATCAATCTTATTAATCATTTATGATGATTGCTGCAGAGGGGTACCCTGGAGGGGGTAGTGGTGTACCCAATGTCTCGTCATCATGCCTTATCTCGTTTGTCTCGTGTGGATGACTAACAGTTTGAGGATCCATGACGGGTGAGGCTCTATGCGGTAGATCTCCATTCTCAAGGGCATGGGAGAGATGATTATCATTCATGCCACTTCTGTCACACGCATCCAGGGTTTCTTTAGGAAATTTTTATAGGGGTCCACCAACATCAATTTCTTCACCCATCCACTCCATCAAGCCAAAATTCAGCTTCCAATTTGTTGTTGTCTCTAGGACCTATGACTATGCCTTAGATGATCAAAAGTTGAAGCTATTCCCATCTACCCTTAAGGATGCATCCTTGCGTTGGTTCATGGGTCTACCTAGGAACATCATCACTACCTGGCAACAGAAGAAAGAATCCTTCAAAAACAAGTACATGGACTATTATAGGTCCAAGGAAACTAAATATGAGATATTCATGATGACTGTAGGGCTTGATGAATCCCTAGAGGACTATGAAGAGAGGTTCTAGTTAAACTATAAGAGAGCCAACTCTACCCTTGATCCTGAATCACTTAAATTAGTAATTCTATGAGGGACCAAGGAGGATGTGATAGAAACCCTCAATATGTTATCAGGAGGAGATATCTACCAACTGCCTTATGATAAAATCAAAACTGTCTTCAGGAACCATTCTAGGGAAGCTAGGAAGAAAGGCAGAGCTAGCCAAAGTACAACCAATACCCCTTCCTCTTCCACCTCCATCAAGCATGAGATTGGAAATATGTTGGAAGACTTCAAGAGTGACATTCTGCACACATTTTCCTTGAAAATGGACATAATGTAGGTCAGGAAGAAGCAAGAGGAAGCAGAAAGAGCCTTGGCTATATTTTTCCTTAGATGTACTAGAAAACACCCTATAAATGAATGTCCATTAAATTTCATAGAGGTTTTCTTAGTATTTGAGGAGAATCATGCCACAGAAAAGTGTCCCTCCTTACCTGGACTCAAAGCTCTATACCAAGGTGGGGAAGCAGGACCAGAGCAGCTCTGTTTCATCAACCAGAGAAGGCCTCAAGGCCCTAGGTCATATCAACGTGGTATGCAAGGTGCACCTTATTCCGACTATCACAACAATCAGAATTCACCTATGCAATCTTGGTACACCCCCACTCCTCCATCTTGGCCTACACCTCCTACTTGGCATTACAACCCTCCATATCATCCTCAACCTATGAACCAACCATTTCAGTTGTATGTTCCTCAACAACCTCAGTGGAACAACCCAACCCAAGGGTTGAGGCCTCAACATAATCAACTGCCTGCTCTAATGCCTCCACCGCAACCTCAACCTCAACTTACTCATGCCGCTCCACCCAAGATGCCTTAGATGCCTGCACATCCCAATCCGAATGTAATGTTCCAAAATTTTCATGAATAAATTGGAACATTAATTTTTGCTCATTTTATGTAGTAGGTGAATAAAAAGGAAGAGGAGGCCTCTTAACATGAATAAAACCCTTCCTAATGTAAAAAGGGAAATCTTGAGCAGCTTATTTTACACCTCCTAGTGTGAAAAGGGCCAAGTGTATGAGGACAAGGTCAGGTTGACCAAGTCAACCAGCGCAGGCTAAGGAGTAGTAGCTTTCCTAAGAAGCCAGCGCAGTTTTGGAGGGAAGAGATTCAAATGAAGATGGAAACCCTAAGACGTGGGACCCACGGTGAGGAGCTCAAAAATTCATAAGGAAGAGAAGGGCAGCATTGTGGGGTTAGCTTGTGTATTTCGATTTCATGTTTGCTTAGACATTTTCTGCAAACTCCTGCTGCTCAGCAGAGTTTGGAGGAATTCCTGTTTAGGAATTCCTTCTCCTTCATTGAGTGATATCTTGAAGGGGTTATGCTTCATTTCTCCCAGATCTGGATTGTAGGCCAAGCATTTCTCACAGTTATAACATTATTTCTGTAGCAGAGGACACTGTGTTGCTGGGCAGTGCAGTGAGAGGGTTGTTTCATCTACTCTTGTGCATTTCTATTCAGTGGAGGGAGTTTCTCTTGCATTGAGGGAGTTGTATAGGAGATTTCAGAGCTGATTTCAGATCTTGGCATGTGGCCAAATCATGTTCCATCCATTACAACGCAGTTCAGTGGGTAAACTGCGTTATTCTTGTGAGAGCAGCAATTGCGGGGTTTGATCCCTTGCTTGAGGGCTTATTCTTTGGAGAAAGGGCCAACCCTTCTCCCGGAAAGCTCTATATTCCATTCCTCTTCTATATTTTCATATTATCAGTCATATTTATGTTCATTGTTGCAGTGAATGCATTTTCCAGCTACATATATTTGCAGTTATGCACTTGTACACTTGTATTTCCATGAAACCCCTTGTGGGTGATCTTCATTGTGTATAAAGAGGAAAGGAATCACATTTTCTTAGCCATTGGATGCTTGTTCATTTCAGATCTGATATGTCGCTTATTTACTGCAGAAACCCTAGTTTGAATAACGCTGTTCTTGTTTCAGTCTTTTCTACATGAGTTAGACTATGGGGTTTTGAGCTAGATTGAGGCATATTGTTTTGGGAGATCTGTTTATATGAGCTAGATTCATTTGTTTTACCTCTGATTCTGTAAGTGAGTCATATATTGAGTCATCTAAGGGACCTCAGTCCCATTTATCACTTATACAGCGTTATTTTCTGGAGACAGCTATTTTGTGCTTACATGTTGCTGCCATTTTCAGCTAGTTCACTGTGGGAGATCTGAAAAACCTGCTTAAGGTTATTTATTTGAGCTTACATTATGCAAGGAGGTCTAAATATATATGTTCTTAGGCATTCCAGCAGTGGGTGGAATTATTTTCACATCTGCTTCCTTATACAGCGTCCCTAAGGAGCTTGCTGTAGCAATTCCTGAATAGGAATAGTTACATATATGTAGACAGAGACTGCAAAAGGCCAGGTAGCCTCTGGTTCTCTCCCTTCTTTGGAAGGAGACATAGCTATTAAATGCCTCAACAGTCCATCTCTGGCATAGACTTGTGATTTTTCTGAAAACGGGACATTACAGTGGTATCAGAGCATGATCTCTGGCACTGCCTATGAGATCAAGATTTCAGAAAACTAAAGAGGAGAGAAAGGAGCAGCTATCTTGGCTCAGCCTATGGATTTCAGATCCACCCAGAGAATATGGAGAAGAGGAGAACAAATATGGAGAGGATGAGGTTACTCTCATCCATTTTTCAGATCAGGAAGGAGCCTCTCCAAAGGGGTTCAACCAATGGGAAAGAAAGGTGCAATGAAAATCCAAGATGGTTTCAAGATGAGAACAGCTGCAGTGAAACCTTTATAGGGTTTCAGGAGGGAGGAGAAGATGAAAGAACTTCCTATTCTCATGGAGAAAGTGAGGAGTATGGAGGACCACAAGAGGCAATGGATAGATGGCCAGGGGAGGAGGAGCTTTCTCCTCCACTTGAAGAGGCTTCTATCAACGCTGTCCAGTTCATAGAGGAGAAGCCCACCATATCAGTAGTTGGATCAGCCAACAAATCAAAGAGAGAGACTCTTGCAGCCATACAAGATGTCTCAAAGATCCACAAAGGTATGCAAAAATTTCCATGCAGTGATATTTCAGAAGAGGTCATAGGAGGTTTGGGAAATTTGCATTCACATGGCCCAGGATCAAAACTTCATGCTGATAAAGAGAAGCAAGTTTATACGACGTTGTACAAGAGGGGTTTGATCCAAGAAGGGATCAACACTCATTCCTTTGCACCCTTATTGAGTTGCATGCAGCATGAGGAGTTATGGTGTAAGTATTTGGAGAGCATCATGCATGATGTGCCATCTCCTAAGGATGTCTTATCCTTAGCACTCTTGGATTATTGTGAATTCAAGGGTTTGATTGATGAGAGGCCTTTCCTCGAAATTATTCAAGGGGTTACATCTCAACATCCCATGAGGTGTAAGGAGGAACACTTGCTTTGGGATAATGGTAGTCTTCATTGGGAAGATGCCAAACGAGAGAAGGATTGGGGACAGCCATACCTTGATGGAGGAGAGTGGGTGGAGAGCAAGAGGCTTGTGAGCCACTTGCATATCTATGACACAGGGCAACAAGAGCCAAAGCTGCGCTGGCTACTTAGGAGAGAGTTTGGCCATCATGAGACATGTCCTTTTCTCAAGGGTATGAGGATGGAAGGAGCTTGGAAGGATACTTTCATCATGGGGCAAAAAGGAGTGTGGATGCATTATGATGGTGGGTCATTTTTTTTTCACCACATATGATGAGTGATAGAGGTATGAAGGGGCAGCAAGGATATTTGTTGCTTCGGAGGATTGGGAGAGAGCAAGGGAAAAATTTCTCTCCCACTTGGCATAGTGTTGCAAGGGTGAAGTATGGCACTATCATGGTGCAAGAAGTGTTTCCTTCATGGAGGAGACCCCTCATATATGGAAGCATTATGGAGAATATCTTTGACAAGCTACATGTCAAATAATGGAGCTTGATATGGATGAGAGCCTATGTGTATAGGCCAACAGCGTTACCTCTTTGGAGCAGTAACCAATGGATGAAGTGTGCCCAGTGGAAGTGTGGTGGATCCATAACCCACAGGTTCCAAGATCATTTCACATTGGTTGCACTTGATGAAGAGAGAGGAGGTGAGATGGATGAGGTAGTAGATGGAGTCATCTATTACTATGCTACATTCTTCTTGACTTGGATTCCCAAGCATGAGAAGAAGGATCTTCTTGCAGCACCTAGTTCATTCCTCTTCATGGGAGCATGACAAAAAACTATGGAGGGTTCATTCATGGATCCATACATCATTTTACTCCCAGAATATGGTACGAATTATGTTCTTACATTGACTGATTTGTATACTCTTACCATTATATTACAGTGCATGGCTCTACAAGAGGGCAAGCTGACCAGATTGCTCCACGAGCAAAGTTGGGCCAAATTATATGATGGAGGCAGCCATATTTTATATGGCCTATGGAAGATGTTTTTACATTGCATACATGTTCAACTAATTTACATTATCAGCCATGAATCACAAAGCATTTTTCCATGTAAATTTCTGAAGCAGCAACTTGGAAAACTGCGCTGCCACTATTGGGGAAACTGTTGGTACTTCCTTGCATCACATGAAACCTTCAGTAATTTCCTCATTTTATTGATGATCATGACTTCCCTTGCTGATGAGGATCTGATTTACATTGGGTGCATGATTGGAAGTATGACACATGAGTGGGGAGTGTCCTTAAAGGGGAAGGATTCCCACATTTTCTGCATTACATGTTCTAAAGGGAGCATGAGAAAAACTATGGCCACTACAGCTAAGAATTTGTTTTATTTTGATGTGGGCCATAAGTATGATGATCATTCATTGTATAATCATGGGCAAGTGACCAAATATGACTTGTATGTTCAGCTGATCCATTCAGCCATTTACTTTCTACTAGTGGATGTGAGAATTCTCACCACTAGTCATTTAGCAACATACTACTTGCCATGTCATTTTCTGAAAGAGCAATGGATGAGATTACGCTGTGTCCTTTTGAGACCTTGTTTGTATTATATAGCAGCATTTAAAGACTACATCAAACATCTCATTTGGACATTCTATGATTATCATGTCCTCTTCATCATGGAAGAAATGTTTTGGGGCAGCTTGTTCTTCAATGTTGAAGGAGAAATATTTGGTGGATTGCTCGACATTTTTCGACTTGAGGGCAATACATTTGCAGCCCATGAATAGCACATACTCTGCACTATTCATAAGTGGAGAGGAGGAAAGCATGGGATAGGCTTCCTTGCCTATCATTTTCAGTTATTCAGCCCACCTACACTTCTGGAGCCAAAGGTGGAGGAAACTTTTCATGAGTTACCATGCAGGAGGGTGGCTCATTCCATACGGATGATAGCTTGGGGTGGAGATTTCACATTGGGGGAGTGGACTTCCCATGCATCATGCAATCCATGCCTTAAGAAGACCTCTAGACCACACATGGTTGTCTCTTTGAGCACTTTCCTTCTCATGATCATAGTCATTTGGGGAGTTTCACCAAGTGCAAATCTATATGCTTGGGAGAGGCACTATGGAGTTTCATGGATGAGATGGCATCATATTCTTTGGAGGATTCCATCACATGCTAATGCTACCGGAGGAGGTAAGGATATTCACTCAGTTCTATCCTTGTAGTTGCTTGAGGACAAGCAACATTTGGAAGGGGAGGACTGTAATGTTCCAAAATTTTCATGAATAAATTGGAACATTAATTTTTGCTCATTTTATGTAGTAGGTGAATAAAAAGGAAGAGGAGGCCTCTTAAC
The DNA here is from genome assembly GCA_034641835.2 of Pinus albicaulis. Taxonomy (NCBI): domain Eukaryota; kingdom Viridiplantae; phylum Streptophyta; class Pinopsida; order Pinales; family Pinaceae; genus Pinus; species Pinus albicaulis. The sequence continues at coordinate 1,484,355,901 of CM076570.1, forward strand.
ATGAATAAAATGCTTCCTAATGTAAAAAGGGAACTCTTGAGAAGCTTATTTTACACCTCCTAGTGTGAAAAGGGCCAAGTGTATGAGGACAAGGTCAGGTTGACCAAGTCAACCAGCGCAGGCTAAGGAGGAGTAGCTTGCCTAAGAAGCCAATGCAGTTTTGGAGGGAAGATATTCAAATGAAGATGGAAACCCTAAGAGGTGGGACCCAAGGTGAGGAGCTCAAAAATTCATAAGGAAGAGAAGGGCAGCATTGTGGGGTTAGCTTGTGTATTTCGATTTCATGTCTGCTTAGACATTTTCTGCAAACTCCTGCTGCTCAGCAGAGTTTGGAGGAATTCCTGTTTAGAAATTCCTTCTCCTTAATTGAATGATCTCTTGAAGGGGTTGTGCTTCATTTCTCCCAGATATGGATTGTAGGCCAAGAATTTCTCACAGTTATAGTGTTATTTCTGTAGCAGAGGACACTGTGTCGCTGGGCAGTGCAGTGGGAGGGTTGTTTCATCTACTCTTGTGCATTTCTATTCAGTGGAGGGAGTTTCTCTTGCATTTAGGGAGTTGTATAGGAGATTTCAGAGCTGATTTCAGATCTTGGCATGTGGCCAAATCATGTTCCATCCATTACAGTGCAGTTCACTAGGTAAACTGTGTTATTCTTGTGAGAGCAGCAACTGCGGGGTTTGATCCCCTGCTTGAGGGCTTATTCTTTGGAGAAAGGGCCAACCCTTCTCCCGAAAAGCTCTATATTCCATTCCTCTTTTGTATTTTCATATTCTTAGTCATATTTATGTTCAGTGTTGCAGTGAATGTGTTTTCCAGCTACATATATTTGCAGTTATGCACTTGTACACTTGTATTTCCATGAAACCCCTTGTGGGTGATCTTCATTGTGTATAAAGAGGAAAGGAATCACATTTTCTTAGCCATTGGATGATTATTCATTTCAGATCTGATATGTCACTTATTTACTGTAGAAAACCTAGTAGGAATAATGATGTTCTTGTTTTAGTCTTTTCTACATGAGTTAGACTATGGGGTTTTGAGCTAGATTGAGGCATATTGTTTTGGGAGATCTGTTTATATGAGCTAGATTAATTTTTTTTACCTCTGATTCTTTAAGTGAGTCATATATTGAGTCATCTAAGGGACCTCTATCCCATTTCTCACTTATACATCGTTATTTTCTGGAGACAACTATTTTGTGCTTACATGTTGCTGCCATTTTCAGCTAGTTCACTATGGGAGTTCTGAATAACCTGCTTAAGGTTATTTATTTGAGCTTAAATTATGCAAGGAGGTCTAAATATATATGTTCTAAGGCATTTTAGTAGTGGGTGGCCTTATTTTCACATCTGCTTCCTTATACAGCGTCCCTAAGGAGCTTGCTGCAACAATTCCTGAATAGGAATAGTTACATATCTGTAGACAGAGACTGAAAAAGGCCAGGTAACCTCTGGTTCTATCCCTTATTTGGATGGAGACATAGCCAGTAAATTCCTCAGTAGTCCATCTCTGGCACAGACTTCTGATTTTTCTGAAAACGAGACATTACACCAAACCCGAACAACATACAAGCACAACATTTTTACAGTGGAGAGACATCCTATCTAGATTATGTCGTGGAGATATAGGAGATCAATATCAGGTCAAGCATATTACTCCCAAACAACCATCCTCCATCTCCACCTATAGAAGTTGAGGAGGAAAAGGAAGAAATTAATACTTAGAACCAACAACCTCCTTTTCTTGAGTGCTTGATCCATTCTAGTTAGCACATCTTAGAGGAGACCGAACTTCTAGAAGAACTGAAAAATTTGTGTGTAAAAATACCCCTTCTCCAGGCCATTAAGGATGTCCCTATATACAATAGTCTCATCAAGGAAAAGTGCTTCAAGAAACCTGGGATAAAGAAGAAAGACACCCCCACCATCAATGTAGTAGGATAGTTGTCTGACTTAATGTTGGGAAGGGTGATCTTCCCAAAGTACCCGGACCCTGGAAGTCTAATTGTAGATGTACACATAGATGGTGTCACAGTCCCCAATACTCTGATTGATCTCAGGGTTGCCATCAATGTTATGACCAAGGAAAATATGCTAAACTCAACCTCCAAGGGAATTTGAGGAAAACCACAATAGTTTTGCAACGTGCAGATCGATCCACAGTAATTCCGAAAGGAATTGTTGAGGATGTTATGGTTTCAATTGACTCTTGGGATTATCCTACATATTTCCTAGCTCTGCAGCGAAAACATAAGTTTAATGTATATCCTCTCATCTTAGAGAGACCTTGGTTAGCCACTGCCGATGCCTATATCAGTTGTCGGGCTGGAAACATGACTATTAAGAATGGGCCCTTGTCTAAATAGCTGGTCTTACATCCTCCAACCAAGCCTTCCATTGACCATGACCTACCTATACTGTTGGAGGATGAAGAAGAAGATGAAGTATACAAAACTGACCCCATTTGTACCATAGATATTTTTCTTAGAGGGAGGAAGTTTGATGAAGATGGACTCATCGAACATGTCATTCAAAACTAGCCCCCCACTAACAACCCGCTTTAAAACCTAGTCAAAGAATCTGAAAGCCACCCTTGGATGGAATTTCACTTAGTTGATTCCACCTATGAAACCACCAAGGATGTGGATTTTGGCCCATCCAAATCTCTGAAAATTAACTCAAACCTCTTAGATAGATAAGAAGAACAATTATGCCAGCTTTTGAAAGAAAACCTAGATGCATTTTCTTGGGATTACAAGGACATAAAAGTGGTGCATCCCTCAGTATGAAGACATCATATTTACATTAAGGTAATATGCAAGCCTGTGCACCAACCCAAAAGGAGGATGAACCCAAATCTAAAATACATAGTCGAGGAAGAACTATAGAAATTGTTGGATGCAAGTTTTATTTATCCTATATCAGACATTTAGTGGGTATCTCTTCTTGTCCTAGTCCCAAAGAAGAATGGAAAATGGAGATTCTGCGTTGATTATCGGGAACTCAAAAAATCCACCAAGAAGGACCATTTCCTTTTCCCCTTTATAGATCTAGTCCTGGATGGCTTTACAAGAAAGACACCCTTTTCCTTCTTAGATGGGTCCTGTGGGTATATCCAGATCCAAATCAGCCCTAAAGACCAGGACAAGTATAATTTCACATGTCCTTGGGGTACCTTCGCTTACAGAGTCCTACCCTATGGGTTGTGCAATGCCCCAGCTACTTTCCAAAGAGCTGTCTTGAGCATTTTCTCTGGGCTAGTCCATGACTCAGTTAAAATCTACATGGGTGATTTCACACCATATGGGTATGAATTCCAGGAATCTCTGTCATATTTGGGAAAAGTGTTGAGAAGATGCATTGAGATGCATCTCTCCCTGAGCCCAGAAAAGTGTGAATTATTGAAAGGAGCAGGAGTTGTATTGGGACACTCAATCTCCCAAGAAGGAATACAGGTGGAACCCAAAAAAATCACCATCATCAAAAGGGTACCTGCTCCTAAAAAACAGAGAGATGTCAAGAGTTTCAAGGTTTAGTTGGCTACTATAGAAGGTTCATCAAATATTTCAGTAAGTTGGCTTTTCCACTATTTGGTTTGTTGGCCAAATACTCTGAGTTTACTTGGTCCAGTCTTTGTCAATAAGCTTTTGAGCTCATTAAGGGAAATTTAACTGCCCCCATTCTTTGAGGTCTAAATTGGACTCTACCTTTCCACATCCACATAGATGCATCAAAAAAATATGTGGGGGCAGCCTTGGGGCCGTTATAAGACAAATTACCTTATGCAATCTATTTCATCAGTAAGAACTTGTCCAAGGCCGAACTCAATTATACTGTCACAGAGAAGGAAATGTTAGCCATTGTCCATGCTTTAAATTTTTTTAGACATTATTTCACTGGTCATTAGACCTTTGTACACAATGACCATGCTGCCATCAAATATTTAATGAACAAACCATATGCTAATGCTAGAATAATTAGATGGTTGTTACTATTACAACAGTTTGACCTAACCATTGTTGATAAACTTGGAAAGGAGAATGTTGTTGCATATTTTTTATCCAGGTTAGCTCTATCTGAAGATGAAGAAGGAATGGTGGATGAACAACTGCCAGATGAAAATCTCTTCACTATATCAACACTCTCACCATGGTTTGCTGACATAAATAACTACTTGGTTGTTGAAAAGTTCCCTCCTAACCTCTCATTCAAGGAGAAGAGTAAGATCATCAGAAAAAGCACCCATTTCACATGGATTGGGGGAAATATCTTCAAGTTATGCCCTGACCAAATTATCAGAAGATGTGTGAGGGATGAAGAATTTTTTGAAATCCTATCTGCATGTCATGATAGCCCTTGTGGAGGCCACTTTGCTGCAAAAAGGATTGCCTTCAAAGCTTTGCAAGCAGGTTACTATTGGCCTACCCTTCACCAGGCTGCTAGAGGATACACTAGCAGGTGTGACCAGTGCCAAAGGTTGGGGAAACCTACAAAGAGGGATGATATGCCTTTGCACCCTCAGGTTTCTCTTAAGCCATTTGAAAAGTGGGGCATGGACTTCATTGGACCTATTGATCCACCATCTAGCTAGAAAAAGTATATCATACTCTTCATTGTCTGCTTGACAAAGTGGGCTAAAACAAAAGGTGTGAAGGTAGAAACCAAGGAGAAGGTAGCATAATTTATGAGAGAAAATGTGTTCTACAAATTTGGTTACCTCAGAGAGGTATTCACTGATCAGGGGGCACAATTCACATCTCATCTCATTGAAAATATTATGAGGAGGCACAAGATAAAGCATAAGACTTCCACTGCTTACCACCCTCAGGCAAATGGCCAAGTGGAAGTGACCAACAAAGCCTTTGAGAATATCCTCACCAAGGTTGTGAGAAAAAATAGAAAATATTGGGCAGACAGATTGGTAGAAGCTACTTGGGCCTACATCACTACTTGGAAAACAACAACAAGGTTCACTCCTTATGACCCGGTCTATGGCAAGAAAGCTCTGCTTTCAATTGAATTTGAGTTCAAGACCTTAAGGATGACAGCTAAGTTAGACCTAGACATATCAAAGGCCCAATAAGAGAGGTTGATGCAATTAAATGGATTGGATGAGTTCAAGATGCAAGCACTCCTTCACACAGAAGTGATTAAACTACAAAGGAAGGTCTGGAATGAAAAGTGCATTAAGGAAAAGACCTTTCAAGAAGGAGATTGGGCGTTGTTGTATGACTCAAGGTTTAAGGATTTCAAAGGAAAACTAATGACAATATGGTTGGGACCCTACAAAGTGGACAAATGTTATGATAATGGTGCGCAGTTCAAATCAGAACCATAGATGAGGAAGGAATTCCCCTACTTGTCAATGGTTACATGCTTAAGGTTTACAAAAAGCCCCTATCTAGGGTAGAATTTATAAATTCAATAAACATGGAGGTGTATGTCATGGGAGACTCCATAGTTTCCAGCGCCTCCCTCTCCTAGAAAAAAGAAAAAAAGAAAAATAAAAAGGCATGGGTGAAAATCTCTCTGAGGCATCCAAGGCCAACTCCAGGGTTGAAAACCTCCATGAGGCAATTCGAGGGCAAAAAATAAGAAAGAAAAAAAAAAATAGAAAATAAAAGATCCTTGGGTGAAAACCTCTTTGATGCGCCCAAGGCAGGCCTGTGGGTTGAAAACCTTTGTGGAGAAAACCCACTTTCCTTAAAAAAAGAAAAGAAAAAGAAACAAACAAAAACAAAAGGAAAAAGAAAGAAAAATACCTATGCACTTATTTGTTTTTTTGTTTTGCAAGTTATTGATCAAAGATGATTTTTGGGATCCAGGGGAGAAATTTTTCTTCATTTCTCCTTCTCCTCTGCTTGCACACTCCATGAACTACTCCAACATACACCCATTCATTCATTACACTCCTCAAATAGGAAAAAATTTCATTTTTTTCTCCTAACTGTAATTGCTACAGGCAAATCCATCAGCTATAGGATTCATATAACACTACAAGAAACTCCTGTAAAGTCTACAGGAAACTCATTCATGAAGGAAGGAGCTCTCTCATGGATTTCTGAACTTCAAGGAGAGCATGATAATTTATGTTTTTCGTATACCTACCACTCCTAACCCCTTATTTCACTCCATGCACAAGGATTCACTCTCTAAACCCTATGTTGCACCATTAATAGCTAGATCATCTGAAACTTGGCATGAGACCTCTTCACTCACCTATCCACAACTCCATTCATTCCATGACTCCATTCCTAGCCTCCATAAACCATTTCCCTCCATTTTTGAGCAAAATGAAGCAAGAAGAAGAAAGAAGAAGACTGCTATAGGAATTGATAAGTTTCATGTAGAAAATATGTGTGTGGCACAACAAGGAAAAAATTTGAAGAAAAATTGATGGGGATGACTTCAAAAGACCATCAGCAGACTTCAAGAGAGCGAGGACACTAGTCAAATCACCTGAAGACATCCATGAAACACCTTCAAGAATAAAAGACAAAAAAAATATTAAGCAACTCACTCAGAAAAAACAAGCGGCTCACTCAGAAAAAACTGCACACTCAGAAAATAAACAAGAAAATAAAAATATAGCTAAGGAAATATCATGGCTGAAACCACAAGCTCCATCTCCTTGCACCAGCTCATTCTGCACCACAAAAAAACTAGGTAGGCTCAGGTATGGCCCTTCACCTCTCACTATGCATTCATAATGACCAAAATGGTTTAATGTTGAGTTTTACAAATTTAAAAGACAAAAAGGTGGCGAGTTAATTTGGCCACCTTTGTAAAGTTAAACTAGAGGAAAAGTAAGAATACATGCCACCTGGGAAAGTCAAATCAAGTCAAGAGGAAGTGAAATCATATAGATAAGGTGATCATGAGGCTAAGAAATCATTAACTGGAGTGGGACCAACGGTCTCAAAGAGGAAAACTCGTGCTAATTATGAGTCAACAAAATGCTCCAAATTTAGTTAAAAATTCCATAAAGGTGAGTTTTGTCTCATTTTCACCATTTCACTGATCATTTCAAAGAGTAGCAAAAGAAAGAGAGCAATGGGAGCCATCAGGGAGAGAAAAATTGATATTAGAGCTTGCATGCACCATCGTGCTACAGGAAACCGAGATTTGCTACAGGCAACTACAAAGGCAGATCAACAAGGGTATAGAGGGAAAAACAGAGTCACTTCTGGGTGAAATTTCTTCCTAAGGCAACCATATACCAAAAAAAAACACTAGAAGGTAGAGGTAAGTGGTTTCCATCCTCTAGCACTGAGATTTCTCCATGAAATTTGCACACAACATGTTAAATTTGGCAATTAAAGGGTAATTTTTTTTTGCATTTGTTTAAGACCACCATCTCCAAGACATCTTCACACAAATCTCAAACATATCACCACCTTCCAATCACAACCATTAAAATGGGAGGGGGATTCAACATAATGGAGCCCATTGACCTTAAAATAATTAGGCAACATCCTCAAGTCATAAAAATCTTCAGAAATTACCAATGGCTAGGGTTCTTCGAGATTTTAAAAGGTTTTGATGAAGAGATAACTCGAGAATTTTCAGTAGCTCTGCAATCACACTCAGAAGGGAGAGACACCATTATGGTTAGGGGCCTAGTCATCACACTGTCACCTGAACTCATAAGCAGAGTCACTACTTTTCCCTTAGGAGTTAAATAGTTTAAAGAGAGAATTCCAAGCACTCTAGCCAAGAAGAGTTTCTTTTTCATGGGAGAAGAATACATTAACGAAAAGAATGGAGTGAGGAGAGAAAGCCTTCCATACCCCTGGGATGAAGTAGCCTTCCATATCATAACATTTATTTCTTGTGAAGGCAGACTTAGTGTAGTCTATGGGTATAATTTCAGGTTATTGAATGAGCTTAGGTTTCAAGGATTACTCACTCTAGAGCAAAGATTAAGCATCCCTCATTTCCTCCTGAACTCAATAAATAACATGAGAGATAATGTGAGTCAAAGAAAATACCAGCATTTGGCCCATCATGGCCTTATAAAGCTGATAGTGAATGATGCTTTAAGAAGATTAAAACTCCCCATATCTTGGTCCTCTTTCATAGACATGGATAGGGAAGCCTTCATAGCCACCCAAACATGAAAAATCTCTGCCTCTAGTCTTAGAGAGAGGGAGATAGAAGAAGAAGATGATGAGGCTGAAGAGGAGGTATAAGAAGAAGAAGAGGAGGCTGAAGATGAGGAAGAAAAAGAGGAAATGGATATTGAAGCATAAAACATGGAGACAATAGATACAGAGAAAGAAAAAGTTGAGGGGAAGAAGAAAGAAAATGCTGAGGGGAAGAAGGAAGAAAAGATAGAGGAAAAGAAAGGATTGGACCCTATCCTAGGTAGTGAAACCTCCCCTCAGGACACTAGCATGTCACCAAACATTACAAATTAGGAAGTGGCTATTACCCTAGCCACTTTGAGCACACTTGTAAAAACAAAAAGGAAGAGGCAAACATCTATGTATTTCAGGACTAGGAAGAGCCAAGGGGTGAGGCAAGGAAAACCACAGAATCCCACCAAGAGCCCTATTTCCATTGAGGAATCACCAAAGAAAGATGATGAAATAAGGTTAGAAGAAGGAAGGGTGCAAGAGTTCACCTCACCTGTGAGGACCCTTGTGACCTACATCAAAAGACACTCAACAAGTTTGGCATCCCATACACCTCATGCAACCCCCACAAACCCTCAAAACACTAAAAAAAGAGAAAAAAAAGCAAAAGAGGGTCTTCAGCAAGAAAAATAGTGTTTGCTACAGGAAACTCCAACAGACCCAGAATTGGATAAAAATACCTTAGTTGAGGAAGAAAAGACAACCATATATGGGCAAGAGATCAAATAAGTTGAGGAAAAGGCACAAGGTGAAGGAAAAGATGAAAAATAGGTAGAAAAATATGACAAGGAGGAGCCCACCTCATCAAAACCGATCCTCAAAGATGTAGCAGTAGTGCCAAACCCTAGCCCTCAACCCACTCTCAGCTCCTACTACACATATATTGAAGGGCGCAGATTGATTCCTCAGAAGTTCATAGTGCCCTTATTCTATTAGTTGGAAGAGGAGAGAGCACGCAGTCATCATTGAATGAATATTGCCACATCTAAAGGTGTGCATGCCATAGGGGTCATGGAGGAAAAAATGGTTGAGTTGGGAAAGGATTTATCCAATGTTAGGCTCAAAGAATCCATGTTGAAATAGTATCTTTAGAAGGCCCAAGCAGAGAATGTAGCATTGCAGGAGCAACTTCAAAAAAAGGAAAAAAAATTTCCACCATGGAAGATTTGTGCATGGATGCCATTCAACATAGATATCCATCATATTGTTATGCAGTCTACCTCAAGGAGCAGTGGTTCCCATTTTAAATCAAAACACTAGCCTCTCATGGATCCTTACCTTTTCAGAACTGCAGGCAGTTCATTGACTTTTGCAACCAATCAAGTATGGCAGATAAGGAAAAAATGGCATAATTCCACATGCACAACCTTGTGTTGACAGAATTGAACATTTAGGACCCCAATCCTAGGATGGGAGACATGCGGTTAATGGAATTGGCATCATGTATGGTTAATGAAGAGACCCTAGCACAAGAAGTAAGAAGGGTTATGAGGAGAGAAAATAGAGAACCCTTACACATTAGGGCAGAACTATTTAGCCCTATGGGAGTAATCAACAACCATCTTAAGATAGAAAAGGATCCTACACTTGCATAAAAGTACCTCCACACACAAGCTCAAGCCAATATGGCTCACTTTGAAGATGTTTCTAGGTTGTTGGGAGATGAGTGAAAAATGGCTAGTTAAAGGAGCTGGAATAGCATCCCTCACTACCTTAGAAACATGGAGTACCACGCTCCAGAAATATTGAGAGGCTCCTTAGAAAGAGCACCACTATACAAGAGGGCCATGCAATCTAGAAAGATTAAATGGCTTGGTTTGAAGCTCAGTATACCCTTGCTGCTGGGGCTGAGTGATGGAAAATACCAAGATGAGCAGAACAGAGAATGGGAAGAAGCAGAAAATAATGATGGATATTACCCTCCTGAAGGGACTCCCACACTTCTTCCTTGGGAAGTCATAGGGTCCATCAAATCTTTGAAAGAAATGCAGAAGGAAGATTAAGTTTCTCATAGGATGAGCAACCATTTGGTAGGGGTGTTGGAACAGGGTCTCCTACAAGCTGCGAAACTGGTCCAATTTTGTATATTTTTTATTATATTAGTTTGGCACAGAGGTTTTGGGGTGGGTCAAAGCCTCGAAAGCATTCTAATGGGTAAAAGGGTAGACCTAGAATCCGCAAACCATAGTTTGCAGACCATAGGAAAGATTAGGCTAGATTGTTATAAATAGAGGAACATTTTGAATTGTAAGGTAGGAAGATAAGGAGATATTGACGCGAACTGTGGCTTAGTAGATCTGTTTGGGTTTTTGGGGAAAGGAATCCTACTGGCTGTGTGCGTGGAGATCCCACATCCAGCTGTGTACAGACCCTGCTGCTGTGTGCACAGGTTGGGTTTGGGTATTGTAAGAAGGAACTGCATGATTAATGAATGAGTAAGATTGTTGCATAGCTGAATGTATTTGTACTGCTGATGCAAATCTTTGATAATTACCTTGTTATGAATATTATGTGTTAAGCTACGAAATTACTGTGCTAAGTATTTCTTGTGCATTTAGTCTATTCTGTTTTATGAGAATAACTGTAATACTGCACTACTGGGTTAAAATACATATGATTTGTTGAATACAGTAAGTATAGCTGACCTTGCGCACGTGGATGTGAAGGGGATCTATAGATCTAGTTCTGGGACAGGCAATCTGGTTATTATCAAGCCGAACGTAGCTCTGCTTGGCTTACCCATCCTCTCTCAGGGTGCGGAAATCTGGTTCCAACACCCACCCATACTGCTTCAGGTGAGACTTTGACTTCGGCAAGCAGGTCACTGTCAAAAGGGCCAGTAGTATAGGGGTTTGTTGGCAAACCTTAACTCCGAACCTGGGTCAAGACCCCTCGAGACAACAAGGGGGGTGATGATGAGCTCCATCATTAGGTACATTTGGAGGGGTTAATTGTCACCTTTTTTCCTTATTAAGTATATTTTTCTCACATTTAATTATATTATGGTATTACGTTGCTAGTGTAGATGGTGATTAAAGCTTGTCATACTTCAAATGCCTAACACGAGTTAAATGTAGGAAAATCACGAAGATATTGCATTTTTGATGAATATTTTTCCATTAAAGCTCTGAGTAGACAACAAGGAGAGATTCTAGGGGAATTTTCCACCTCCTTAACTCCCAAAGGTAGCCAAGGGATTGTCAATATTCCCTCCAACAAATCAAAATCAAAGGCAGCCAAGCAAACTCATGATCAAGTGCACCAAAGCTACACTTCACTTACAGTCAAAGTGGACACATCACCTACTTTCTAGGGAGCTGTTGGTAGCTACCCTCTAGGTTAAATTGGGTTGAGAAAGATCTCATTAAGGTTCGAACTATGAAGGAAGCTAATAGACTCATAGCTCTTGTAATAGGTTTTTGAGACTTTCATGTTGATGTAATGAGATTATTTTCTGCAATAAAATGAGTATTCATATTGTGCTTCACTGATCTAGTTTCAGAGGGCTAGGCTTGTGGGTTAGGGCCCAATCCATTGGCCTTAGTCTCTCTTGTGTATTCATTCTTTACTTTTATGTCATTGTAGCTAGTTTTCTTATGAGTATTTAGCCATTGTGATTACTTTTTCATTCATTTTTTTTTATTTTTCTTCCATTTTTATTTTGTTGTAGATTAAGTTTGCTTACATGTTGGTATAATAGTCTATAAACTTAGAAATTTGTGTGTCAAGTCTACCTCTCTCATCTCTTTCATTGGAGCTTGAGGAGGGTAGACCTACACAAGCCAAAATTGATTTTTATTTTATGATTTCTTGGAATGAATAATTAGGTCATTGTAGTGCCATGAACATATTTAGAATGCTGTGTTAGATTTATGTTTGTAGGCTAAAGTAGGTTTTCTTTCCAAATTCAACTCATCTTTTCCATTTCCTTCATCATGAATTTTCCAATATTTGTTGCATGAACATGCATTTTTTTTACAGGTTCAAGTAGCACAGCAAAGGAGGACTTCACCAACACATTCAACTTCATTACTCACCCTTCATCAACCTTTTGTTCATCAAATCACCATCATCCCTGTTTTCAGATTTTTCACATTCACACCGTGAGAAAACCATAAAGGTGCAAGACAAGCTTCTCAAGAGGTTATGATCTTGGCCAAGGGGTTGACCACCTTCCACTCATCTAAACACACCTTCACTTCACCTTCCATACACTTTTCTCACCCAATTTTGGCCTCAGATTTCCCTCAGACTATTTTGTGTAGAAATTCAATACTTTCATGTAGCACTACAAGAAACTTGTAGCAACACTTACAACAACACCAGTGGGCCACTCCTTAAGCCCAAAAACCACCATCCACCTCATCCAAACCTGCCAAAACCATCCAGACACCTTCAACCTTTCACCCATGAGTTCAAGCCCTTCATAATCCACCTTAGCGCTTTCTCCTTCTAGCTGAAACAAGCATAGTTAAGGCATGATTAACTGCATGATTAAAAGCATGATAGTTCAAACATAAAGTAGACATAGCGTATTTAGCCATTTGGCCCAAAAATGTGTGATTAGGTTAGCTTCCTTTATCCAATTTCAATTCAACAATTTACTTCATGCAAGATGCCTAGTTTGCTTCCATTTCTTATCACAGCTTAATGTGTAGATTTCTTTCATTGCAGAGAAGTTAGATTTGATTTATTGCTGTATAATAGTTCTTTGCTTGCTAATAGAGTAATTGTTTTGAATCATTTGTATCCCTAGGTCTAAGTTCAGAAGAGTGACAAACTTCATTAAGAAACACTAGAAATAACACCCTTTTGTAGAGCCCATAAGAGGATGACTCAGTAGAATGCATTTGCTGTGTATATAGCGCTGCCACCTACAAGTTTGTACAAACCCCTGGTTGATAAATTAAAGTAGGGCAGTCTCTAGGAGTTGCAACATTCTTGGTGCAATATTAGGGATCACCAATCCTCCTCAACATATTCACCCTCCTTTCTAACCATATCCACCTCAATCTTCCCAGTGGGGAAACCCCTCACATGGGTGGAGGCCTACGACAACCCAACATCCTGCTTTACTACCTCCACCTCAACCTCGACCATAGATAAATCACCATACCCCACCTAAGAAACCTCAAATTTTTTCTCAACCTAATCAGAAACTAAATAATAAGTTGGCACAACAGATCTATAGTGGGGAGATATCATATCATGCCTATGTTGTGGAAATCCAGGAGATCAACCTTCATTCTGGGAAGTTGCTCCCAAATAATCAACCACCTTCTCCACCTGAAGAGCCTAAATAATAGAAAGAATATATTTCCCCTCAAGCAAATTCACCTCCTTATCATGAAAGGTTGGCCCACCCTAAATAACACACCCCGGAAGAGGCTGAACTTTTGGTAGAATTGAAAAACTTGTGTGTCAAGATACCCCTTCTCTAGAACATCAAAGATGTTCCAATTTACAACAAGCATATTAAGAAGGAATGTTTCAAAATTCCTGTGAGAAGATGAATAGATACCTCCATAATCAATGTTGTTGGACAACTATCTGATCTAATGCTAGGAAGAGGAATCTCCCCAAATTACTTGGATCCTGGTAGCCCAATAGTGGATGTACAAATTGATGACATTTGGTCCCTAATACCTTGATTGATATTGGGGCAAAAATCAATGTAATGACAAAGGAAACCATGTTTAATCTAAATCTCCAAGGGGCTTTAATAAAAACCACTACAGTACTGCAATGTGTAGACATATCCACAGTAGTCCCTGAGGGAGTTATTGAGGATGTGATGGTTTCCATTGACTCCTGGGAGTACCCCAATGATTTCTTGGTCCCACAGCCTAAAACCAAGTTTAATGGTTATCCTCTCATCATAGGAAGACCTTGGTTGGCCACTGTTGATGCCTACATTAGTTGTAGGGTTGGGAACATGACTATTAAGAATGGACATTTATCAAAATAGCTTGTGTTTTATCCTCCTGCTCAACCTTCTATTGAGAATATTGATTTACCCTTATGGTTAGAGGATGAGGGAGAGGATGAATTTGATAAAACATCCCTCTATCCAGTGTGCACTCTAGATATTGTTATAGGATGGGGGGAAATTAATGAAGATGACATTATTGACCATATCTTATAGAATCATCCTCCCACTGACATACCAATTTATGAACTGATGAAAGAATATGAGAGTAGTCCTTGGAATAATTTGTGATTTATTGAATCTAACATTGAACATGCAAATATTGTGGATATTGGACCATCCATAACTCTAAAAATCAACCCATATTTCTTATATAAGCAAGAAGAACAATTGTGTAGTGTGCCGAGACAACACTTGGATGCTTTTTCTTGGGATTATAAGGAAATGAAGGGAGTGCATACCTCAGTTTGTACTCATCATATTTACATCAAATAGGGATGCAATACTATTTTCCAACCACAGAGGAGGATGAACCCAGATCTTAAAGACATCATGAAAGAGGAATTAAAAAAAATTACTAGATGCATGGTTCATATACCCAATTTCTGATAGTGAGTGGGTGTCCCCTCATGTTTTAGTCCCAAAAAAAAAATGGCAAGTGGAGGATTTGTATTGACTATAGAGAACTTAACAAGGATACAAATAAGGACCATTTCTCTCTACCCTTCATTGACCAAGTCCTATATGGCCTTGCAGGGAATAATTTTTTCCCTTTCCTGGATAGATTTAGTGGATACAACCAAATAAAAATCAACCCTGAGGACCAAGATAAGACCATATTCACATGTCCTTGGGGTACCTTTGCTTATAATGTCCTTCATTAGGTTTGTGTAATGCCCTTGCTACCTTCTAGAGAGAATTTTTGAGTATCTTTTGTTGAACTTGTTCATGCCACTATTGAGATATATATGGATGACTTCACTCCTTATTGATGTGAATTCCAGGGGGACCTTTCTAATTTGTGTAAGGTCTTAAAGAAATGAATTGAAGTGAATATTCATTGAGTCTTGAGAAATGTGAATTTATAATGAATGTAGGGACTGTTCTTGGCCATTCCATATCCAAGGAAGGGATACAGGTTGACCCAAACAAAATTTCCATCATTAAAAGGGTCCCTATTCCTAAAAAACAAAGAGATGTCATAATTTTCCTTAGATTAGTCGAGTATTATAGAAGGTTCATTAAAATTTTAGTAAAATAGCTTCACCCTTGTTTGGAATTTCGGTTAAATATTCATACTTTTATTGGGAATACAACCTCCAAGAGGCCTTTGAAGTGCTTAAAGAAAATCTGACCACTGCACCCATCCTTAGAGGCCCTGACTGGACATTGCCTTTCCATATAAAAACTTATGCATAAGATAAAGTTTTAGTGGTAGCCTTCAGACAAGTGGAATAAAAATTGCCTTATGCTATCTATTTCATAAGTAAGAACCTTTCTAAAGCTAAGTTGAATTATACAGTCACTAAAAATGAAGTCTTGGTTGTGGTACATTCTTTGAACAAGTTTAGGCACTATATCACTGGTTATAAAAATTGTGTTCACTTTGATCATGCAACCATTAATTATTTAATGAATATACATGATGTCAATGCTAGGATAATTATATGGTTGCTATTATTGCATCAATTTGATTTGACCATTATTAAAAAACTAGGGAAATAAAATGTGGTTGCAGATTTCTTGTCAAGTCTAACCGTGCCTGCAAGAAAGGAATAGATGCTAGATGATCATCTCCGAGATGAACACCTCTTTGCCATATTGGTTCTTTCTACTTGGTTTTCTGATATATCCAACTACTTGGTTGCTGGGAGGTTCCCTCCTAATCTATCTTCTAAGGAGAAAAGTAAGGTTGTCTAGCAAAGTGTCCCATTCACTTGCATTAGGGGAAATATTTTCAGAATGGGGCCATATCAGATATTGAGGAGATGTGTGAGGGAAGAGCGGGTCTTTGAAAACCTCTCAGCATGCCATGATGGACCTTGTGGGGGCCACTTTGCTCCTAAGAGTTCAACCTTCAAATTTCTACAAGCAGGGTACTATTGGCCCACTTTACATCAAGATGCAAGGAGATACACCACCAGGTGTGATCAATTACAAAGGATGGGTAAGCCCACGCCTAAGGATGAAATTCCTTTACAACCTCAAGTGACTCTAAAGACATTTTAAAAGTGGGGAATGGATTTCATTGGGCCCATTGACCCCCCATCAGGACAAAAGAAGTATATCATTATGTGCACTAGCTACCTAACTAAATGCGATGAAACAAAGGAAGTCAAAGGAATAATTGAGCAAAATATGGCCGAGTTTATGAGGGAAAACATATTTTAAAAGTTTTTTTTTCCAAGAGATTTAGTTGTTGATCAAGGAACATGATTCACCTCAAGTATGATTGAAGATATCATGAAACAACACCACATCAAGAAAAGGATATCCACTGCCTATCACCCTCAAGAAAATGGGCAGGTGGAGGTCACAAACAAAGCCTTAGAAAACATACTAACCAAGGTTGTTAACAAAAACAATAAATATTGGGAAAATGGACTTGTATAAGCCACTTAGGCCTCCAACACCACTTGGAAGACTACCACTAGATTCACTCCATTCGAATTAGTCCATCGGAAGAAGTCCATGATGTATATTTAATTTGAGATCACCAGCTTAAGGATGCCAACTTATTCGTTAGAATTGGACTTAACTACAACACAATAAGATAGGATGCTCCAACTTAATGTTTTAGATGAATTCAAGATGCAAGCTCTCCTGCAAGAATTCAAGATGCAAGCTGTAGAGGAAGATTTGGCATGAAAAACACATTAGGGAGAAGAATTTTCAAGAAGGAGATTGGGCCCTGCTGTATGATTCCAGATTCAAGGATTTCAAGGGAAAGTTAATGATAAGATGGTTGGGTCCCTATCTAGTAGATAGGTGTCATGAAAATGGATCTATCCAAATCAGAACAATTGACGAGGAAGGTATTACCTTACATGGCAATGGTTACATGTTGAAGTTGTATAAAATACCACTATCCAAGGAAGAATTTGTTAATTTAATAAACAAGGAAATGAATGTGATTGGTAGGCTCACAATCCTCAGTCCACAAAAATTCTAAAAATGGAGAAAATGAAAAAAACATGATGGGTTAGATGAAAACCTCCATAAGGCATCTGAGGCCAACTCTAGGGTTGAAAACCTCTCTGAGGCAACCCAAGAGCATGAAAAAAATGAAAAATGAAAAATATCCCTAGGTGAAAACCTCCTCTAAGGCACCTAGGGTAGGCATGCATGTTGAAAAAATCTACAAAGGAAACCTACACATCTAAAAGAAAACAAGATAAAATAAAAACCACAAGGAATGAGTCCTTACACCAGTTTTTCTAAAATTTATTTTGCAGGACTGCAGATAGTGAAAAAAACCATGGTTACATAATAGATTCTACAAAATAATTCCTCCATTTTTCCAGCCACCCATTGCATTTTCACCCTATTCACTCACCTCCCTACCTCTCTCCATCATCCATCCAACAATAGAATCAAGTTTTTCCTCCTTTCTGTAATGCTACAAGAGCAACCTGAAATGCTACAGGAGGTATATCTAATTATAAAAAGAGGAAAAAATATCATTTCTTTTTTAGGAAATTTTTATAGGGGTCCATCAACATCAATTTCTTCACCCATCCACTCCATCAATAAAAAATTTAGCTTCAATTTCCACTGCCATACATCAAAAAAACACATAAAAGTTTTGATTTCAATTCTTTTCACCACCTACACCACTTCGTGATGATTTTAATCATGTCCTTATACACTTTATGAATTTCCCTCAATCTCATATGCAATATGAGGTCTCAAAAGATGAATTAAGTGACTACTATAGGAAGTATATTCCTCCTCTAGCATCCTATGCAATCACAACAAGGCCCAACATCAATTCCTTTTTCACCGATAGAGAAAAAGATCTAGCCACCTTGACCATCATCAAGCCATTTCTGAAGTTGAAAATGGGTACACCCTCCTTAGGAAGCATTACATCCACTCCACCATCAACAGATTGGACATTGGGAAGAAACCTACATACAGAAGAAATTTATCGGTCAAAGGATCATCAAGTTATGAAGACAAGTATAGAAGCAAGCAAAGGAAATCAACACCTTGAATATCATCATGTTATGAGGTCCAACTAGAACATGCAAACATCTCCAACAATTAGATATCATAGGTAGGCTCAGGTATGAAAACCCTCACCTCTTCCCTAACATGCATATAATTCTAAAATGTGTTAATGGCTAAGAAATGAATTTTTAATGGGCTAGAAGTAGCCAGTGAACTTGGCCACCTTCGATTAGTAAACTAAATTTCATTCAGTCACACATGCAATGTGGAAAAGTCAACTTAAGTGAGATGGTGATCACGAGGAATAGGGTGATGATCCCGAGGAGTAATGTGATGATTAAAAGCAGTGGATACAATGGTTAAAAAAGGGGAAGATTGTGCAAAATATGTCACCAAAATGCTCCGGGCCCTTACCACAAAAGGAATATTAAGTACAAGGCTCGAATCCTTTGTACAATCACTCATTTCTAGAAACAATTGGAGAAGGATGATCTAGTGCTAACATATACTGCCTAGGGTTCTACCAAGCTGCCTCAAACTATTTTTGCAGGTGCTACAAGAAGAGTTACAAGAGGGTATGAATTGCTACAAGAGGGTTTAAAATGCTACAAAAGGCCCGAAAGGAAGCTACAGGTGAAAATTGAAGGAAGAAAGGGAGCCAAAACTACACAAAGTTGTCTTAAAATCCCCAAGCACATGACAAAGCTATCTTTAAAGGAATAAGTGGCCTTGTCGCTCTTTAATTTCCACACCTATGCATGGAGAATTCTACCTGAATTAAGTGCCATGTAGAAAAAAATTATGCAGTAGTTCATTTGAAAATTTTTATGTGTGAAGGAAATAGGGGGATAGGAAAAGTTTGTTTTAAATTTGTATCCTTCTCTCCTCTGATAGAAAAGAAGCTTTGAAATTATCTCTACAACATAGATTTCTCTGAGGAAAAACTTAAAAATACACCTACGTAATCCTGAGGAGAAGTAGGATAAATGGGGGGAGGTTTCAACAGAAGAGAACTCACAAACACGAAGAGAACTCATCAACATCCTCCTGTGGTAGAAATTTTCCTAAGAAATCAATGGATGGTTTTCTTTGAATAGTTGAAGGGGTATGATGATCACATCACTCAAGAATTTTCCATGGCACTAAATTCTCAGGGAGAAGATAGTGCCACTATTGTTATTAGAGGACTTTCCATCCATTTAATTGATAAACTCAAAAGTAGAGTGATTAATATACCCTTAGTAATTCGATGAAGCAAAGAGGATAAAGCAGTGAGTGTTACAACCAAGAAGAAATTCTTCATTCAGAGAGAAAAAGACATAGAAGATAAAAATGGAGTGAGAAGATATTTCCTACCTTACCCCCTGGGATGAAGTGGCCTATCATATCCTCAAATAGATATTATGTGAGGGAAGGTTGAGAATTGTATATGCCTATCACTTTAGGCTTCTTTATGAATTGATATTCCAAGAAAAATTTCCCACTCCAAAGAGACTTAGTGTTCCACACTTCCTCTTGCAATCTATCATTGAAATGAGTCAAAAAGTTAAACTAATTGTAGTATGGATTCTCTAAGTCACCTAAGGAACCCTATGCTATGGACTAATTTTGTATACATGGACAGGGAATTTTATATTGAAACCCAAGACACCACACAGAAAGAAACACCAACCTCTAGCAGTGGAGGCAGGGAAGGAAATAAGGAAGAATAAGAGGTAGCAGAAGCAAATGAAAAAGGAGATACACAAGAAATAAAGGAAGAGAAACCTAAGGGAACCTGCCAAATTCAAGAGACAAAAAAATGAAAACAAGCAAGTCTCTCTCAAGGGAACACACAAAAAGAAGTGGATGCCACATTGGCCACATTGGGAATATAGGTAGTAACTCTATACAAAATTTATCTGCAAATGAACTCTTAAAACAAAAAGTAAACAAAAACAAGAGATTAAAACATAAAACATATATACACAAAGATTTTCCCCTGGATCCCAAAACTGGGACTACCAGCTTGATTTTTCATTATATTCCTTTCAATGTTACAACACATATATATACATGTTGAAGAATTCATAAACCCCAATACAGGATCTAAAAAATTCCCTGGGAAAAAAACCATCATTCCCAAAACCATGTGCAAACCCATGCACAAAACCATTGGTAGGTCCACCTACCTAATGCAGGGTCATTTTTTTTTCTTTTCGAGGCACTGCCCCAAACCCTGTGCAAGTGGGCTACCACTCCCTTGTAAACCCCCTGATAGGGGAGGCTACGCCCCCCCTATGAAACCCCAGCTGTGCCTGGTGCAAGCGTAGAGGGGCTAGTTTCCCCCCTATTATCCCCCATGAAGCTAGTCGTGGAAATAATATAACACATAGTACCCAACATTCTCCCACTTTTTGTTTTCTTTCCATAGGGTGACACAAGAGATCATAGTCATTAGTTCAGCCTTGCAACACCCATTATTTCTATACACCAAGATAACTTCCCAGTGCTCACAGACTTCATCAATGCATCTGCAACATTCTTCAAGGTGTCCACCTTTACCAGAAACACTTTTTTTTCCTCAACTATATGTCTGACAAAGTGATACTGAACATCAATGTGCTTGTATTTGAATGATAATTAGGGTTCTTAACCAAGAAAATTTCACTTTTTCTAGCACATTCTATCCTCATATCTCGCTGCACCAACCTCATACTTGAACATAATATCTACAACCAAATTTATTCCTTGCTTGCATGAGTGGCTTCCATGTATTCTGCCTATGTAGTTGAAAAAGCCACTACAAAATGTCTTTTTCTCATCCAACTAAATGCACCTCCAAATAGGCTAAATACATGTCCACTTGTAGATATTATTTTATCCATAACTTCAGCCCAGTCTGCATCACCAAACCATAGTCACTAGTTCCACACAAATATCTAAAAACCCGCTTCACTACTGTCCAATGCTCCTTTCCTAGTTTTGACATAAATTTTCTCAATACTCCCACTGCATGTGAAATGTATAGTCTAGTACAAACCATTGCACACTTCAGTCTACCCACTGTACATTCTTATGGAATAGGGGACATGTCCTCTTCCTCTTCTTATGTTTTGGGAGACTGTTCAACAGATAACTCTACACCTACAAGAATAGGAACCTTCACAGGTTTACTATCCTACATATTAAGTATCTGTAATATTGTATCGACATAATTCCTCTGGTTTAATCAAAGCTTCCTCTTTCCCTGATCTCATTTAATTTCCATGCCCAAAATATAGTTTGCAGCACCAAGATACTTCATGTCAAATTTGGAGGAAAATTGGGTCTTCAAATCCTAGATAATTTCATTGTCATTTCCAATCAACAACATATCATCCATATACAAGAAAAAATAATAACATGGTCACCAATCAATTTATAATACACACAATGATCTGCTTTGCTTCTAGTGAAGCCAAGTCCCCATATATATGTATCAAATTTCTGATACCACATCCTTGGTCACTGTTTTAAACCATACAAAGAATTTTTTAACTTTCATATTAGTTCTTTCTTACCCTTCACCGAAAAGCCTTCAGGTTGCTTCATGTATATATCTTCTTCCAGATCCCCATGAAGAAACATTGTCTTCACATCCATCTGTTCTACCTGAAAATCAAATGCAATAACAACAAATAAAAGTAATCTAATAGAAGTTAACTTGGCAAGAGGAGAAAAAATATCACCAAAATCAATTCCTGGCACCTCGGAATAACCTTTTTCTACCAATAGAGATTGTTATTTCTCCATCTTGCCTTTTGCTTTCATCTTCTTCTTAAACACCCATTTTCTTCCAATGGGTTTCCTTCCAGCCGGCAACTCCACCAAATCCCATCCCTCACTTTTGTGCAAGGATGCCATTTCATCAACCATGGTTGTTAAGACTGGAAAATCGTATAGGAAAAAGACATTAAAAAGGTCAAGAAGAAGGAACATATAAAGGTTTACAGGGAGGAAATACATTAGAGGAGATAAAAATTTATTTTTTCCTAAGGTTAGAGGACAAAATAATTGGACCGTGCAGAAGTAACACTAGCTCTCAATGTGTAGTGCAACTTTTTCTTCATCCTGGGGATGACAAAATGTCACCATTTGGGACCACTTGGCACACTTGGTGAAAAATATTCTCACTCAACCTAACCAAGTATAGTCGCCTTTGAGCCACCTTGAGGCTTTAGTATAGTACACAGAGGAATCATCGCCCCACTCTTGTGTCACCATCCATCTTGGACTAAGAGAAGGATGGAAAATTTAAAAATGATCTATAAAAGCCAGCCTTGGGAAGAGAAATAAGAGACAAGTTGTTATGTTGGACAAATTGCTCCATAGAAAACCAGATTGTCTTGTCCAACAACTGGAGGATTGGAAGATTTCAGTTGTTGGCCACCCAACATCTCAATCCAAGAGAGAGGATTTCACCACATGTTCATTGATCTACCTTCCTTTGAGATGGAAGAGAGGCTTGCTGAAAACTTGAGGGGAAGAGACCCCCTTGTCTTGGATATTGGAGCTTTGTAGCTCGAAGGATCCACTACAAGAGATTTAGCATTCTATATTCTACTACTACCAACACCTAATAAAGGGAGGAAAATATCCATTGTTGAGTTATTAGTGTGTTTGCTTTATTGAGCGTGTATCTTGTGCATGTTGTTTTATTTTTGTTTCATTATTTATGTATCATGCTATGTTTCCTTTTAACTTAGCTTATTACATGTTGAACTTTTTCCACTAACGTTTGAAAAACCATTTTAACCTATGACTCTTATGTAGGTAAGAAACCTCCCTACTAAGCAAAGTGTATTTCGCCCATGCATGCGTCAAATACACTACCACAGGAATGCTGACTCCACTAGATTCTTTCTTTTGAGTTAATGGTTGTTGATGCAGGTCCTTCTTCCTACTCAGCTTGCTGAAAATCACCATGCATCCCCTCAACACCTTCAGTCACACTCAGTGAGAAGTTTTTCCCAGAAGAGGAGGATTTATTTATTTATTTATTTTAATTATGCTTGATCGCACGCATTCTGCTTTGACAGACACGTTATTTGCGCCTGTGGGAGGATAAGCTACACAGTAGGCAAAAAGCTCATTCTTGGTTGTTTTTTACCATCACTGTGTTCTAGTATTTCATGACTGGTTAGGACTCTTATTTGCTAGAATTGAGCTTAGCAACTAAATAGTTTTAATTTTAGTATTTTACTTTTGCAAATCATACATAGTTTAAGTAGGAAAAATTAAGTGGCGTTCAATCCACATATGTATCCGAACAAACGATTTTATGAGAAAATATACATAACACATAACGTAATTAGCATAAAATTAAGTGGCCCATATATCCAGATATCTTTAGCTAATTCAAGTTTTCTCAATTTTTTCATTAGATTAGGTCAATTTTTCATTAGGAGTTGGGAATAGGACTAAACTGTCAAAAATAAAGCAAGTAATCTCTGCCACACTTGCCCCTCACGGTGAGCCTGGGTATGCACATGAATGCTTTCCTAAGACAATTTTCCATCTCCCTATAGTGAAAACATAGTCTAACTAGGCAAGGTGTAAGCGGCCCATAATCCGCACATCGTTTATTTTTGCAAGGAACAATCACACATAGGGTAATTAGAAAAGGATTGTAAAGGATCAATGCATATCCACATCTCATAACACTTGCGATTGTACACTCCAAAGAAAACATGAAGCATCAGTAAGCTTTGGACCAAAAGGCACCCAATGTGTTGGGACCTTTATCCTCTTCTTATAATTACTTCACCAAGGCACACCCTAAGAAAATTGAGACTCTCTAAAAATAATCACTAATTGAACTCACTAAATTCTCCCCACAGGGGCCACTAAAGAAATTATAGTTCAGGTTAGGACCATTAGGGGTAGGCATCCAATAAGTCGTCGTGGTCATAATACATTTTGAAACATGGATGTTGAATTTTTAGGGAGCTTCAAATCCATCTATTCGCCCACGAAACAAATACCTGAGCATCACCAGAGACCCGTTTTAGAGGGGGTTAAGCTTAGGCCTTGTGCGTGCCGTACTTTTTGGGGCTACCTAACCCATCTAATGCTCAGTACTGGTAGCTGATTACCAATAAACTCAAGACTTGAAAGCTCACGTGGGATGACGGTACTTTAGTGGCCAAAACTAGGGCATCCTTCCCTATAGTTGACAATGCAGGCAACACTTGATCCTCTTACCATTACCTTCAATTCTTTTGCTGTTGGAAGGCATCACTAGTTCTTTCAGGACGTCAGCCCTAGTACCCATCAGAAGACATCTTCGGAAGGCCTAGTTACATTGAGAGTGTAAGGACGAAAAGGTCTATATAGGATTTTGAGTATCACACGCAAAACAAACAAAACCACATTTTTTACTTGCTTGATCACATAGCATTAATTTAAAGGAAAATTTACCTCTTATTTTTTTGCTTTATTTTATGCATGTGATCATATTTTCTTTGATAAAAATCCTCCTTCCTCCAACAAACCAAAAAATATCACCAAGATTAAGCTAGTCGACACCATAACGGACCCAATGAGACCTTGTCGATCTAGGAATTCCTTGGACCTCCTTCAATTAGAGAGGGAGGAGTGTCAGGTCTCTCGCCATTTAGGTGTCAAAGAAGACATGATGCACCATTATCGTTTCATCCTTTATCGAGGCATCTGTGATTCGAAACCCCAAGGGTCACCCAAAACCACACCAGTGGAAACCCCAACAGGGCCACCACACTCAACTCTTCTCATGACCCCTAGAGGGTAGAGTAGGACTGCCCCTTTGGCGAGTCAACAGAATATTCATCAGTGCATGCCACAGGGTAATATTCCCTAGGCGCCCTCCATAAACCATCACATTCAGACACCTGCTTTTCCATAATGTACAATGGCAGTCAATACTCAGCTACCCTTGTTAGCAACACTTAATCTTCCAGATCTAACAAAGTTAACTAATGACCCCATTTCTCATGGCCTTAATTGGGCTCCCATTCCCACAAAGCTCCATTCAGATATACCAAAATTCTAAGGGAAGCAAGTGGAAGACCTAGGAAATCATATTATGACTTTCCACCTGTGGTGTTCATCCCATAATATCATTGATGATACTATTAGACTAAGAATTTTTCAACGCACCCTAACAGGGCCTACAACGAAATGGTATGTCGAGCGACCTTCTTCTTCTCATGGAACCTTTAGTGCCCTCGCTACCACGTTCCTCACCTATTTTCAGCTACCCATTCACCATGATTAAGGAATGGGACCGCTAACTCATTTTAGGCAAACACCTACAGTCCATATATCACACCATCTCCACTAATGGCAACGACGTCTCAGTTTGTGTAAAGACAAACTCGACGACAGAGTATTGTTGGAATTATTTTTGAAAACTCTCATAGTCGATATCTCAAAAGACGCGGCGACATAGAAACCTACCTCCGAGGAAGACGCCATTAGCAAGGCCCAACAACTTAAACTCATCTACACCTAGTCAAGATATATTTACAATGTCCTGCCAAATGCACTGCGCTTGCAAACTTATAGAGATTTATCGGGCACGTCAAATACTATAGAGGGTTTGATCGGGTCCTTGACTTAAGGTTACCTAGGCAGAAATATCCAGTACCTAGGATACTTGTACAATTCTACTCAGAAAGCGTTGCAACCTGGCTACCATAAAAATCAGTCTACACCTTTGCAAAATATGACAAATAGTGTAATACCATACCACAAACAACAGGGAGGCTCGTACCCTCCCTCGTAGGGGAACGAGTACTCAGCTAGAAATGTTGATTCAAGAGAGCCCCCCTAGCAATCTTACACCAATCAGGGACACGGGAACCTATATCCCCCTTTCCTAAAAAAAAAACTGTCACTGCAAAACAACGCACCGATGAACCTAGTGTAACCATCCCAGGCTCAACAGTGACAGTCTTAAGACTAGAAGAACAAAAATAACCCTTGAAACATTGCAAAATAGAAGCCTAGGAATAAGCAAAAAGGGAGAATCTGGACAGGGGGGCAGTAACCAACAACGCCCCCTGCGATCTTAGTCTGGGTGAAACCCCTATTGAAATCAAAACCATGAGCCAAATAGTAACTCCAAAGGGAAAAAAAAAGACCCAGTCTAAGGAAAAATCATTCTTGCGCCATATGTGCTGAATACAGCCATTACACTCACCACTATCCTGAACTCCCCGAATTGAAAAAACTTCAGGGTAATCGTGGACAAGGGGGAGCTACTCAAAAACTTGCTGTAATGTAGGAGCCTTTCCCCCACCAAGGAGTGGTTAACATCCAACAACAACAGGCACCCTAAAACAATATTGGAGGAGGCAGTCACGATATTAACATGGCTGGTGAATTATTGTTCTTCCAAACAAGGAATATTAACTACGATACAGCTCCGGAGTCCAGCCCATCAGGTACGAGTACGAGTGCACCTACTTCACCCTTAACCATATCCAAAGTACCTATAGATCCCCTTCTAAAAATGGTTAAGGGACCATCAAAGTGCGTAGGAAATCACTCTAAAGTTTCTCATAGATATGACATAGTCGATGATTTAGCACAATCACTAGCTGCTATGTCAACCTTGGAAGTTTTGAAATTGTGCCCAAGACAATGGAAAGCCTTACTTTCCGCGTTAGGCGCAATCAATCCTTTTGATTCACTCCTAATGGTTTTTTACCTAGACAAAGAAAGCCTGAGGCTTCCCTCGCTGGTCACTTTCCAAATATGGGTTTCAGTTCATAACATCACCATACACTAATGCATCGTTGATGAAGGAGAATCCACATGTATCATGTCCAAATTAGTTAGGAAAAAGTTAGGATCACTTGAATTAAAACCATATGACATAATGCTTAGAGCATACGACGGTCGCCCTTCAACCCCAGTCGGTCTATATCAAAATTTCCCTGTAAACCTGCCCGAAAAGACAATACTTATAGACATTGAGGTCTTAGAAGCACATCTAGACTACGATATACTCCTCGGGTGGAGTTATTTGTGCGCCATGACTTCAATAAAATCCTTTGTATTTAGGTTAATGATGTTTCCCCATGACGATCATATCATCACAATCGACCAGCTCACATACTACGAAAAGAAACCCATGACAACCCTCGATGTCATGTTACCGTACGTAGACACAACTACAAAACCACTCACACGGTATACAAAATTTGGCCCATGCCAGTTCAAACAATCATCCATCCTAGGTTCATTTCTGGGAGATCCCCCTATTATACCAGAGGGAGTCCCGGAAAGAATGAGGGCACCAGTGTGCATGATGCTCTCATCAAACACTGAAACTAGCCCAGACATAAAAAACGGTAGTACAGAGGTTGAAGCCACTGGCACGACATTTCTACCCTACGTCGTTTCACAAACCCCATTTTTATACCCCCACCTGGTTTTGTGTTAAAACAAGTCATGGAAACTATGACATTGTCGAATATGGGTTTCACAATACCCATATGGTATTTGGTCCCACTAGCCATGCTAGGAAGTCTAGGCATCACCTCTACAGGAATAACCCCTATCACCCCCTAAGAGGCCACAACGGTTAACGAAGCACCTGTAGCAATGACAGATAATGCGACCAAGAAAAATAACAAAAAAGGGAAGAAAATCGAAACCCCCGAGTTACCTATAACACTACATTCCTGCGCATTGTGTGAGATCGTAGGCCACCCTACTAATATTCTCCATGAGTTAGATGAATTAAAACCCCTTCTACACACCGAAATAAATGTTGTTGGAACAGAGTCTCCTACAAAGCTGCGAATCTGGTCCATTTTGTATATTTTTTATTATATTTAGTCTAATGCATGGGTTTTGGGGTGGGTCAAAGCCCCTAATGCATTGTAAGTGGGTAAAGGGTAGACCAAGAGTCCGTAAACCATGGTTTGTGGACCATTGTATGCGTAGGCTAAAGTAGTATAAATAGTTGAACCTTTTTGAGTCAATGAGTAAGAATGAATTGGAATTGATGCTACGTGCGAACTGCTAGATCTGTAGGGTTGGTTGGGTAAGGAATCCTACTGGCTGTGTGCGCGGAGATTCTCTGTCCTGTTGCGTGCGAACCCTGCTGTTGTGTGCGCAGGTTGGCTTTTGGGTATTGTAAGTAAATCTGAAGGATTAATGAATGCAGAAGGCTGTTGGAATATATAAATCTATTGGACTTATTGCTGATGTGAATCTATGATAGCTGAATAAGTATTTATGTTTCTATGTTGGTCATTTAAGCTGTGAAAGTACTTGTGCTACCTTTTTATGTTGCGATCTGGATCTGTTCTGTTATGCTTTATATGATAATTGCGGTAATGTTCTATAAGTCTATGATATGTTAGTTACTGTGATTATAATTGGTATTGCGCACGTGGATGCGAAGGATATCAGTAGATCTGGGCTCTGTGATATAGAGCTCTGGTCATTATAAGGTTGAACGCAGCTCCGCTTGACTTACCTACCCTTTCCCAAGGTGCGAAAACCTAGTTCCAGCACCCTCCCATACTACTTCGGGTGAGACTTTGGCCTGCGTAAGCAGGTCACTACCGAAAGGGCCAGTAGTATAGGGGTTTGTTGGAAAACCTTAACCTCTGAAACTGGGTCAGGATCCCTCGAGCCAAAAAATGGTTCTGTTGCTAAGATCGAGAGCATTTTGAATGAGGGATCGGGTAATGCCAAGGCCGTATTGGAAACCTGAAAGAAAAGAAATTGATGAGTGGTTTGAACAACAAGTTCAAGAATTCACAGTAAAAGAAAACCGCAGTAAGAGTTTTACCACCGAAGAGTGGAAGAATAAGTATATTTTCAAGGAGATCTACGATATCTTCTTTATAAAAATTGTGATCGAGCTCCAGGAGTGGCTCGCAAGGTTGGTCAAATTTCAGAAGTGTTGCAAGGATGAGCAGGTCACATAGTGGACCCCAGAATTGATCCAGCAGTTAGAGAAGACTGATAACACCATCACTCACACAGTGGACCACTGGGTGGACAATGTGCTAGGAGGGTTCATGACAAAATTTTCCATCGATCAGTTCATTTCCTACTTTGAAGCAGAATGAATATTCTTCAAGGGTTTTTGGGGTAAGTTTCTTAAGAAATTACCATTACTGATTAAGATATTACTGTGCGAAAAGAGTATTCTGTGTCGCCACACTGAATGAATTACCTCTGATCTGGATGGGAATACAACACAAAGTGGAAAATACTATTGGACCAATCAAGAAGGAGATAGATCTGTCTACAGTCTGGTAAGAGAAGCAACTGTGCAGATTTCTCTAGCCACACCACTTTCAAACCAGCATAGGGGTATGAATTCACCTACACCTCCGCCACCACTGGAAGACGACATGGCTGCACACATGAATTTGCCTACCTTTAAGGGTGTGGGAGATGAAGACATGGATCAGTTCTGGTTTGTCGCCGGATTGGTATGGACTGCGCAGAATGTAGCTAGTGATGCGGTGAAGAGGGCACAACTGTACCTTGCCTTCGAAGGAAGATATTTGGACTGGTACATGGGATACATTAGCCAGCATGCAAACGTGAACATTGAAGAGATTAAGAACGCCTTGAAACAACAGTTCAAGAAGCCCAAGTCCTACTCTCAAATAGTGGTTGATCTAAAGGATTTCAAGCAAGGGCCTTTTGAGT
Source organism: Pinus albicaulis (assembly GCA_034641835.2). Taxonomy (NCBI): domain Eukaryota; kingdom Viridiplantae; phylum Streptophyta; class Pinopsida; order Pinales; family Pinaceae; genus Pinus; species Pinus albicaulis. The sequence continues at coordinate 1,484,385,831 of CM076570.1, forward strand.
CTTTGTGGGAGGCCGATCAGCGACTGAGGAAGGTGATCAGAGAAGGAGGATTTTAGTATGATGACAGAAAACACATAGAATGGTTCATTGCTATGTTGTTGCCTCACCTTCACATACCTATGGGTCACCAAAATTTCGAATCGCAGGAAAAAGCCTTGGAGGTCGCTATGAAGTTAGAAGTTGCGCCCAGAGATGATACCCAGCTGGCCGTCCAACAGATCTAGGGACAACTGGAGGCAATGCACATGGAGATCCAGAACTTGTGAAAGGAGCGAGGAGCAGAGGCTAGCCCTGAAAGATGGTGCGTACGATGCAGGACGAATGGTCAAACCAAGGATAATTGCCCTCTGTTAGCAAACTATATGCAGGCCGAGGGACCTAGCCCGTTGCGCCCTAGGGAAATTGCAGGATCAAGTGGGCCGGTGCTATGGTGCGATGATTGTCGCGTTGCAAGGCTACACGACACAAACCACTGCCCTTGCCTTGCTGCATATGTCGCAGAAGTAAAGCAACAATGGTGCAGGTTATGGAGGTTAGTAGGACATGATGAACATAACTGTCAAACGTATGATTTGATGATCGATCGAGGGAATCTCTATAGGGTACAGTCGGATCCAGCCTCGCCAAGATCCCTCTCGAGCACAGGTGGCTCCCCAGCCAGGGGTAGGGGAGGCAAAGGAGGTGGAAGCGTAGGTCAGGGAGGAGGGAAACTAATATGTTATAACTTTGGAGAAGTAGGACACTTTGCCAAGGATTTTCCGAACCCTATGAGGTAGTCTTGATGGTATTGCAGACAGCTGGACCATGTGATTGAAGACTATCCAATCTTGATAGCAAAGATGCAGGAGAAGCAGCCAAAACCTACGCAGAATGTGCAGAGGGATAAGGCTAAACTGCGAGACAAAGATCCAAGCGTGAATGTCATAACACGTTGTGGGATGGCCACCAGGGGACCTGGGGAGAAGACTGCGACCGAACCTCTAATCCGATAAGCAGTTATCAAGAAATAAGGTTTGAATCTAAAAAAGGAAAAAGAAACATTTGTCGCAGCTCGCAAAGATTTTGCTGAGGCAGAGGCATCTACTTCTCATCTGTAGGGAAACCTCAAGGTAGATGAGGAGGTCAAACCCTATTTACAGGCATGTATGAAGCTGCTACACAACCCAAAGACTATGGATAATCTTCAGGCATTAATAGATAGCTGCGCAGCACGACCTGGCCTACCTCCGGAAATCAAGGACATACACAAACTATATAGATATAAGAAATGCATTGGTAGGGGGATGCGGTTGATTGCACAAATCGGTGATTACAAGATGGATCAGGTTATTTTGGACCTAGGGTCAGATGTGAATGTATTACCTAAAAAAACTTGGCAACGAATGGGGGAACCTAAGCTGGAATGGTCCACTATCCAGCTGCGTATTTCTAATTAGCAGAAGATCATACCCTTGGGGAGACTGTTGAATATCGTGGTAGATATCGCAGGAGTCAAGGTCCAGGCTGATTTTGAAGTAATTCAGATTTTAGAAGATGTGGACCCCTACCCTGTGCTCCTAGGCTTAGATTGGGCCATCGATATGGAAGGCATCATTAACCTGAAGAAGAGAAGAATGGTATTTGAAAATAACGGTACAAGGGTGATAGTACCATTAGATCATGTGGGAGGCAAGCGATATACAGAGCCGGTGTGCGACAAAGAGGATGTAGATCAAATTTATAAGTTGACTGCATGGGATGAATATTGGATCAACCCTACAGCAGATGGTGTACTCTGCTGGGAAAAGGACAGTGACTTCTTCTCCGACTCTGACGGGGAGATGGAGAACTGGAAAAATCGGTTACATTATGTCTCTGTGTTGCGATGCTTTCGAATCACAAAGGACTTCCACTGCATTTCCTCAGAGGTAAGAGACCTACCCTACTTTTATTTTTTTATTAATATTAGGGACTTTTTGCGTGCATTTGAAGCTGAGGTTCCAAGAGGATGAAGGATAGGGGCCCTTAATCTTGCCATGCATAAGACACCTGCGCAGTGGTGGGACACACATAAGGGGGCATTCCAGGACTGGGAAGAGTGCCAGGATATGATGATCCTGCGATTTGAACTGCCCGATCACCTACATGTCCAAACATACCTCGGCCTCGAAGACCCGCACAAGTATCTATTTGCTTGGATGGAGAATCGGTGTGACATGACTATAGAAGAGTGGGTTCATATGTTTATTCATACCTTGGGACCACTTTCCACCGCATGGTCTTTAGATGCGGAGATACATCAGCGCACCTACCACTGGGAGACACTAAAGGATGAATTTCTGGGGACATTTGGGTTAGTAGGTACGGAAGTGCTTAACACATCTCTGCAGGACATTAATACGGTGGTATGGCGTGAATTGGCCTCGTATGTCTCACCTGCGGTACCAACATGGGAAGCGCAAATATCGGACATGGACGATGACCACAGCCTAGACTTACAAAAGTGTCAGGATCATCCACGAACTGTCTCTGTCTCAGGATTGAAGGAAATGCACATAGTTACCAGACCGCTCAAGCTGCGAACAGGTAGCGATGAGACGCACCCTACATTGGCTCCAATTGGGAATGCGGATACAGTAGGCAAGGTTCTCATAAATTTGACAACAAGGAAACAGTTGTGTTCAATCCTCAACCACATAGGTTATTACAAGAAGTTCATTCGAAAGTATGTACTGATCACATCACATCCGAAAAACTTGCTTACGCAAGATGTCCTGATCTTTGGGGATGACGAATGTCAGACAAGCATGTCTCTAGTTTTGAAGTACCTAGGAAGCAAGCGTGTGTTGGGGGAGGATGCGTAGGAGGCAAAAAAATGTTTAATCTAAGTGTAGAAGGTGCCCTAGGCGCACGGAGGTGCAAAAACTAGCTGTTGGAATAGTAAAATCTGGTAAAAAGCAGAAATTACCGTTGGAAGGAGCGGAGGACTGGTAATTAATGTGGCACTTTCCATAAAAAATTTATCGTTTAACCGATGGTAAGTTTCACATGAGGCTCAACCAACCATCGGTTAACCGCTTTGGCTATAAAACGGGTCGAACAGTCCAGACAAGGGGTTTCGTATTAGTTGTATAGCTTGTACTTGGCATATCTTACCATGACAATTTGGTGCTGCAAGACGCTCTATGTTTATAGTGTCTCATTCATGTCCGAGCAACCTACCCCCTCGGATAGTAGCAATCTAGATTTCATTTTTTGTGCTAGGATGACAGCTACGAATCCTGCTAAGCCTTTTGAACCGGTGACTTCGGGGAACTAAGAAACTGAAGAAGTTGTGGAAATTGAATCTGAAGCTGAAGAAGTTCTCTCCACACCAGTCATAAGGAAGGGAAAGGAAAAAGTGCAGAGCTCAGGTAAGCCCCCCAAATCTGCGAAATGGGTGGGAGGGAAGCCTAGGACTTCCCCAAGAAATGTCAAATCCCCGTGGGCGACACCCCAGGCTCACGCTGCACAGGGGGAGGCACAATTCATCGAGCCATTTCACTGGTTACCTCCCTTTGTTTGACCACGTAGGACATCAAAACACATGCCAAATAATCTTGATGGCCTGGTCACTTACCTGCAGATGCCATTGACCCCAGGCAAGGTCCCCATCATTGGTGAACCTTTTGGTAAGCTTCATGAGGTCAAGTTTGACGATCACGACCTAGCCAACTTTGAAGCATTCCCTGAGCTAGCACCAGCGTTATACCTTAACATGATTCATGACGACAAGGGAGTTACAGTCATCCCCCAGCGCTGGGTGCGTGGGTTGGCCGGGTCCGGGCTCCTGAGCTTGCTCAGGATGCCCCATTTTGGTCATTACAATGTTACGGACTGACTCGCACAGCAGCTGCTCGCCCTAATTCATGAAGGTTTCCTGTGGATCCAAGATAAGAATCCTATTGATGCTGCACAAATTCATAGGATTGCTGGCCTCCCGATGAACGGACCAAACCCTCTGGAGCGAGTGGGTAAGAAATACGAAAGCGAGAATGTTGAATTTGTGTGCTAAAATATAAGGTGGAGCAGAATACCCGAGGCTTTATCATCAAATCCATCAATGATCCCGCTATGCAATTGGGCACGATGTTGCTGGCGTGCAAGTTGATGCGAAAATGCCAAGTTACCACCGTCCCCGCCTATGTGATCCAGCTAGCAGGCCAATGTGGAAAGGGGGTCTGTTTCAATTGGGCTAAGTACTTATGTGATGAGTTCTTGCCCAACATCCAAGAATCCTAGGACTTAGGGTGTGCCTTTCGCTACTCATGGTTGCTATTTCTCATAGCGTTGGTCGCTTGGGAAGCTCCTGAGGAGTAAGTCCTCCCTGAGCTTAACTCGGATATGTGTGAAGGAGCCCTCTATGCGCACTTGTGGGACTCCAAGGATGTGAAGCACATAGAGGACAATCAAGTCTTCTGGGTCCTCTTCCAAAGGAGCGTGGCAGCTTCCATCAATTCTCGACCACACTTATCACCCACAGTCTATGATAGATACAAACGCATCGCGACCTTTCAAGTGACCATGCACGATGTTGAGCCCCAAGATTTTTCTTTCTTTCATCTTACTTCACTCCATTTTTCCCTTATCCATTTTTATCCCAGACCCAAATGATCAATGAAATTAGTTAAAATTACTTTTAGAATGATTAACATGGCTAACTTGCTAAGTTTTGTGATTTTTGTCATTGTAATGCATTTTGACCAAAACTAGCTGCAGAATGCAGACATTCCATAGCTAACCGGAAATTCTGCAGCTGTCTTCATGTTCAAGTATGTTCCAGGTGTCCTCTTAGGAAAAGCCACACATGGGTATATTCCACATCATGTCCTCATCATTCGTTGCTCACCATGAAGAATGAACCGAATTCTGGACGTGGTTTTGGTACGTGGGAACTCATTCAAGGAGGCAGACTTCTAATAGGACTGTCCTAGTCCAGATGTCCTTTGACCCTTTACGCTGCCATATTTAGAGTCTTAGTATGATTTTGATAAGGAAAGACAATGATCCCTGTATTGTTGCAAGTTCTGTTATGTAGATTTGTTATAAAAGCACTCGGGAAACCGAGAGACAAGCTCTAGATTTTGCTTAGATTTCATGTATTGACTGCTATATTTCCGAAGACCGAGAATACTCTGTTTCAAGTTATTTTCCTTTAATGAATAAGACATCATTGCTTTGAACGCGTTGAGTTGATTTTGAGTTAGATTCCGTCTGGTGGTAGAGGGCCCCTGCCTCTGGCACGGCTTTACTTTCGTAATTTAGATAAGTATCTTAGTTGTTTTCACGTTTTTGAAGTTTGAGTTCATAGTTAATTTAATTAGCCACTATAGCTATACTTGTTCTAAGAAACTCTTCCAAAAGATCATGATAATGAATGGGAAATGGCTGTAGTGTTGTAGGATTTATTTGTAATTTCTTTTGTTCATTATCACAGTTGAACTTAATTCTAGTAAACTCTTCCAAAATCCTTATGATGTTCAAGGCATGATCAAGATCGAATAGGGTGCACTGCTTTGTTTACAATTTAAAATAGCCGATCCATTTCAAAACGCTCCAAAATATCATAATGATGTGAGACACTGGTGGATAAATCTAGTTTTAAATTGTTTTCACTTGGTACATTTAAAACTAATTGTGTATAAATGATTGTTCTAACAAGCTCTTCCAAAATACCATTCATGATGGACAAAATAGGCTGTAGAATCCCATAGATTAATTGCATGATAACTTAGTTGGGGTACTCCGGAGTCAAATTGCATTCAATTCATGCTCTGTTATTTCATTTTAAGTTTGATAATGGCTTGTTAGTTCAGCACTGTTTAATGTAAACTAGTGACATCTTAGTTCAGTTTTAGCTTAGCTCATTGTATTTACATTCCACATTTAGTTGTCATCCATTGCATATTAGATTACATTAGTTGTTAAAATCAAACACTACGGCCTTCATTATTTACAAAATCTCTTTTGTTCCAAATCTATAATTGACTCATAACCATCTGAACAGAAGACAGTATCATCCCAAGGCCTGAAGTACTTTTGCAACTTCTTTCCCACTTCATAAACAAAGCCTTTCCTCAAAAGACTACTTTAAAAATAAATCTATAACTTTTGAGTAAGGTTTAGTGATGTTAAACTAAGTTGCAGAATAGAATTAGGAGCTAATCTTAGAGTAGATATCTTATGATGTTACCAATGTTTTTCTCCAGATATGTTTCAACAAATCTTTAATCATGGATAAAATGTTGTATCATTATAAGCTGATTGTTTAATTGTTTAGTTAGGAGAATTTGTATACTTAGCTGACCATTTCTCAAGCTCTTCCAAAATACCTTTAATGAAAGAATTGGACAAGTTAAGTTTATGTTTTGATTCATTTTCTTGAAGTCATTATCAAGCTTTGTATTCTGCTTAGTCATAGTTTAAGTTTGATTCTGTTTCAGTATTTGCATTTGCATTTGTCATTTGTCATCAATAAATTAGGCTTCACTCTGTTTTTGACTAGTAGCTTCCTTCCAATAGCATTTAGTTATTTTCCTTGTGAACCTAAAACCATCAAAAGACCAAAAACATCATAAAACACTAAACACAACGCATTGAGAAAAAAACACTTAGGCACATACAGTGCAATTCACTTCAGAAGTTTACCAACCCTAGTTGACAATTAAATGAACTCAATTTAGGAGACTAGGTTGAGCACAAACACACGACATACAGATTTGGAGCCGAAAGGAGAAAGCATGGAATTTGCTCCCCTATATGGTCGTGGATGAAGAAATAGACAATATTATTGCACTTTGGCCCCTGCAGTGGAATATTGGCTTCAAGACCAGGGCGTAGGGCCCTAAAAGTGCCAGCACAACGCAAGATAAGGATATCGGAGGCTCCAGCAAAAGTACCGCGAAGGACACAAAACCAGCTACGAAGAAATATGTGCAATAGAAGCAAACTAATGAGAATAATGTTGAAGAAGCTACACAGAAATATTCGCAACCCGAATTAGGGACAAAAGGAGGGGATGCAGGAGAAACTACATCCCCTTGCGGGATGAAGCACACTGGTGAGCCTGCCAAAGGACTCTGGAAGAAGCAACGCTCTCAAGGGGCAGAACATGATGAGACCGTCACACTAACTGATGGAGACCTTGAATAGATTGTGAACACAGTCACTCTATCTGCAGAGGAAAAATGGGCGGCCTTGGATGAACAACAGAAAGCTGTGATTGAGACCATCCAGGTAGAGCTCTGTGCTTTGCAGATGAGCATAATTCAGGTATGTACTCCATTAGCAACCAGCATCACAGCGCTAGCCACAGAGGAAAGTTGTCTTTGCTCCTTACTAAGCGCCGCCCTTGTGATCAGTCCACCCGACCTGGGAATGCAACTCCTAGCCAATGCAAAAGCGCAGTTGAATCTAGCCAAGCTGTCCCATGAGGCATTACAAGGGCTCAACACCACCGTGTTTTAGGAGATCCACCATTAGGACCAACAAGTGCACCAACAACTCAGTATGGCCAATCAGACCATCGCAGCACAAAGCGCCGAAGTATCTCTCGCTCTCGCACAACAAGCGAAGCTTGAAAGTTTCATTCACCAGCTCTGTGCAGGAGTTCCAGTAGAGATTTCGGCTACTGCTACACCCCAGGAAAAGGTTGAAGGGTTGGTCTCCGCATTGAAGGCATCACTAATGGAGGTTGCAGAGGTCAAGTCACAGATGGAGTAGCAGATTGCTGATGTGCAGGCTAAATTGTAGCCCGAAACACCTCTAGTGGTGCGGGCCCAATGACCTGCACTGGTCATCGCAGCTACGAATGTCATCACAGGGCAGATCACACAGGGTGCTCAACTACTGGAAACTGCCATGCAACTATGGACCAAGTTTCAACACGATCCACTCCTGCGTGAAATAACCCAAGCCCTGTGGCAAAAAGAGGAGACATTTGAAACATTGGAAGCACGGTTTCGGCTCAGCGCTTGTCACAATTGCGAACTAGCCAAGACCTCCAAGATGAGATAGAAGAGCTTCGATAGAAGAAGAAGGCCCTCAATGACCACCTGAAGCCGTGGGCTGCTGAAGCCCTTAAGCTGTCACAGGATGTTGATATAGCCATGAAGCAGCTCAACCAGACCCTGGAAAGTGTCATCGCTACGACAGAAGGCCCGGTTTCATAGAAATTGGTCGACATCACCCAGAATGTTACTTCTCAAAGCGAAGTTGTGCTGCCCCCATTGGCTGAAGTGATCAAACTATTGCAGGTGTAGGTGGAGACCCCACCATCTCAGTGACTCGGGACGAGTCACAAGATTGCGTTGGGGGATTGTTGGAACAAGGTCTCCTACAAAGCTGCAAATCTGGTCCATTTTGTATATTTTTTATTATATTTAGTCTAACGTAGGGGTTTTGGGGTGGGTCAAAGCCCCTAATGCATTGTAAGCGGGTCAAGGGTAGACCAAGATTCTGCAAACCATGGTTTGCGAACCATTGGATGTGTAGGCTAAAGTAATATAAATAGTTGAACCTTTTTGAGTCGATGAGTAGGAATGAATTGGAATTGATGCTACGTGCGAAATATTATATCTGTAGGGTTGGTTGGGTAAGGACTCCTGATGGCTGTGTGCATGGAGATCCTCTGTCCTGCTATGTGTGGACCCTTCTGCTGTGTGCCCAGGTTGGGTTTTGGGTATTGTAAGTAAATCTGAAGGATTAATGAATGCAGAAGGTTGTTGGAATATCTAAATATATTGGACTTATTGCTGATGTGAATCTGTGATATCTGACTAAGTATGTATGCTTCTATGTTAGTGATTTAAGCTGCGAAAGTACTTGTGCTACTTGTTTATGTTGAGATCTGGATCTGCTCTGTTATGCTTTATACGATAACTGTGGTAATGTTCTATAAGTCTATTATCTGTTAGTTACTATGATTATAATTGGTATTGTGCACGTGGATGCGAAGGATATCAGTAGATCTGCGCTCTGTGATATAGAGCTCTGGTAATTATAAGGTTGAACGCAACTCTGCTTGACTTGCCTACCCTCTCCCAGGGCGCAGAAACCTAGTTCCAACACCCTCCCATACTGCTTTGGGTGAGACTTTGTCTTGTGCAAGCAGGTCACTACCGAAAGGGCCAGTAGTATAGGGGTTTGTTGGCAAACCTTAACCTCTGAACCTGGGTTAGGACCTCTCGAGCCAACAAATGCGTTGACCTTGAATTCCCAGAAAAAGGAATAGGCCATGAACAACCAAGGTAAAACATTACGCACCAATCATGCGTGCGCCATATGCGACCATTATGGGCATTATACCCATCACTTCCAAAAGATGCCATGATATAGGGATGCCCTGCAAGCCCTAGAACAATGTTACCAAGAGGACCCCTCAAACCCACCCATGCAAATGGACAAGGGAGAACATAAAGCCATATTGTACATACGATAGGAGGCTACATCTTTCTCGTATAGAATCACCCCAACAAACTAGAGATGAAAAAGAGGGGCCACACTGAAAGTCCCAGTTTGTGCACTATGTGACGAGCATGATCACTTAGTCACACAGTGCACGAGTTATGGTCATTTAACCATTGGTATCAAGTCCCATGAGTTGTCCAAATAAAATTATTTCGACATCAATGACATACATTTCAGATTTTTCGGAGCAACCACCACATGCATCATTGTTCCCATATCCATCGATTCCCGTCTATGTTGGATTTCATGTGACGTTTCATCGCTGAAAACCTTGACTTAGCCAACTCGGACATGGAATCCAAAAAAAACACTACAACTCAAAGGACATAAGCAACAAGAACCATATTTTATGTTTCATAGGAGAGACAGTCACCTGAACGACCACCTCCTCCCCGTAATCATCCTCAAGCTCCAGTCTAGCTCTCCGCACTCTGTGATGAACGAGATCACTTCATCGTTGACTGTGTAGCTCTAGAGTTATTTCAAAGATGGTACTAAGTAAACCTAGTGTACTATCACGTCCTATGAGCAGTCCAATAGTCGTGCCGAGTGTGTTTAGACAACCACCCAGTTCATCGTTGTCCCTACATCCCCCGATTCCATTCGATGTTAAATTGTTTACGCTGGGCCATAACATGTTTTTATGTAGCAAATGGATCGGATTTAGACTCAGTGGAAAGTTTTACAATTCAAGAGAATGAGGCAACCAGGTCCATACTCTTCATATCAGCAGAAAAACGGCCAACAAGGGGGCAGATTATCGTCCCAACTGCCATCCATGAATAAAACCAACCTGTGCATTGTGCAACGCCCGCAATCATTGGATCGCTCAATGCCCAGATTTATGATCATTTCAAAAATGGTACCCAATTACTCCAGTAGTCCAAAGGGAGTGGAGAACGAAAGAGCAACAGTTTTGTCTGATTTTTCACAACAACCATCACACTCGACATTGTACTTACATCCCCCAATTTTGATATATGTTCGACACCATACACTCATTGGTCACCAAATACCCAGATGTAATTGGTTTAGAACCAAGGAAGCCTGACGCAATGCAAATTTCCCCCCATCGTTACCCAAACCCTACGAAGGCTAAGGCGACCAATCATCCTAGTAGAGCATGAAGCCAGCCAAGAAAAACATGTGTTATATGTGATAGAAAGGACCACATCAGTTAATCAATGTCAAGAACTCAAGTCACTGAAATTCTTCGCATGGTCACCACCATACCACAGATCCATCTCTATAATCATGAGAAAATCACATGCTTCTTTTGTAGTATTTTCTCGAAATTCCACCACACTATGAATTGTGAATACTTCCCAAGGTTACAAGCGGAAAGGCCAGCATTGAGTTTGAACCCCCTGAAGGAGCCACCCCAACTAAGATAAAAGACTCAGAGATGGCAGAAGCACAAAAATGCCCAAATGCCCAATCATCTCCAAGCTTCCACTTCGGGCATGGGGAGTATTGTTGGTTCTTACACCATCTACTCGAGAGGCAACTTTACTCCATGCACCAATTGCACGAGCCCTAACCTTGAAACAAAGATGTGCCCCATGATGAAAACATTTCGACACCTCTGCATTCAATGCAACTTCCAAGTCTGGGAATGTGAGCATACCCTTAGTACGCCACAAGAAGAGTACGAGTTTTCTCTCAAACAAACAACCATAACGGAAATTCTTCCACCATTTAGCGTTGAAAACACACAACACCATATACAATTCATCTCATCATGCATGGGAACCATGACTTGTGCTGTCTGCTCATCTTTCATTGGTGTCGATACCACTGTAACTACCACAACAATAGTAGTATCATTGATAGTGAAAACCTAACCAGTATGCACCCTGTAAACCTCATATGGTTCCACGACATCAACCACATAATCGTATTCATGTATTTCGACCAACATTGTTAGGACCAAACCAATTCCTCACAACCTCGCACAAACCAATTCCCCCTTAGAAATCTTCTTTCATTCTAACAAAGATATTCTACAGGCCATGACAGAACAGATTGTTCGTGGGACTGAATGCATCACCGCTAATTTTTTCTTCCATGAAAATTGTTTGAGCCTAGAAACCCAGAAACCCATGATATATTATGCCATTGAATCCAAATACTTCCTCCCATCTACGAAGATATACTGGTTCAAAAACCCTATCCCAGTGCTTGATGTGTTCAAAGAAGGGAATATGTCGAATATTTTGCCAATCATTAAGGCGAATGCCTTAATAAAACTAAGCAAAACCGAAGAAATCTCGCTAGGGGAATCATGCTACCCAGACGAGGTAGTCGCTTATACAAACTTGTTACAAGAGTACATGGATATCTTAGCATGGGATTATTCAGAAATTCCAGGTTTTAGACCCACCATCGTAGAGCACCACATTGACACCTAGTCTAACGTATGACCAGTCCACCAAAAGCGGCTTCAATTACACCCATCCAAGGGAGAAGCAATTAAGCAAGAGATTTACAAGCTTCACAAATCTGTGTTCATCTACCCAATCACTTACACGTTGTGGGTTTCCAACCCTGTACCCGTAATGAAAAACAGGGCACCATCTGAGTCTGCACCGATTTTCGAGATTTAAATAAATCTTGTCCCAAGGAAAACCACCCTACCTTCTTTATTGACCAAGTCATTGATGTTTTCACCGGTCATGAGGCCTTGTCCTTCATGGACGGATTCTCAGGGTACAATCAAATTCAAATCTAGCACATGGATCGATACAACAAGACATTCACTACCCCTTGGGGCATGTTCGCGTATGAAGTTATGCCTTTCAGTCTTAAAAACGTTGGAGCCACCTTCCGGCGAGCCATGAATTATATCTTCCATGACCTGGCTCAAATCATCTTAGCTTACTTCGATGACCTCACCATACAATCCAAGAAACGAAGTGACTATCTGGAGGACTTATAGTTGATATTCCAATAGTGCCAACACTACAACCTACGCTTGAAACCTCTTAAGAGTGTCTTATGCGTTAATACAAGTAGACTATTAGGATTCATCGTATCCCAACAACGGATCAGAGTTGACACCTACTCCATTTGGACATTATGTTCAAATGGGATGATCAGGCTCAAAATTTGTTTGAGACACTAAATGACACATTGTCTTCAACCCCTTTGATCAGTCCACCCAATTATGACAAATACCACACCTTATATCTATCGACATCAGACAAAACCATATATGAGGTGTTAGTCCAAGACGGGCCAGATAATAAAGAACACGTAATCTATTACATCAGTAAGAACCTATCTGGCCCTGCTCTAATATACAAACTGGAAGAAAAACAGCCTTAGCCCTAGTACATGCAGTACAAAAACTTCGACATTACATCATCCTAAAGGCTACAATAGTCATAGAAACTATCAACCCCATGATATATTTGCTAACCTGTCATCTGATGAACCGCAAGTACGCTCAATGGGTATTCATATTGCAGGAATTCAACCTGCAGTTTAGCTCCCCCAAGAGAAAAAAAACATTAATCTTAGTTAAATTCATCACTGACCTTCCAAGTCTGACTCAAGGGTCGCCAGTTAACGACTCACTGCCACATGAGCATCTATTCTTAGTGACGACTGAGGACTCTTGGTACGATGACATCCTCCTATTATTGCAAATGAAAAAGTTCAAGCCACAGCCCACCCGTGACGACTGATGATGCATATGCCACCAGGCCCCCCGATACCTCCTCATGGGAGATGTCCTTTATAGAAGAGGCATTGACATTGTTTTATGCCGATGTGTCACACACGACCAACCTGAACAAGCCCTAAACGACTGCCATAGTGGGGCTTGCGGTGACCACCTCTCAGGGATGGATACTTCCAAAAGAGTCCTGTAGGCTGGTTACTTTTAGCCAACCCTATTCCACGATTGCATTCAAGAAGTCAAATGGTGCAAGCGATGCTAACACTTCACCCACAAAGCAATATCACCTCTCGCTCCTCTGCACCCAATCATTGTAGCAGGTCCCTTTTGCAAATGGGGAATCGACTTTATGAATTGCAACCCTGCATCGCTTGGTAGCCACAAATACATTATTGTAGTCGTCGAATATTTCACCAAGTGGGTAGAATCCATGCCTACATATGACAATATGACAAAAACTGCAACATGATTTATCTTCAACCATGTCATCACACGATTTGGTGTGCCTGAGGAATTAGTCTCCGACCACAAAAAGCATTTCGAAAAAGAAATATTCCAAGAGCTGTCCCAACGTCTAGGATTCACACATGAGTTTGCGTCACCATAATACCCCTAGTCCAATGGTCAGGTAGAAGCTGTTAACAAAGTACTCAAAATTTTTTTACAACTTATGGTCAACAACCATAAAAAAAACTGGAACCATATGGTGTTTTTAGCCCTGTGGGCATATTGCACATTGGTTAATTCCTGAATAGGATTCACACCTTTCCAATTGGTATATGGAGTGGAGGCCGTGATTCCCATCGAACGCCAAATCCCCAACTTACATGCAGCTATCAAGCTCCTCGATGATACCCAACCTTTAGAGAAACGATTGGTGAAATTAGAAATAGCCAACGGAAATCGAGGAGAGTCTCTCCAACATAATGAAAAACATAAGAAAATGGTAAAAGCATCATTCGACGCAATATCAACCCTCGATCATTTTCAGAGGGGGAGCTATTCCTTCGCTACGTTTTTGCAAAATAAGCCTTAGGACCCGGGGAGTTCAAAACATTATGGAAAGGTCCTTATATCATCAAACACTACCTCCTCACATACATCTTGTCATATCCCAACGATACATGCCTAACTAACCCGTTAATGGGATCTACCTCAAAAATTTCACCCATAAGGACAAGAAGTCTCAGCCTTAGAGATAAGATTCATGTAACATAATTATTTGAGATGATCAAAATCATTGAGGACTTATTCTAAAAAATTATCTTATGTCACAGATGGATCGCCCCTGACCCACTATTTTGGATTCACTGATGGAGCCTCCCGATGATCGCAAAATCTAGAAGCAGCTGCCTGGGCCATATACTCCTTCGACCGGTCACTGTTCCTCACCAACGGAGTATGTATCTAATAAAATACCAATAATCAAGTAGAATATGATGCAGTCATCAGGTTTTTGAGCGATGCCTCCAACCAGGGCATTCACCATCTACATGTATATATTGATTCCCAGCTAGTGCTATCGAGTTAAGCCAAGTTTTTGAAGTACAAGATTCACAACTATTTAGGAAATACTTGCATGCACAACAATTGAGTCATCATTTTGATCACATTACATTTACACACATACCAAGAAATCAAAACCAGACAGCTCATCACATAGCTAAGCATATCCTAGACTGGAATGCATCTTGTATAAACCATCATCCATAAAAAGCAAAGCATAAAACATAAATATCCATCATAGGTACATAACATCCATCAAAAACAAAAATAATAACCATAGACACATCATAAGAGCCGCAAAAATATACATCTCACACATATACATAAAAAAATATATGAGTCCCAGTACACAAAGAGGTCCTTGACCATCATGTTAACCAAAACGTGTACATGTCACCAAAATAGGGAAGCATCCTCATAATGGGTGCTTTCACTAAACATACAAAAATATCTAGGGTTGAGTCTCACCTGGTGGGTCCTCTAGACCTACGGCTACACTCGGTGGCAGTAGAGGTGCAATAGCCAAAAATGCAAGTGTCACATGATACAAAGTCGGGCGAAGCGCCCTCTCTCGAGCCAGAAATTGTACAAATAATTAAAAAAAACCTAGGTCAACATACCCCATGTCAACCTCTCTAATCGGCTCCATGAGTCAGCTAGACCTGTTGCACGAGCATCAGAAGCCTCAACACGAGCCTCTGTCGCCATCACTCTAAGGTCAACAACAACCAACTGCTCCTCCACTGCCGCGACTCGTGCCTCGATCGTCGTTGCCCATGCCTCGACCACCTCAGCACGGGAAAGGAGAGAAGCATCCCTACCAGTAGCTACCCTCCTCTGAAGGGCCTCCGGCACATCCGTGCCTTCCAACCTGGGCCTGACCAGCCCCAGCTGGGACCCTCCTCATGGGCTGATGTCCCACCAAGAAGGCGGCAGGATTCCCTGCTGAACTCACATTTGCAAGAGAAACCAAAAATAGTATCAATGTTACCATCAAAGACATATAGATCTATATATAATAAAAATCCTCAAAAGTGTAGAAAAGCATCAAAAGTCATACCTGATGGCCCCCTTGCATAACCTGCAGGAAGACCCATATCTCGGTCCCCTCGAAAGTCCATCGCCGAGTATGGGCAGTCCAAAAACATCTGCAGGTTCGACTCGAACCATGCCTCAACTATCACATCCTAGCAGCGACCCGCCTCTCCTCCTCCACCTCGGGGCTTCATGGGTGCCCACCACTACATTTTAGGATCCCTCAGAGGACCCAGGGGCATTGCCACAAAAGGCCTAAGAATCACTACCCTCTCATACATGATGTTGCAGAAGATACTCGCATAGGCGAAGGCATTAGTGGTCCCCCTCTGGGCCTTGCCCAACTGTGTCACCATGCCCTCATAGATATAGCGAGTCTAGTCATAGAAGTGACCGACTGAAGCCGTCACAAAACCATAATATGTGGGCCCGATGCTCAATGAGGCGCTGACGATCCTGATAGGCGAACTATCATCGCTAGCTCAGCCCTCTAAGCCAAGTTCGTCACATAGATCACACACACACAACCTTGAGTAATCGCATCAGGACCACAGTGATCCTGAGCCTAGTGACAGATGTTCACTCCCCTGGCCGAGAGTGGGTACGGAAGAGCCTCCCCTTGAGGCAGTAGACCAGTCACAAAGTAAACTCAGTCTCCGGCTGGCTAATGACATCTCTACGATGCAACACCATAACGCGTCATCTCATGTTCCAAAAATGGACCAGGTAGTGTAGTAATCCATCCTGCAATCTCACAAGGTTGTTCTATAGAAAATTAAGAAACCCATACTGTGCAAAAATCCCTTGAGCACCGGGGTCTTAGGCCACAACTGTGTGAAGACCAGGCGAGTCTCGCTCCCAGAACAACATCTTGTCACCAATTCCTTAGTGCGCATCGCAATTCACATAGCTTACAAACTTAAATGAATTAAAATCCACTAAGTCATGCGGGTTGTGATATGTGCTAAGCTCTTTCCAAATTCATATCAAAGTCTTATTACAAATTCTCTAATCACCATTATAAACCAAAATCGCATCGCGCCTCATTTAACGATAAAAACTTATAAATAATTTGGTCAAAGTTGTAGTTAAACAGGCCCGACAAGCCAATGAAGAAATAAACATAAAGCTCCAAGGTACGATAGAGCACAGTGGCATGATTTCCTGAAAGCGCACTTCGCATTTCTAAGGATATAACTAAAAGCAAACTCAATACCACATAAAAATTGCGATGTGCGATTTGCACAGATCGCATTTCGCGAGATTTATGGGTAACATCATAAATGGTAATAGTTATAAATTGCAATGTGCGATGAATGGTAGTTAACTACTCAAGCATGCAAAATGATTCATGTCATATCAAACCGAATACGAGATCCAACATCTTAAATTTATCGATAGACATTTCACGTGAAGGTGTAAGAGATTTGATTTAAAAAGATTATCGATGATTAACTGAATTTAATAGAAGTAAGGTTTTTATAGATTCATATCTACTTTGAGCATGCGTTGAAGTGATTGAATGCTGGATTTGTTTTAATTCTATCTGCCTCTCCGTTCTCTATATTTTTAATGTTTTCTCTGTTTGCTTGAAATCGGGAAACCACTTAACAGAGAGAGGAAAATAGAAATGAACAATAAAGACAAAGAAATTGCCCAAGCATCATCTACCGAAGACTTAGATATGTCTCCCCTATTCTGAAACACCACCTGCAAAAAGGATTGTGGAAGTTCTTCATGGGAGGAAATTTATAAAATTTTCGAGGATGAAAAGCCAAGGGTAATAGTGAAAGTTGCTTCAGCAGGTGTGTATGTTTCTTCAGACACGACCTACTTTGACGTTGCATGCTCATTCATCCATAAGATAGCAACAAGGCCAAAGATTCTCACTTATACACATATGGTTAAGTGGGTAATTGGCCACTTAAATATAGAAGACAAAACATTGAAAGATTCAAAAGGCGATAATGATTGGGTCATTCAGGGGAGAAGATTTAAGGATAATGTACCACTTACCCGTACCACAACCAAACTATGACAAAGCTTTTCTTCAAATATTTAAAGAAAAACATCCAAACCTGATGAAATTCATAAAGGAATGGAAGGAAGACCAGGGAAAGCTTAAACGAGATAAACTCGGTATATACCTAATAGCACAAATTCCTTCCCCTTATTGTTATGATTTTGGTATGTTGTCTAGATTATATGAAAAACCAGACACCACTAGGTTTTCTATAGATTGGGTCCCATTAATTGACACAATCGTCAATTCATTAATTCTTAATTGTGAAAAAATCCTATCTGATAATTTAGCCAACTACATCATGGAGTATAGGAATAAAATAAGTGTTTCATATAGAGAAATACCCCCCTTTTATATGAGTACTTATGTCGTGGACACAATTTTCTTTTATTCTAGTTTACCTACCATGGGATGGAAATAGACGACCCAAGACCCTACTCCAATCCACATTTACCACAGATCCCTCTGAGAATCTGACTACCATTTGCATTTTTACAAAATTTTCCATAGAGTCATGTTGCCTATGCACCAGATTATATTTAATGAGAAAGCCCCTAGGGTTTCCAAAGAATCCAGTATAGACATTCTACACGTTGCTAGGTGGTTTGCAGAGGAATGTTTCACATATATCAGAGTATTTGGGAGTTATGCTCCTCCTCATGTCTTTCCATATTATGTTCCTGACAAATTACTTGCACGAGAGATAACTTACCAACTTGTTGTAATTGGTATTTCAAAATAGCTTAAAGATGCTAAGAAGGCTGTTTGGCCTAATTTCCCTTTACAGTGCGGTAATTTTTCACTTTTTGATATTGGTCATGCCTACAAGGAAGTTACAAAGGTTAATCTATTGAATTTGGCAGTAATGCCAAGATGGCCATATGCTCTGAATGATGTGATTAAAAACTACATCACAGAGATCAAAGTACGACCTTTTATGAAAGAGATAGATAGATTTGATGATTTATTTCAAGGCATTGAAAAGTTTTTAGATGTACTTAACTTTTCATCCAATCAACTCAATCAAGATGCCTTGGAAGCCTTCCAAACATATATAAGTAAGAGATTGGAAAATATTCCTCTAGATTTATTGACTATTAAAGATGTCAATAGACCTACTCCAAGTATTAGCTTGGATAATAAAGTGAAAGACATGTCTGAAGATGAGTAAGGACAATCAGAGCATCAATCTTAGAATTTAGATCGTTCTAAAAATGAATCCGAAAACATAAAGGAGAACCCATAAAATATAATTGATCAAGTAATCCAAGAGATTGAGATGCAGGAGAAAAGAGGAAGCAATGGAACAGAGTCAAATTCTCATGAAGTTTAGCACAGTCAAGATACACTTGATTAGTCAGGTAAATCTCAACCAAAGAATTTGAATAATGAATGGGATGAGTTTTCTAAAGAAATAAAAAATCCTTAAGCAAATCCTAATATTGGTCAAGCTACTAGTTTTCAAACTCTAGGACATTCTCAGAAGTTAGTGGAAATTGTTACTCCACTACAACAAGTTCTTGAAACTCATGATCGAGAGATCATTCCGGCTTATCCTACAGAACATATAAGGTTACAAATTTAGGAAATCCCTTCGTTTGATGTCTTCTACAACCCAATTTATAAAACTGTAGTAAAGAGAAGAAAAAGGAGAAGATTTCATGAGATAATCTTAGATATTAAAAATGAATCTGTTGATGTTTTGTGGAAGGATCCTCTAGCTGATCCGACTAAACATTTAACCAAACTATCATAGTTTTCAGGGGCATATGCTACCGCCACTATTGATAAAGCCATTGAGGTTAAAATGTTACTGAAATAGAAAGGGGATAGAATACAAGAATTAGAGAGGATGTTACAGCAGGAAAAATCTAACTCCAACGAGCAAATAGAATTGAAGATGTCCCAATTTCAAAAGGATTTTGAAATTCTTAATTTGCAACATCAAGTAGAACTCACTGAGAAGCAATCACAACTAGAAGCAGCGATGAACAAATTACAAAGCCAACCATAGTTAGATCAATTCATAAAGGAAGCATTGGATATGAATGCTAAGTTAAAGCAACAACAAGAAGCATTTTTCCAACAAGTTTCTATCACTAGCTCCTATGGTGACTCAAGTGAAATATTGATCCAACAATTAGCCATCCAAAAACTTGAATGTGAGAAGATCGAGAAGAAAATCAATGAACACATTCAATGGCAAGCATCAGACTCAGGTAAGGAAGTTGATCTACCCCAGGTATATAAGTTCCACAAAGAGATCTTATTCAAAGATTGGGAAGCATAGATAAGGCAGGCAGAGAAAGCAATAGCGAAAGCATCAAGGTTATCAAAGGAAATTATTGAATCTATGTGTGAACATCTTGTGAAAGTAGAACTTATCAAAGAGTGCACGTCTGAAGTGCTCTCATAAGTCAAACAGCTGGAAACACAATGGAAACAAAAGGCAGAAACAGAGGATGAAATGATTAAAAAAGTAAATAATTTTGATCAAGAAAATTATTGGAATTTTCTGATCAAACATTATCATCAGTACCAGACCCTGTTGTCTTTAACAGATTCAACAAAAATATCGCATCTAGCACTCTCGAATGTGGTAATCAAGGGACAAGTCAGATCAAGGATTTCACAGCTAGCTCAGCTCAAGCCTAATATATTTGTCGACTTTGGAATCAAATCCAAATAAAAGATCTGAATTCATAGTCATATTGTTACTTTATTTTCTTAGATTGTAGTTAAAGTTTGTCTTACGAGGATGGTTATTTGAAACCTCCTCTATTTTTTATGTAATAATCTATTTTTAAAACATAGTTAGTTTAGTATTTAAACCCCTCTCATGCATTTAGAGAAGGGTCCAGAAATTTGTCAAAAACATTCTCAAAGAATGCAATTTTGTAAGTTTGTGAATGCTTTGATGAATTAATGGAACATAGTCTGTTATCTTTTGGCATTTGAAGTTGTTTAACTGATGTTGCACTACTTTACTCTTTAAATTGCTTTTAAGTGAAGATGAGAAGATATCTACTGTCAGTTTACATGAGTAGAACTTCGTACATATGGTACTTCTATTTACTTGTATTAATTCTTGCTTTCTAGATTGAAATTCATCTGTTTATTGCATTATATATTTGAGACATCATTATAGATGAATGTTAAATGCAATTATATACTAATATTTGTCTGTGATTTCTTATCTCATTTATAATCACACATATGAATGCGATACATTTTTCATAATTATTCTAATCAAACTATTTTGTTAGAAGAATCATCTTTCATATTTTTCATCTCTTTCAACTGTTAAATAATCTACATTACTAATAGTTAAGGGATATCTTTTTAGATCGCATAAAGGAAGAAACACCCTGGGTATATAGTAGAATATATACTATTAAATAGATGCATGTGATAGATTAGAATCATTTTCCATTTGCATGTTGTATAATCAAAACACACCCCAAAATCATTCCTTATTGGGAAACTGGTCCCACTGCCCCCACTCGGAGCCACTACACCAAATGGAAAATGAGCTGCTTTAAGGTCTGGACCGGGTGGTTTTCCCCCATGTTATGGCAGCGAATTTCGAGGCCTCAACATTCTGGCACTAGAAGGAGGGCCTTGTGAATGGAAAGAAGGTTTGATCAATCTAAAGGTCAATCTAAAAGTCTCTCTCCCTCTATATCCCCATAAACTTCCATAAAATTATCTAGATCCTCATCTTTAAAATCTGAAGTTGATCATCCTTCTCCTAAGTCTCCTAGTGATAATCAACCCATACTGTCTCCCGAGTCTTATCAAAATTATCTTGAAGTTCATTCTTTGATATAAAAGTTAGAGAGAGTATCCATTTCTGCTGAAAAACCTATAACTGCTCAAATATCTGAGATTAGTTTTTCATCTTCTTTACAACCTCGAAGAATATTAACTCGGTCAGAGAGTCAAAAGATAGGAATTCTTCCTTTGGAATTTCCCATCGATAGTACTTGAAAGAGAATAAAGATGACTCAATCAAAGTCAATCGCTAACGAGATCTTATCTCATTCATCTCCATTACCTCCACTCATTTCCACCTCTTCCATTCCAACAATCAGTGTTACTTTAACTAGTTCTAGTACTCAGACTACTATTCCTTCGACTAGTTCTAGCACTCAGCCTACCTCTTCTTCAACTCAAACTCAATCCATCACATCCACCCAAGGTCAAATGGTAGGCCAAGTACCTCCACCAAATTTACACCCATGGAATAATCTAGGGGCTGTAAATATGCCCGCTCCTCTCCATTCTCTACCAAAAGCACCTGAAATATGGTTACCTAAGTTCAATCCTGATGATGGTCTTCCAACAGAAGAACACATTCATAAATATATGATAGCTATCAATCTAAAGGGAGTAGTTGAAGAGGATTGAGTTGTACGATTATTGCCATACACTCTCATAGGATCTATAGGATCCTAGTATTTTTCACTACCCGTCAGCTCTATAACTAACTGGAATATGTTCGAAGAACAATTTCTAGCTAATTTTGGGATGACAGAACCACCGTTATGCTTATCAATGATTTATCAAATATAAAAGCTAAATCGGGGGAGAAAATAAAATATTTTAATTCAAGATTTAATAAATTGCTCAATAAAATTCCTACTACATTAGTTCTTGGCGCAAAAGTTAAAATTGTGTGGTATATTTCATCACTTCCATCCAATTTAGCCATTTTTGTTGATAGAGCAAAACTGCCGACACTTGCAGAAAACATGAAAGAATCTCTTTTTGTAGAGAAACACATAACCACTCTTGAGAAGAATAATTCTCAAGAATACATAAAATAAAAGAAGGTACCTTTCAAAGATGATTCTAAAAAGAAGCCATCTAAAGACCCTTTTGATGTAGAAGGTCTTTAGAAAGCTTTAAAGACTATGACAAATAATATGGAAGATATCAAGAAACAAGTCGCTGAAAATTCTAGCTCAAAAAAGACTTTCAAAAACTTCAAGAAAGGTCAGTCCTCTAATACTCAACCACCAAATATCATATCTAACTCTGAGTCTGATCAAGATACAGAGGAAGAGAAAACCGAGGAAGAAGAAGATGATGAAGAAGAATAAGTTGAACTAAATGGAACGTGGGATTTCATCCTACCAAATGAAGAACAACATGATGCTTTACCTATGAGTACAAGGAGCAAAAAGACTACTGAAGCAACACAGCCAAATCAACAACAAAAGAATTCAACACCTACTAAGGATAAAATAGTAAGAAAAAACTCTACTTCAATGGCTATACAAACAAGTCTTGTTACTTCAAATACTCCACCTGCATCTAAGACAATGGTAGTCTCAGACATTATTGAGTATAATTTAGTTGAAGATATGAAGAAAACGAGGGCCAACATTTCAATTCACGAGCTTCCTAAATTAAAGCAGCAATAAAATTTTTTACTTAGATACTTAAATGCGGTTCCTTCTTCAGCCTTACCTGCTCCAGTAGTAGTGCAAGCTGCTAATGAAATAGGTAAGCCACCTTCTCCTTCAACTAAATTAGATGCTACACAATTTATTATGATAGGTGATCGATCCATCTCTCATACTCCTCCGTTTATCTTAACCTATGAGATCTATAATAAAAAACGTTCATAATTGTTTAATAGACTCAGGGGCTTCCTCTAACATAATGCCAAAATTAGTTTGTACTAAGTTGAAGATAACTCCTTAGAATTCTCCTGTTCATATAGTACAACTTGATAGAACTAGAGTACAGGTTGTAGGAGAAATAAATTCTATTTCTATCAGATTGTCATCAAATCTCAAGTTCGTTCAAATAATCAATATATTGGTAGCTAATATTCCTGAGATTTATGGTTTAGTATTAAGCAGAGATTGGTCTGAAAAAATTCATGGATATTTTGCAACAGACTCATCGCATATGTGGCTACCATACAATGGAAAGCCAAATCAAATCTGGATAGATCGTGAAAAGTTCATGAAACATACAATCACCAATCTTGAAGGAATAAACGAGCCAGTAGAATTAAATAATAACATTATTGGAAACTACTAAGTAGAATAATTTTTGGGAAATTTCAATGCTCAACCATCACCTTTTTTCGATAATACAGTTATTTCCCAGATTGAGAATTTTTCCCAGTGAGACATTTCAAAATGTAAAATTTTTGTAGATAAACCAGTAGTTAATTTTTTATTTTGGACACTTTATTTCGACGGTTCTAAATCTGAATATGGTGCAGGCGTTGGATGTATTTTAATAATCCCAGAAGGAGAAAAAACCATGTTAGCCTGCAGACTTGAATTCAATTGCACAAAGAAAATAACTGAATACGAAGCATTAGTCCAAGGTTTGTACAAATCCATTGATCTTAATATCAAATATCTTAAAGTCCTAGGAGATTCGGAAATCATTGTTAGACAGGTAAGAAATACCATTCATTGTAATTCCGGACATTTAAAGCATTACCAATCATTAGTCCAAGAACTGACCATTCATTTATTAGCCTTCAATATTTCTTCTGTGCCTAGAATGAATAATGCTAGTGCAAATCTACTGCTAATGTAGCATCAAAGTTAATTCCATCTCAAGAGTTTAGTCCCGATAGATTTTCCATTGAATTAATTTTTAGACCATCTGTTCCTGAAAATATTACCAATTGGAGAGTATTTAATAATGATTAAGATATCATAGATTTCTTAACATCTGAAGGATCTTATGATAGTCAAATTTTGGATGAAAATGAACATGACATCCATATTAAGGAAGAACAAGACGAAAATCCAATTCCTAAGTCTCTTTTCAAGTTATAAGACCTATATGATCTGAAAGATAGGTTTAAAAGAGTTACTAACTAAAAAACCCAAAGTTCTACCATAAGATTTGAGTTAGTAAATCTAGGAAATGACGAAAAACCTTAAAATTTCAATCTAGGTCTTGCTCTATCTTTCGAAGAAATATTATTATTTATTAAATTGTTTATAATGTACAAAACTATTTTTGCTTGGGTTTATACTAATCTCAAAACATATGATACTTTTATGATTCAATGCACAATTTCTATGATTTCAGATGAGAAACCTATACAACAAAAATTTAGGAAGATTCACCCGAATCTCGAAAATAAAAATAAAAAATAACTGAATAAAATCCTCAAAGAAAAGATCATCTTTCCAGTTAGGCATTCTAAATGGGTTTCAAATTTGGTACCTGTCAGGAAGAAAAATGGCGATATTAGAATTTGTATTGATTTTAGGAATTTAAACAAAGCATGTCAAAAGGACAACTTTCCATTACCAACCATAGAACAAGTACTGCAAATAGTAATTGGTTCTAAATTTATGTCCTTGATGGATTCTCGGGATATAACCAAATTATCGTACATCCATATGACAGATTAAATACTGCATTCAGTATTACGTGGGGAACTTACGCCTATCAAAAGATGCCATTTGGATTAATTAATGTAGGTGCCACTTTTCAGAGAGCTATGGACACAGCTTTTGGGGGGATCATAAATAAATCAGTGGTTATTTATTTAGATGACATTACAGTATTTTCTAAACAAGTAGCCAATCATGTGAATGACCTAAAGAAAGTCTTTGAGCGATGTAAAAGGTATGGAATCTCATTAAACCCAAAGAAATCATTTTTTGCATTAGATGAAGGAAAATTTTTAGGATTCATTGTGTGAAAAAGAGGTATCTATATGGATCCTAAAAGAATTGAAGAGATCAAAGGAATTCCTTTCCCTCACAACAAGAAAGCTATGGATTCGTTTCTTGGGAAAATTAATTTTGTTAAAAGGTTTGTCCTTGAATTTTCACAAATAGTTTTACCATTACAAAACATGATTAAGAAAAATTCAGTCTTTAAATGGGGACATAATGAAAGAGAAGAATTTTATTTAATCAAACAATCCATTTTCAATGCTCCATTCATGACTACCCCCAATTTTATCAATACTTTTACTTTATATATTTTTTCATCAGATACATCATACGTTGTTGTTTTAACACAACTTAATGACCAACAAATTGAAACACCAATATCATTTTTCAGTTCCAATTTGCAGGGTGCAAAACTAAATTATTCATCTATCGAGAAGCAAGCATTTTTTGTTTTTAAGGCTATAAAGAATTTCAGGCCATTTCTCCTAAAAACTCACACCAAAATCATAGTTCCATTCTCTAAAGTGAGACAACTATTAATGCAAAGAGAATTAGGAGAGAAAAGAGCTAACTAGGTTACAACTTTACAAGAATAAGATGTAGAAATTAAACCCTTTAAAATTGTTAGAGGTCAAAGTTTTTGCAGAATGCTTATAGGAGCATCCCATCTATCATCAGAACAAGGTCCAGGTAACAATGTGCAAATATCAAAGGTAAGCCTCAACGATGCACAATCTCAATACATTGATCTCATATTCTATTTGAAAAATGAATATGCTCCGACACCACTCAGTTACAAAACAAAACGTGCTTTGAGATTAAAGGCCAAGCAATATGAATTAATAAATGATTTATTTTTTAGGATAAATTTTGATTCTGTATTATTAAGATGCTTAGAAAAATCTGAAGCAAAAAGAGTCTTGCAGGAACTCCATGATGGACCAGCTGGAGGAAATTTTGGAGGAAATACGAGAGCACACAAGATCCTGCATGAAGGTTACTATTGGCCTACACTTTTTAAATATGCTCACGAATATGCAAGAAAATGCAAAGTGTGTCAAAGTGCATCTGGAAGACAAAGGAAACCAACCCTCCCATTACAACCAGTTAATATCAAACAACATTTGAACAATGGGGATTAGATAAAATCTGTGAGATCGTTCCTAATTCTTCCAAACAACATAGATATATTCTCACAGCTACAGATTATTTCACTAAATGGGTGGAAGAAATTCCATTAAAGGTAGCCAATTCTGAGAATATCATTGATTTCATCAACCAATATATCATAACTAGGTTTGGTTTACCTACTGCTTTAATGTTTGATAGCGCATATTATGTAATATTCCTAATTAGCCCAAGCTAATAGGAATATTCAATTTTTTCTTGGCTTCCTGTTTTCATGAATAAATGTGTAAAGGAGGATAAATGAAAATCCTCAAGCAGCAAAATAAATCAATGCCCATGTGAACAAGGCTAAATCCGGGCTGCCTTAGTAAAACACCCTTATGTGTGAAAGGGATTAAGTCATTTGACTGGGTTAAATGGACCAAATAAACAACACTATCTGGATACATTGAACCACCTAGATGCACAACGCAGTCTCAGTTGGAGGCTCATTATGTGAATGTAGCTAAATCATTAAGAGGGTTTAGGGTTTGGCAAGGATTCCATATTATTTAAGGAGGAGGAGGACAACATGAGAAGGTTGTTGAAGATATTATTTCTAAAGGATTTGTCTGCTTAGACACTTCTCATTCTCTAGTTGTTTAGCTGAGAATAGTGTTGTTTAGCACTAGGGTGTTCCTAATCGGGAATCCCACCTCTTCCTTGAGAGGCCTCTTGGACGAGTCTTGCATTTCTTGACCACTATCAAGCATTTTTCCAAGATTTTCTTCCAACTACAACGTAGATCCTGTTGAGGGTTTGGTTGTCTTTGTAAGTTGCAGCAAGTGGAGGCTAGATCTGTTCATATCTAAGCAATTCTAGTGCCTCTTTTCACTGGGAAAGTCTTCTATCCCATTGGCAAGAGAGTATGAGATGAGGAGAGCTCATTTTCAGATCTTGGCTTGAGGCCACATCATGCTCTAGAGCCTGCAACGCAGTCCATCTTCCATAACTGCAAGGAGAAATTTGCAGGGTCTTTTGCCACTTCAAGGAGGAGAGATATCTGGTGTTTGGGATTCTTCCCTTCACTGTGGTGATCCGTGGATTACAGATCTAATCCATGTTCCATTCAGATCTGATCTGAATACTAATGTATTTGCTTCAGAAATTCTGAATCATTCTGTAGATCAGCTGCATTAGATCTCAGATCTACTCCATGTACTACATTTTCTGCTGAAAACCCCAAGGGGATTTTGAAGAGGAGACTCTATAGTGTAAAGATCTGATATAGATCTATATTTTTGTACAAAAATCTGATCTAGATCTGAAGTGTAACTTACATCTCTTTTCAGCTAATAAAATAACACTTTCAAGCTTGTACAATCATATCATCTGGTTGCAACCTCTTATTTTGGGCATTTCTTCATGTAAAGTTTCCTACTTTCTGTTCTATGATGTATGCGCTTCAATATAATCTTGATATGCTGATGTAAATGACATTATTGAGCCTACATATTGGCCTCCTACATATATTTGGATGAACTGTGTTATTTTCTGAGCAGTTTTGTCACATAGTGTTGCAGTCCCTTCTTTGGGCAATTTTCCAGCTATACTAGGTGTGGGAGATCTGTTTAACCCACCTAGAAAGATTTTTTTCTGATATCCTCTTGGATTTGGGTCTTAGATTATCAGATCTAAGGGATCCAAGGGCTGATTTCCAGTGTTGAAGCATCCATTCCTGGAAAATGTGTTTTTCAGGCATGCCTTGCTAGTTGTCCCATTTTGGGAATACTATAGTGGTTTCGAAGCAACTATCTTGGTACAGCCTGTGATTTTCTTATTGAAGAGCCAATATGTCTTTTCATGGAAAAAAAATACTAATGAAGAAGTGTAGTTACACTGAAGATACAAAAGTAAAGGGTCTAAACCCTTTATCTGTAAGATTGGAGGGGAGAGAGTTCTCAAAAAATTTGCTCCAAACTATGCATGAGCTGGAGAATGAAATCAGGGGAATGATGAATGAAAGAATAGCAGATCTCTTGAAGAGGTTTTCACATTAAGGAAGCCCCACTACTTCATCTGAGGTGTGTGAGCATTCAGCCACACAATTTGATCTACAACGTTGTAGCATTCCTACATTCCTTGCAAGAGGAGAAGAAGAAGGAGAGACACCAAAGGAGGAGACTCTTGGTGACTATCTCCGAGAATATGAATCTCAATATAAAAGATTCAAAGAGCATCTAAGCTTCCCAGAGTTTTTTCAACTCAAAGAAGAAAGAAGATCCATCAGAACTATGAGGAGAAGAGGGTGCATGCAGCACACCTTGGGTAGAACTTTTCTACCTACTTCTGATGGGTCACCTGAGAGCTCAGCCAAGTCTTGGGTAGAGAAGCTGGACACATAATTTTAGCTGCATCAATTTTCTGAAGAAGAAGCCATAAGAGTAGCAGCGCTACACCTCCAAGGTAAAGCATATGCCTGGTGGTTGTTTGAGTCTTCTTCATTGAAAAATGTAAACATCTCTACTTATGCAAGGTTCACTAGGAGGTTAGTGAAAAGAATTGATTCTATGCCATCTGAAATTTCTTTGGGTAAGAAAACTAAGCCCAAGAGATCAGAACATTTGCATGAGATGGGAATATCCATGAAGATAACTCCATTTTAGAACATTGTTGAAGGGGTTGAAGATCTATTACATAATTTGCCAAGGGAAAAGGACCTACTTCAGTAAGAACCTTCTTCTCAAGAAGAATACATGAGTGTTTATTTTTCAAGAAGAGATCAAGTGAAAGGATCTCTTATTGATGAGGAGAAGAAAGAAGAAGAACTGAAAGGTTCCTCCAGCGCTGTGACAGTAGGAGGATATATATTTTTATTGAGAGATGGAGCTAAAGCTATTGCTTCCACTAAGAGGGCTCTTGTATCTTTGCAAGAAGGCCCCAAGGATCCTATACATGAAGAGGATGAGCAGCATGTGTCTATGATGATAGACAAAGAGACAAAACAATGGAGGAAATGTATTCCAACACGACATCCAATTTTTGGAACACACACTATGATGGATCAGTCCTTTGTGATCAAGACTCTTGACACCAACGAGATGATGGGTGTTCATGAGTTAACTGCATCTAAAGGGATCACCTTAGACTGTGAGATCTTGCAGAAGGTGGGTGATGAAGAAGTAGATGGGGGAGTTTCTCCAACTTCTCCTTATCATGATACTTCCACACAACAATCAGAGAAGGATTTGCACAGTGGAAGCAGTCATAATAAGTTCCCATCTGTGGTTCACATGGGAATGAGCCATGAGACATCATTATATTGTGGTATACCATCTGGGAGACCACCTAATTTAGATTTGATGAAAGATGTTTCATGCATTGATGCTCCTTTCATATATCCAAGAAGGAAGGGACCATTAGAAGACCATGCTTCAGTGCTGAGAGTTTGGGGAAAGTACAAGGAGAGGGAAAGAATTTTTCCCTTAACATCACTATCCATTCTCTCATCTCATACTACACCAATAAAATATGCTGCAAGAATGAAGGTTGACACCATCATGAAGCAAGGAAGGCAATCCTTGAATCAGAAGACAAACTTGTTTGGAGGATTCTCTTCCATACATGATGAGAGATGGTGTTCACACATGCATACTTTGGAAAAACCAAGGAGGTTCTGGATAGATGATAGCCTCCCATGGGAGACTAACTTCCAAAAATTTCCATCTTCTTTTGAGCATGTGCATGAGCAAGGAGGGCAGCAAGGAAGGACTGGCAACCTTCCACCTTGTACCTTTGGCATGAGAGATGTCAAAGAGGAGGAAAATGGGAATTTTGGCTTTCCAACACACACTTTTGACATGGGAGATGTCAAGGAGAAGAACAAAAACATGGCAGACACTTCATATGACACAGTATCAATGTTGTCATTGTTGGGCACATTAGATCCCTATTATAAATCCCAACTGCTGGTGGAATATTCCAAGGATCTTCATACTTGCATGATTCTTGATGACTGGTTGCATGAAGAGAGCTATTCAATCCTTAATGGAGTCATCTATAATCATGGTAGGATATTAGTGTCTAGGGCTTCCAAGCTCAAGGAGAAGTTACTACAGAGGACTTATGAAGAGTTCAATTTCAGCCACACTTATTCTATGAAGCTCAAAAATATCATTTTGAGGAGCTATTATTGGGAGGGCTTTGAAAGAGAACTATATCAGCATTGTCAGAGATGCATGGACCTTGTGGAGTTGGAGTAGCAACATGACTCTAAGGAAGAGTTAAATCAGCCCTCTCTTTCTCCCATTGAAGAAGAGAGTAGATCTATGCACCACTCCATTGATAGGAGGAGGATTGTTGGTGAAGAGCATGCTCTTAGTACATTTGTTTTATATTTTGATTTCATGCATTCTTACACCATGTGTTTGAAGGCCATGACTCCAAGGAAGAGTAATATATTTTGTAAGCCTCATGGCCAATATTGGGTCCCAAAAATTTCTGAATTGGTCCACTCCCTTGGTAGAACAAGGGATATTTTTCATCATGATGGGTGCTTCCCAAAGGCACCAAATATATCTCACACTTTTAGCTATGGTGAGATGGTATGGGCAGCAAGTAAGTGGTGGGAAAACCACTTACCACATCTTGATTTGATGCAGGCAGGGGATGCTCTGCGCTAGTTCCACATGTGGGACTATGATCCACCTCCATGTGCACAAATTTCTGATTGTTTGCACATTGTTTTGCTCCCCTATATTGATGATGTACTTGTTCTTTTTATGGGGATGTATGGAGGAAGGGGGGAAGGAATGCATGTGCCCTATGGGATGACTACACTCCTTGTACTTTATGTCTTATATTTCAGGGAGGGCATTGGGCAAACCGTGGTTGTTTCATGTGATTTATTGTTTCCTTATGTGATGCTCTGTTTGCCTCTCATGAGAACATTTTTCGAACAAGTCATGGATAGATGGGTTGGTGATCACTTGGCTTATGAGAGAAGCTTATCCTTTGTTTGTGTCACCAATGGAGGAGGAGATGAGTTGCAGCACTCACCTTATCAGTTGCTTGAGGACAAGCAACATTTTGGAGGGGAGGACTATAATATTCCTAATTATCCCAAGCTAATAGGAATATTCAAATTTTTTTTGGCTTCCTGTTTTCATGAATAAATGTGTAAAGGAGGATAAATTAAACTCCTCAAGCAGCAAAATAAATCAATGCCCATGTGAAAAAAGATAAATTCGGGCTGCCTTAGTAAAACACCCTTATGTGTGAAAGGAATTAAGTCATTTGACTGGGTCAACTGGACCAAATCAACAACGATGTCTAGATACATTGAACCACCTAGATGCACAGCGCAGTCTTAGTTGGAGGCTCATCACGTCAATGCAGCTAAATCATTGAGAGGGTTTAGGTTTTGGCAAGGATTCCATCTTATTTAGGAGGAGTAGGACAACATGAGAAGGTTGTTGAAGATATTATTTCTGAAGGATTTGTCTGCTTAGACACTTCTCATTCTCTAGCTGTTTAGCTGAGAATACTGTTGTTTAGCACTAGGGTGTTCCTGATCGTGAATCCCACCTCTTCCTTGAGAGGCCTCTTGGAGGAGTCTTGCATTTCTTGACCACTATCAGGAATTTTTCAAGCTCTTCTTCCAACTACAACGTAGATCCTGTTGAGGGTTCGGTTGTCTTTGTAAGCTGCAGCAAGTGGAGGCTAAATCTGTTCATATCTAAGCAATTCTAGTGCCTATTTTCACTCGGAAAGTCTTCTATCCCATTGGAAAGAGAGTATTGGATGAGGAGAACTCATTTTCAGATCTTGGCTTAAGGCCACATCATTCTCTAGAGCCTACAATGTAGTCCATCTTCCATAACTGAATTTGCAAGGAGAAAGTTGCAGGGTCTTTTGGCACTTCAAGGAGGAGAGATCTTTGGTGTTTTGGATTCTTCCCTTCACTGTGGTGATCCGTGGATTACAGATCTAATCCATGTTACATTCAGATCTGATCTGAATACTAATGTATTTTCTTCAGAAATTCTGAATCATTTTGTAGATCAGCTGCATTAGATCTCAGATCTACTCCATGTACTACTTTTTCTGCTGAAAAAACCAAGGGGATTTTGAAGAGGAGACTCTATAGTGTACATATCTGATATAGATCTATATTTTTGTACACATATTTTCTCTAGATATGAATTGTAACTTACAGCTCTTTTCAGCAAATAAAATAGCGTTGTCAAGCTTGTACAGTCATATCATCTGGTTGCAACCTCTTATTTTGGGCATTTCTTCATGTAAAGTTTCCTAATTTCTGTTCTATGATGTATGGGCTTCAATATAATATTGATATTCTGATGTAAATGACATGATTGAGCCAACTTATTGGCCTTCTACGTATATTTGGTTGAACTACATTATTTTCTGAGCAGTTTTGTCACATAGTGCTGCAGTCCCTTCTTTGGGAAATTTTCCAGCTGTACTAGGTGTGGGAGATCTGTTTAACCCACCTAGAAAGATTTTTTTCTAATATTCTCTTGGATTTTGGTCTTAGAAAAATCATATCTAAGGGCTCCAAGGGCTGATTTCCAGTGCTGAAGCATCCATTCCTGAAAAATGCATTTTTCAGGCATGCCTTGCTAGCTGTCCCATTTTGGGAATACTACATCTTACTTCTCAGGAAATGCTATGATGGAATTTGCAATCAAAAGAGGTTTTAAACTTAAGTATTCTGGAAATTATTACCTGCAAGGAAATGGTTTAGCAGAATCCACGAATAAAAAATTGATTAGAATAATCAAAATAACTGTTGATCAAAACCAACGAAATTGGCATAAGTAACTAAACTTTGCTCTTTGGGCAGACCAAATAACTCAGAAAGCTTCTATTGGCACTTCTCCATTCAATCTTGTTCATGGAAAAGAAGTTGTGCTTCCTACGAATGTAGTTATTCCCTCTCTTGCCTTAGTTTAATTCATTGATGAATCTCGTTCTTCTTCACTACAACCTAGACAATGTCAAATTCTTAACCTAGAAGAAGAAAGAGAAAAATCTAAACATACTCATGCACATCATCAACTGATAATAAAAGCTTCATTTGATTCAACTTCTGGTACTCCAAAAAAAATTCAAATTGGTGATCTGGTATTGAAAAGGGACAAAGCACATGAGGAAAAAGGTAAACACACAAAGTTTTAAAAACTCTGGCTAGGTCCATTTCAAATAATTGAAGAAATAGGCTCATCGACATTTTTATTGGAAGATCTATCAAGAAAAAGAGATTCTTTGCCTGTCAATGGGAAAATTTTGAAAAAATACTTTTCATAGACGGTAACCCCTTCTATTCCTGTATACTAGTGTCTTTTTCTTTTCTATTACGAAAATAAAAGTTGCTTAGTATAAATTTTTGGCTTTTCAAATAAATGTCTCAGATGATCTTTATGATTTATCGCTTATAGAAATAAAAAATGTTAAGGAAACAATCGAAAGATTTGAAAGACAAATAGTTTTTATTTTCATTGAAAGATGCAATTTCACTGAAGTTATTTATTCTCTGATGAACTCTCTTCTTTATAAAGCATGACTATTCTGTTATCAGTCCCGAAAAGTATCCTTAACATAGTAAAGGCTTTTTTACAGGGAAGAAATCTAAAACTCAAAATTATCATCCAGAATCTTCAAAAGGACCAATGATTCACACCATCCGGGAAAACTTATCAATTTTTGAAAGAAATTCAAGAAATATTATACTAGAAAAGCTTAAAATATAATAAGTCTCATCACGAGCTTGTTTACCATGTTCATTGGGAAATATTTGAACTGACATTACCAATACTGTCTACCAAAACAAGATAATAACTTGAGATTATATCAAGAGGAGAAGGGGTCTCATCAAGAGCAAGCTTGATCAGTTTAATTACAACTAGTGAATGAAATTGCCATTATTTGGTTACCAAGCCAAGACAATGGCTTTTAAGTAAATAAAAGTATGATACAAAAAAGAAAAGTTTCAAAAAATATCAAGTGTATAAAAGTTGAAATTTATTTTTGGGAATTGTAAGAAAGACTTGATGGGACAATTAACCATTGCTGGGTAAAAGGTAACCCTACCAAGAGCTTAAATTGCCTATTGGATTAGAGGCTCTACCTATGATAAAAGAGTAAATACTTAAGATAATCTGGAGGAGCCACCTACTTTATCTTTTTGAACTGAGTAAAGACTGATAGAGATTTTCATATTTTTATTTTTAAAAAAAGA
This sequence comes from Pinus albicaulis, assembly GCA_034641835.2. NCBI lineage: Eukaryota > Viridiplantae > Streptophyta > Pinopsida > Pinales > Pinaceae > Pinus > Pinus albicaulis. The sequence goes on from CM076570.1 coordinate 1,484,420,606, forward strand.
GAAAAATCTTATGAATTATAATTAAGAGAGATTTTGTTGCTTAGTGAGATAATATTTATTTGAAATTCATTCCTGCAACTATTTTTATTTCAATTTTTTTTTTAGAAATTTCAAAAAAATAGTCATAGATAGCTGGTTCTCCCAAGTGAATCACCAATTTTTGTGCTATACAACACCCCCCATTTAGTTTTACTAAACGGGGACCGTTTAGAAATAAATAGGAAATTTATTTTATTTAAATTTTAGCTTTAAGTCAAAAAACTTTAGGAAATAAAGTCTCCTTTTCTTTTCTGCTTTCATTCCTTAGTGCACATCACAATTCGCATAGCTTACAAACTTAAATGACTTAAAATCCACCAAGTCATTTAGGCTGCGATATGCACTAAGCTCTTTCCAAAGCCATATCAAAGTCTTATTGAAAACGCTATTATCACAGTTATAAACCAATATCGCATCGTGCCTCATTTAACGATCAAAACTTATAAATAATTTGGTCAAAGTTGCGGTTAAAAGGACCCGACAAGCCAATAAATAAATAAACATAAATCTCCAAGGTCTGATAGAGCGCAGTGACATGATTTCTTGAAAGTGCACTTCACATTTCGCTGGATATAACTAAAAGCAAACTCAATACCACATAAAAATTGCGATGTGCAATTTGTGCAAATCTCATTTCGTGGGATTTATGGGTAACATCATAAATGGTAATAGTTATAAATTGTGATGTGAGATGAATGGTAGTTAATTACTCAAGCAAGCAAAATGATTCATGTCATATCAAACAGAATACTAGATCCAACGTCTTAAATTGATCGATAGACATTTTACGTGAAGGTGTAAGAGATTTGATTTAAAAACATTATCGATGATTAACTGCATTTAATAGAAGTAAGGTTTTGGTAGATTCATATCTACTTCGAGCATGTGTTGAAGTGATTGAACGTTGAATTTGTTTTAATTGTATTTGCCTCTTTGTTCTCTATATTCTTAATGTTTTCTTTGTTTGCTTGAAATCAGGAAACCACTTAATGGAGTGAGGAAAATATAAAAGAACAAGAAAGGAAAAGAAATTTCCCAAGCATCATCTACTGAAGACTCAGATATGTCTCCCCTATTTTCAGACACCACCTGCAACAAGGATTGTGGAATTTATTCATGGGAGGAAATGTATAAGCTTTTTGAGGATGAAAAGCCAAGGGTAATAGTCAAATTTGCTTCAACAAGCACGTTTTTTTCTTCAGACCCAACCTACTTCGACGTTGCATGCTCATTCATCCATAAGATAGCAAGAGGGCCAAATATTCTCCCTTATATAGATATGGTTAAGTGGGTAATTGACCACTTGAATATAGAATACAGAACATTCAAATATTCAAAAGGCGAGAATATTGGGCCATTCAGGGCAGAAGATTTAAGGATAATGTACCACTTACCCATCCCACAACAGAACTATGACAAAGTTTTTCTTCAAAGCTTTAGAGAAAAACATCCAGACCTGATGAAATTCATAAAGGAATGGAAGGAAGGCTAGGGCAAGCTTAAACAAGATAAACTTGGTACGTACCCAATAGCATAAATTCCTTCCCCTTATTTTTATGTTGCCGGTATGTTGTCTAGATTATATGCAAAACCAGACACCACTAGGTTTTCTGTATATTGGGTCCCATTAATCGACGCAATCGTCAATTACTTAATTCTGAATTGGGAAAATATCCTATTTGATAATTTAGCCAAACACATCATGGAGTATAGGAATAAAAGAAGTGTTTCATCTAGAGAAATACCCTCGTTTTATATGAGTGCCTATGTCATGAACGCAATTTGCTTTTCTTCTAGTTTTCATACCATGGGATGGAAATGGATGACCTATGCACCAGATTATATTCAATAAGAAAGCACCTAGGGTTTCCAAAGAAGCCAGTATAGACATTCTACCCGTTGCTAGGTGGTTTGCAAAAGAAAGTTTCACATATATCAGAGTATTTAGGTGTTATGCTTCTCCTCATGTCTTGCCATATTATGTTCCTGAAAAATTACTTGCACGAGAGATAACTTACCAACTTGTTGTAAATGGTATTTCAAAACAACTTAAAGATGCTAAGAAGGTCGTTTGGCCTAATGTCCATTTACAGTGCGATACTTTTGCACTTTTTGATATTGGTCATGCCTATAAGGAAGTTTCAAAGGTTAATCTATTGAATTTGGCTGTAATGACAAGATGACCATATGATCTGAATGATGTGATTAAAAACTACATCACGAAGCTCAAAGTAAAACCTTTTGTGAAAGAGATAGATAGATTTGATGATTTCTTTCAAGGCATTGAAAATTTTTCATATGTACTTAAGTTTGCATCCAATCAACTCAATCAAGATGACTTGGAAGCCTTCCAAACATATAGAAGTAAGAGATTGGAAAATATTTCTTTGGATTTATTGACTATTGAAGATGTCAATAGACCTACTCCAAGTATTATCGTGGATAATAAAGTAAAAGACATGTTTGAAGATGAGTCAGGACAATCAAAGCATCAATCTCAAAATTTGGATCATTCTGAAAATGAATCCAAAAACAGAAAGGAGAACCCATAAAAGATAATTGATCAAGTAATCCAAGAGATTGACATGCAGGAGAAAAGAGAAAGAAATGGAACAGAGTCAACTTATCATGAAGTTCGGCACAATCAAGATACATTTAATCAATCTAGTAAATCTCAACCAAATAATTTGAATAGTGAATGGGATGAGTTTTCTAAAGAAATAAAAACTTCTCAAAAAAATCCCAATACTGATCAAGCTACTAGTTTTTAGACTCCAGAACATTCTCAGAAGTTAGTGGAAACTATTACTCCATTACAACAAGTTCCTGAAACTCATGATCGAGAGATCATGCCAGTTTATCCTACAGAATGGATAGTGTTACAAATTGAGGAAATCCCTTCGCTGGATGTCTTCTACAACCCAAGTCATAAAGCTGTAGTAAAGAGAATAAAAAGGAGAAGAATTGATGAGACAGTCTCAGATCTTACAAATGAATCAGTTGATGTTTTGTGGAAGGATCATCTAGCTGATCCAACTGAACATTTAACCAAACTATCATAGTTTGCAGGGCATATGCTACCGCCACTGTTGATAAATCCACTGAGGTTAAAATGTACTGAAATAGAAATAGGATAGAATACAAGAATTAGAGAGGCTGTTACAGAAAGAAAAATATAACTCCAGCGAGCAAATAGAATTGAAGATGCAAAATCAAGTACAACTCACTGGGAATCAAGAACAACTGGAAGCAGCGATGAACAGATTACAAATCCAACCACATTTAGATCAATTCATAAATGAAGCATTGGCTGTGAATTCTAGTTTAAAGCAACAACAAGAAGAATTTTTCCAACAATTTTCTATCACTAGCTCCTATGGTGACTCAAGTGAAATATTGATCCAACAAGTAGCCATCCAAAAACTTGAATGTGAGAAGATCGAGAAGAAAATCAATGAACACATTCAATGGAAAGCATCAAACTCAGGAAAGGAAGCTGATCTACCCCAAGTAGATAAGTTCCACAAAGAGATCTTATTCAAAGATTGGGAAGCACAGATAAAGTAGGCAGAGAAAGCAGCAGCGAAAGCATCACGATTATCAAAGGAAATTACTGAATCTGTGTGTGAACAACTTGTGAAAGCAGAACTTATCAAAGAGGGCACTTCTGAAGTGCTCTCAGAAGTCAAAAATCTGGAAACATAGTGGAAACAAAAGGCAGAAACGCAGGATGAAATGATTAAAAAAATAAATAAGTTTGATCAAGAAAATTATTGGAATTTTCTGATCAAACCTTATCATCAGTACCAGACCTTGCAGTCTTTAACAAATTCGACAAAAAGATCGCAGCCAACACTCTCGAATGCGGTATTCAAGGGACAGATCAGATCAAGGATTTTGCAGCCAGCTAAGCGCAAGCCCATGTTAGATATTTGTCGACTTCATAATCAAATCCAAATAAAAGATCAAAATTCATAGTCATATTGTTACTTTATTTTCCTAGATTTTAGTTAAAGTTTGTCTTACGAGGATGGTTATTTGAAACCTCTTCTATTTTTATGTAATAATTTATTTTTAAAACATAGTTAGTTTAGTATTTAAAACCCTCTCATGCATTTAGAGAAGGGTCCAGAAATTTTTTAAAAACATTCTCAAAGAATTAACTTTTGTAAGTTTGTGAATGCTTTGATGAATTAATAGAACACAGTTTGTTATCTTTTGACATTTGAAGCTATTTAACTGATGTTCCACTAGTGTACTCTTTAAATTGCTTTAAAGTGAAGAGGAGCAGATATCTATTGTCAGTTTACATGAGTAGAACTTCATACATATGGTACTTCTATTCACTTGTATTAAGTCTTGCTTTCTAGATTGGCAATCATCTCTTTATTGCATTATATATTTGAGACATCATTATAGATGAATGTTAAATGCACTTATGTACTAATATTTGTCTGTGATTTATTATCTGATATATAATCACACATATGAATGTGATACATTTTTCATAATTATTCTAATCAAACAATTTTGTTAGAATAAGCATCTTTCATAATTTTCATCTCTTTCAACTGTTAAATAATCTACATTACTAATAGTTGAGGGATATCTTTTTAGATCACATAAAGGAAGAAACACCACGAGTATATAGTAGAATATATAGTATTAAATAGATGCATGTGATAGATTAGAATCTTTTTCCATTTGCATGTTGTATAGTCAAAACACACCCCAAAATCATTCGTTATTGGGAAACTGGTCCCACTACCCCCAGTCGGAGCCACTACACCAAACGGAAAAGGAGCTGCTTTAAGGTCCGGACCGGGTGGTTTTCCCCCATGTTGTGGTAGCGAATTTTGAGGCCTCAACAGGACCATGTAGGTCAACCTTGATTGCTCGTGCGGTCGAGGAAAAAAATGGGTATACAATTCCATACAAATCCATATTTGTAAGGACTCCCCACGCAAAAAATGATAGAAATGAAAAGATAGACGTGTAGGGCCCTACCTGACACTGACGATGCAAATCCCGGGTACTCAGGCTTACTGCAACGTCAAGAAAATCTTGGGAGTAGGGGCTCAGCTCTGACCTCGGACTCTTAAAATACACAAATAAGTTGAAATGAACCATATTGGCCGATATTTCACCTTTTTCTCATTTTTCGAAAAACCATAACCAGAGCTCAGAGTGTCTGATCGTAAAACCGCGAGAAACACAATGATCAACACTTCATCATGTTCAAACTAGGCCCCATAAATCCATGCATCAGAAAAAGTCATTTTTCAATCACAACAGGTATGCCCTCTTTTATTGCTTTACATTCAAATTATTTCAAATATTTTTGTATGAAAAATATGCTTTTACTTGGGGTTTTGGTTGCAGGTATTACAAACATGTTGAATCACCATATGTCCCAGCCAAAAAAGGTACAAGAGCATGTATCAATCTACCCCTAGTATTATAGGCTCCCCAAAGAAGCTTTTTATATCCTGACATAATTTCTCCAAAGAAATCAACCATAGGTTTCATTCACCTGACCATGTTTATCATCACCCCGCCTTGCACATGATAAACACCATGGTAGGTCGGTAGAGCCTTACCCTCCATGGCATCCATCACTCATATAGACCATACACCAAAGGTCTGGAGCCATGACCATAAAAATCCAATCCTGGGAAGTACTTCATGTTCATTCATCCATCATACATAAATTCAAGTCTTACCCATATCATGTTAAAACACCTTTCTTGGGCTACCATTCTCATAAGCAGATCAAAAAATGCACCATCAGGTCTTGCACGTGGCCTATCACCCCCCCATCATCATAGGCCATCTACAACAATTTTCATCCGCTTCATCACCCCCGCACAGAGACCAACCAATGGGGCCCCCACCCTCAGCAAAAAACACTCCTCACACCATAGTGACAGATTATTTCATGCTTATAGGGGCACCCGTCTCCTTGCTTGTACATCCAAAACCCATTCTATATTATTTTGGAAAGTGTACGAATATTTTTAGGGAGAGCACTCCCACCCATCCCTTTACATTTCTCACCTGGCAGCAGCCCCATTCACCCTTGTTTGGAGCTACACATTATTTACCACAACCAACCATGACACTCATAACAACCATACACCCACCCTGGATGTCCTACCGATTCCATGGATTTCCTCACCATAAATTGTTATGACTACTTCCACTCGCATTTACATCTCCGACCTTGGGCCACTTAACTACCATCATCAGTTATAACAATTTTTGGTCATCATGCCTAGTTAACCCATCACAACACACCTTTCTACATTAGAAACCCTGGTCCCTTACATCAGTACTCATCTTGATTGGTTGATGCTTCGTTCTTGTCGACTACAACAAAAACTTTCCAAGAAGGAGGTAGTACCTTGGATGACTCCTCACCTCAATAGGGAAATCCCCGAATGGAACTAAGGGAATCATCATTGCCCATTGATATCATTGATCCTCTTGAAATTTGACTTCAATATAAGTTTTCATGTCTATACGGTATCATACTTCATAACCGTTGCACTATGTCAGAATTCGTCGAATACCCATGACTTGATAAGCATCTCTTTCAGTAATGCTTACATGGGAAGGTCCCCAACAATCAAAGACCCATGCATACAATGAGCATTCTTTCTAAACAAAGCATGCCATAATAATATTATGCATGTGGGCACCACATTCAACCTTCTTTCAAATAAAAACGCCCATGAGGGTGTCAGAAACCATCGTCATAAACCAACAGCAGGTCAATACCAAAAGTGGCATAAATATAGCCATTATTTGTCAAATAAGCTTAACTAGTCAAAACATCACGAGCATGGGACATGCCTGCCTCGTAGAAATATTCTATTCATTCTATCTCTTGCAGGTTTTGAACATAGCACAACGTCTTTTTTACTCACGGCAAGGGGTCTCTCAACTCACTTCCAAAGCAAGTTACTCTCTCTCTCTCTCTCAAAAGGGCCACACAGAAAAGAAATTATAATGTATTTCGGCTATACAGTTCTTCCTAAACCTCATACATTAGGGGGAAACTGTTAGCACTAGATAATTGTACAGGAAAAAGACATTAAAAAATGTAAAGCAAAAGGTACATTTAAAAGTTTACAAGGAAGAAATACATTAGAGGAGATAAAAATTTAATTTTTCCTAAGGTCAGAGGGAAAAAATTTTGGACTGCGCACAGGCAACACTGGGTCTCAGCATGTAGCACATATTTTTCTTCGATAGCCACGCGGTCCTAGGGATGACAGAATGTCACCATCCGGGACCACTTGGCACACTTGGTGAAAAATATTCTCACTCAACCTAACCAAGTACAGTCGCCTTAGAGCCACCTTGAGGCTTTAGTACAACACAAAAAGGAATCATACCCCCACTCTTGTGTCACCATACATCTTGGACAAAGAGAAGGAGGGAAAAATTGAAAATGGTCTATAAAATACAGCCTTGGGAGGAGAAATAGGAGACACATTTTTATGCTGGCCAAATTCCTCCATAGAAAACTAGCTTGTGTTGTCCGGAAGTAGGAGGATTAGAAGGATTCCATTGTTTGCCACCCAACATCTCAATCCAAGAGAGATGATTTCACCACATGTTCATCGATCTACCATCCTTTGAGAGGGAAGAGAGGCTTGCTAAAAAATTGAGTGGAAGAGACCCCTTTGTCTTGGATATTGGTGCTCCATAGCTCGAAGGATCCACTACAAGAGATTTAGCATTCTATATTATACTACTACCAAAACCTAATAAAGGGAGAAATCTCTCCATTGTTGAGTTATTAGTGTGTTTTCTCTATTGAGCGTCTATCTTGTGCATGTTTTTTTGTATTTGTTTCATTATTTATGTAGCATGTTATGTTTCCTTTTAACTTAGATTTTTACATGTTGAAATTGTTCCACTAACTTTTGACATGCCATTTTGACTTGTGACTCTTATGTAGGTAAGTTTTGAAGTCCAGCAATAAATTGCAGCACCTACACTAGGGTGGGACCAATAGGTCCTAGCAGCAGCTACACTAATGTGTGCTAAATTTGGTGCAGTGTCTAATTTAATTTTCCCTTAATCAAATTGGACAATAAAATGTAATATGATCTCATGATAACTTGTAATAGTTAACTGAGTGTGATAAACTTAGTTAGCTCATGTATTTCGAGTTGAGAGTGGTTGGTGAGGCATGCAGAGTAATTCTATTAGTTATGGAGTTCGAGTTGCAGTTGTTGCATTAGTTTAATGCATGTGTAATCAGATAACTCAGTTAAGTGAGTTAAATTTAGTTGGACTAGTTGTAACCATTTGTTGCACTAGTGAGAGATCAAGTGAAATAAATATTATTTAATTCACAATTAGTGATCTGTCATGAAACTGATGATTTACTATTATTAGATGCATGCATGTCAGTTCCAGTGGAGACCCAGTTGAGAGAAAGGTGAAAGGGAGGTTAACTATTAGTTGTGTGATTAGTACTTTTCTTGCATGCGACCAGACATCCATTGGAGTACCCATGATCCTTTCACAGTTTAGGAGGGCCAAAATTTCTAAAGAATAGAGATTTCATTCATCAGGAATTGCGCAAGAAAGGCAGGTTGTTTAGAGGTTGAGAATTGGATAAGTTTTGTCCAGTTTTGTCCAGGACAGTGTGAGACAGTTAGCAGAGTGCAAGAGACTCTTATGAGAAGATTTTAGTGTATTTGTTTCATGATTACATGGTTAATATACAATAGAATATATAGAGGTTTTGAGCAGCAATCTTTCCCAAGGAAATTATCTGTGTTGTGGTTTGATTTGATTCTTTCTTTGCTTCATGTGATTGGCGATTGTGTTTAATTTTTGCAATTGTTTTGTAGGAGCGATTAAGTATCTATCTTTAGTACATTGTTGGACCGGATTGAATCCATTGATATACATATGTTTGTATAATTTCTACATGGTATCGGAGAACAGGAAATCACTATAGTGGTGGAGAAGCAGAGTTTGTGACTGAATAGAATTCGAATTTGTAGAAGACTTTTTTGGTGCAACAAGTGATTCAGGATCGAAATGGCTTTCAATGGCTTGAGATTGGAGTATGCACTCGAGGCCAGCTCTAACTATATTTCTTGGAAAGAAAAGATGGAGGAAGTACTGTAGGACAATGGTTTTAAAGAATTAATTGACAATGATGTTCCCAAACCCCTTGTAACAGATGTTTCAAATCTTGATGCTTGGAAAAATAAAGTTGCAAAGGCAAGGAGGATCTTATTGGAGGGAGTAGACCACATTGTCTCGAGTCTCCATGGAAAAGAGACACCATATGCAATGTGGAAAGCTTTGACAGATCTATTTCAGAGCAGCAATGATCATAGAAAATTGGCTTGAAGGATAAACTCAGGAAGATCAAAATTGAGAAAGGTGAAACCATGCCTAAATATTTAACAAAGTTTGTCCAATGTAGGGATGAGCTTGGGAGCATCAACATTATTGTCATTGATGATGATTTGGTGAGCCTAGATCTTCTAGGACTTCCCAAGAGTTGGCATAGTTATCAGGACTCTGTCAATGGAAGGGAAAAAATACCAAATTGGGAACGACTTTGGTCGGATTTGGTGCAAGAATAATTTAGGCGGAATAATAGAGATGGATCTTCATCTAAGAATGAAGATGAAGAAGATTGTGCTTTGGCTTCCAAGGCAAAGAAAGGGAAAGGAAATAAATTCCATTCCAAATCTGAGTCTGGTAAAGACAGAAAGAAGCGCGACATGTCCAGACTGAAGTGTTTTCATTGTCACGAGCATGGACATTATGCCACTAATTGTCCAAAAAATAAGAAGAACAAGAAGGCTTTAGGATCTGTAGTTGGTGAGGCTTTGGCCTCGCAATTTGAGCTTGAATTATTGCTCATTTCATGCATGGTGTCAAGTGCAATGGGATCGGTGTGGTACTTGGATAATGGTGCTTCCTTTCGCATGATGGGAGACAAAGAAATTTTCAGTAGCTTGAAGGAGAAGGACCTCTAGATGCATATTGAAATGGGTGATGACGAGAGGTACAGTGCTACCAGGATCGGTACCATTACCTTTCAGAGACAGTTAGGTAAACCCTTTCAATTAAAATATGTAATGCATGTAACAAGAATGAATAAAAATTTATTCTCAATTGTAATGTTGGAGGATAGAGGCTATGATGTTGTTTTTAGTGAAGAAAAAGCTTTCATTTGACACAAAAAAATAGGACAAGCTAAGAAGATTGGGATTCGAGTTAAGAATCTATGTAAAATTGATGTAGATGGCTGCACAACATTTATGGGTAAGGCAGACAAAGTGGTGAGCCGGGATGAGGGTGAGTTATGGCACAGGATATTGGACGATCTTCACCATAGAGCCTTGAAGGTCATGCAACAGATTTCTACAGGTCTTCCAAAGGGTACAATTGCATATTCAGATAGATGCAAGGGATGTACTATGGGGAAGTGTGCAAAGGCCACTTTTCATGAGAAGGAGAGCGAGCCTCGGAGATCAGCGGGGAGAGTTCTGGAACGTGTGTCGGACCATTCTCTCTTTAACCGACATAAAAGCAGAAGTACTATGTGATATTTTTTGATGACTTTTCTTGAAAGTGCTGGATCTAATTCATGCAGAAAATATTAGACGTTCTCAAAGTTTCTTGGTTTCAACAAAATGGTGTAGAAAGACAGGGGAAGCATGAAGAGCTCTTCACGGACTGACCCAATAGTGGTGAAGTCCATCTCAATGAAATTAATAAGTTACTTTGCATCAAGAGTTGAAAGAGAGAAAGCTAGAGATGCTTATTTAACCTACATAGCCATTGATAGGGATCAGCAGAAGAAAAGACAAAACAATTGTGGGTGCAACACAAGCGATGTTGCATGATCAGGGCCTACCATTACATTTGTGGGCAGAGGCATGCAACATAATGGTATTTGTACAGAACCATTTTCCTCATTGGATACGTGGCATGAGTACACTAGAAGAGGCTTTTACTGGTAAGAAACCCGAGGTTTCACATTTTAAGATTTTCGGCTCATTTTTTTATGTGCATGTGACCAAAGACGCTAGGAAGAAGCTAGAACCAATAGCTAAGATTACAGGATACTGTAGGGTACTGCTTTGGAACTCCCCACAACTATCAAGTGTATTTTCCAAACAATAGAATTATTTTTGTGCGACGGGATATAAATTTTGATGAGGAGAAATCCATGCGATTTTCCCTTAAGAGGGAGCTGGATTTGCATGTAGAGGAGGAAATCTTGGTTCCAAGGAATGAACCTCAAGATGTGGAGTAGCCACATGTGGAGGATCATGGAGTGGTATAAAACACTCGTGCAGATCCATCCACCAGAAATGGTAGAAGGCACAACATGGAAGTTGATAGATTTATACTTGATGCATCAAAGAATGTATGAGCCCCTACTTCACTACACAGATAGATATAGTCTCCAAACATGTTTACTAGATACATGGCTCTTATGAGAAAGTGTATTGTGACAAAACGATATTCCTTTCAGGTAGTGTAGCAACCAATTTGGGTTGATACTATGGTAGAGGAGTACGACTCCATCGCCAAGAACATTGCATGGGAGGTTGTCCCAAGACCGGTCTTAAAATCAGTGGTTGGATCTAGATGGATCTATAAGGTGAAGCAAGCTCTTGATGGGAGTGTGGAGAAGTACAAGGCCACATTTGTGGCCCAGGGATTCTTACAAGTTGAGGGGATCGACTATGAAGAGACTTCCGGACCAGTTGTGAGGTACTCTTCCTTTAGATCTATCCTTGCACTCTCAACGTAGATGGGGTGGTGCATTCATCTGATGGATGTGAAAACTACGTTTCTCAATGGAGTTATTGAGGAGGGAGGAAACTTACATAGAGTAGCCAAAGGTTTTTGAGTAGCCAAAGGTTTTGAGATATTTGACGAGGGTCGCATGTGTCGAAGCAGGAAACTGTATGGGCCGAAGCAAGCACACCTCGTACTTGGTACACTCGGACAGCTATTTCACTAGGGGCTTCACGAAGTGAAGCGGATGCAAAACATATACCAGATTGTGGTTGATGGTAAGCTCTTGATTATCGTAATTTATGTTGATGATCTAATTTTGACAAGTGATGAGCAACTCATAACTTCTCGCAAGGAGGATCTTGCAAGAGAGTTTGAGATGAAGGACATGGGACTCCTTCACAAATTCCTTGGTTTTGAAATATGGCAGCAGGATGGTGAGCTATTTGTTTCTCAAGGAAACTATGCAAAAGAGATTCTGAGTAAGTTTCACATGGAGAGCTATAAACCCATGGAGACTCCTCTTCTAGGAAACTGGAGGAAGGAGGATGATACTTTAGGTGAAGTAATGGACGCTATTGTTTATAGTCAGCTTGTGGGTTCACAAATGTACTTGGTGAACACCAGACTAGACATTTGCTACGCAATTAACCACCTGAGTCAAGCTATGGTTAAGCCAACCAAGCTCTTTTGGAAGGTGGGGAAGCATGTCTTGAGATATCTTAGGGGCACTACAAAGTATGGATTATGGTACAGATGGAAATATGGAGTGAAGCTTCAAGGCTTCACAGATGCAGATGGAAAGCGGCCAGCCAGAAGAAGAGCACATCAGGAGGCATATTTAGCATAGGATCAAAAATAGTTTCTTGGTACAACAAGAAGCAAAGATAGGTTTCAATTAGTTCAACTGAGGCAGAGTACATGACAGATAGTCAGGCTGCATGCAAGGACATATGGTTCAGGAAAATACTTGTTGGTTTGTTTGGTCATTAGATGGATTCGATGGTTATACATTGTGATAAATAGAGTTGCATAAAACTCTCAGTTAATCCAATATTCCATGACAAGTCCAAGCATATTGATATCCAGTACCACCATCTTAGATATTGTGTTCAGAGGTGCATTATGTTGTTGTAGTACATTCCCATGGAGGATCAAGATGTGGACATCTTGACGAAGGCGCTGGAAAAGAGAAAATTTGAATACCATAGAGGCAGGATCGGGGTAGCTAATAATCCCTTTCTTGTTTATAGGGAGTGTTTAAGTCCAGCAAGAAATTGCGGCACCTACACTAGTGTGGGAACAATAGGTCCTAGCAACACCTACACTAGTGTGTGCTAAAATGTGGTGCGGTGTCTAATTTAATTTTCCCTTAATTAAATTGGACAATAAAATGTAATCTTATCTCATGATAACTTGTAATAGTTATGCGAAAGGTATGATAAACTCGGTTAGCTCATGTATTTCAAGTTGAGGGTGGTTGGTGAGGCTTTTCGAGTGCTTCTATTAGTTATGGAGTTCAAATTTCATTTGGTGCATTACTTTAATACATTAGTATTCAGTTAACTCAGTTAAGTGAGTTGAAGTCAGTTTAACTATTTGTAACTCTTTGTTGCACTGGTCAAAGATCAAGTGACTTAAATATTATTTAATTCACAATCAGTGTTTTTCCATGCAACTGATGATTTACTATTAATAGTTTCATGCATGTTAATTCCAGTGGAGACCTAGTTGAGACAAAGGTTAAAGGGAGGTTAACTATCAGTTGTATCATTAGTAGGTTTCCCACATGCAACCAAACCTCCATTGTATTTCCCATGATGCTTGCATAGTTTTGGAAGGCCAAAATTCCTAAAGAATAGGGATTTCATTCGTCAGGAATTGCGCAAGAAAGGTTGGATGTTTAGAGGCTGAGAATTGGCTAAGTGTTGGCCAGTTTTGTCCAGGACAATGTGAGACAGTTAGTAGAGTGCAGGAGACTCTTGTGAGAAGAGTGCATTGTAATTTTTTCATGATTCCATGGTTAATATAAAATATAATATAGAGGGGTTTTGAGCAGAAAGATTTCCCCAGGAAATTATATGTGTTGTGGTTTGATTGGATTCTTTCTTTACTTCATGTGATTGGCTATTGTGTTTAATTTCCGCAATTGATTTGTAGAAGCGATTCAATATCTAGCTTTTGTACATTGTTAGATTGGATTGAATCCATTGATATACATATGTTTTTATAATTTCTACAGTACGTAGCCTCCATACTAAGTGTAGTGTATTTTGTCCACTCATGCCCCAAATACACTACCACATTGATCTCCTTCAAGAGTTTTCCATCCTTTGAACCCACTGCCTCCCTAACAGTTATGGGATCATCATCAATTATAGATAAAGAAAATTTTGAACAGAAAGTAGATGGACTATACCTTTCTGGCTACCTTCTTTCTCGAACCGATCTTCTCAAAGTTGGAGTTTGTGGCTCTTCCTCCTCTAAATCTTGTTATGTTGTAGATTTTGATTCTTTCTCCTTTAGCTAAAACTCTATCTTCTCAGGTTCCTTTGGTAGGACATCATGCTTAACAACCTCTTTCACCTCTCTAAACACCATGTCTCGACTGTACACAACCTTCCTTGTTTATGGGTTCCAAAGCTTATAAACTTTAAAACCATCCTTATACCCAATAAAGATGTACCTTTCAGATTTACTATCCAACTTGGTTCTTTTCTCCTTTAGAACACGCACATATGAATCACATCCAAATACCTTCATATGTGTAAGAGAGGGTTTCTTACTAGTCCATACCTCATGTGGAGTCTTATCCTCCAATGCTGACAAAGGTGATCTGTTAACCAGGTAACTTGCAATCTCCACTACCTCTGCCTAGAACTCCTATCCTAACCCGACACCATTGAGCATGCTTCTTTCCTTTTCCATTAATGTCATGTTCATTCTTTCTGCAACTCCATTTTGTTGAGGTGTGTATGGAGTAGTCTTCTGTCGTTCTATAACACACTTCTTAAAGAACTCTTCAAATTTCCTTCTTGCAAAACTCTCCACCATTATTTTCCCTTAACAACTTTATCTTCTTCTCTATCTGGTTTTCCACTAGAGCCTTTTATTATTTAAACCTGTAAAAAACTTTAGATTTATTCCTAAGGAAATATATCCATGTATTCCTCGAGAAGTCATCTATAAATGAAACATAGTACACAAACTTACCTAGTGATGGAACCAACAGTACAGGTCCAAACACATCATTGTGCACAAGCTATAATATCTTGTTTTCCCTATTAACACTAGAAGGGAAACTCACCCAATTACGCTTCCTATATACACAATGTTCACAAAAATAAAAATCCAGAGAGAAATTAGACATACCTTCTACCATACCATTACCATGCAGTATTCGAATTCCCTTCTCTCCAATATGTCAAAGCCTTTGATTCCATATCATGGTCTTTTCTCCAGAGACCACTAGGATTTCTGCTCCACTTTCAGGAACCACAAAACTGTTGCAGCCATGAATAACATTTCTATCTAGAATCTTGTACAGAGTTCCAATCTAAACTCCCCGCATCAATACCAGTGCTCCCCGAACCATCTTTCAGGTATATTTCTTGAACACTATTTTTACACCTGCATCATCCATATTGCTTAAAAAAATAATATTTCTGGCCAATGCAGGAATATGCACAACACTAGGAAGTGTTCTAATCCTTCCACCTTGCAACTTAAGCTTGAATTTTCCACATCCTATGATCTGGCCTTCCTGTCATCCCATAGGAAGACATCACCGCCATCATATTTATCATACTCACAGAACCATTCCCTATGGGGAGTGAAGTGAAAGGATGCACTTGAGTATATCAACCATGCCTCATGATCTACATGTGTACTCAAAGAAGAAGCCAAGTACACATCCCCACCTTCATTTGAGGTGGTTTTTGCCTCTGCAGAAGGAGCATCATCAGATCCCTCTCCTTTCTCATGAGCTTTAGATCTACAATCATTTTTGAAGTGACCTTCCTTTCCACATTTACAGCAAACCTTTACAGGTTTTCTTGGAGATTTAGATATCCCCATAGAGTTAAATCCCCCACTCGAGGACTTATTTTCTTTTATGTTCTCAGATTGTCCTTGTACAAACAAGGCATCTCCATCCCGACCCTCCATATTTTTTTGTCTCATTTCCTCCGACACAAGGCTGAGAAAAAATCATCAAACTGCAAGGTAGTTTTATTTCTACCTATTGCAACAACGAGACTATCCCACGAATCTGGTAGAGAACACAACAAACTGATGCACTTATCTTCATATGAGATTTTAATATCAAAAAATAACAAATGAATTACCACAATATTAAAAGCGTTCATATGATCTGTTGCCAAGTCTTCATGTTATACAACGTTTTCCACAGAAATAATTTATTCACCAAAGACTTAGACTGGTACAAAGTCCCTAACTTGTCCCACAAAGCCTTCATCATAGCTTCCCCTGATAAATTCAACAATACCAAATCTGAGATACAAAACTGTATTGTGATATTTTCTTTCTGATCCAACTTCACCCAGTCTTCATCTAACATTGTCATTGTTTTAGTACTTGGATCTACCACCGGTCATCTGATATTTATCCACTAGCAGATCCTCAATCTTGAGCTTCCACAACTCAAAACTATGACCATTAAATTTCTCGATCTATATCTTTCCACTACTTGCCATCTTCTTTCACCACAAGAATCGATCTTGCAGATCTCCCACTGAAAAGGTTCTACCACATGCCTTAGAAAAAACCCCTCAGCAGCAAAGGCGTCCCCTTGAAGCTGAAAAAACTCTGATGCGAAATGTAGGCTTTAAACATGTACATAAATTATCTATAAATGAACTCTTAAAAGAGAAAATAAAAATAGTGATAGCATAAAACATAAAACAAATATACACAAAGATTTTCCCTTGGATCCCAAAACCGAGACTACATGCTTGATTTTTCATTGTATTCCTTTCAATGTTACAACACATATATATACATGTCAAATCATTCATAAACCTTAATCCATTAACCCTAGATTAGAACATAACTTTAGCTCCCTTGAACAGATCTACAAAATACCATGGGAAGAAAATTGTTATGCCCAAAACCATGTGCAAACCCATGCTCAAAAGCATAGGTAGGTCCGCCCACTACTTTTTTGGGGGGGGAGATGCCCCGAAACTCATGCAGGGGAGCGGTTGTGCCCCCCTTGTGACCCCCCTACTGTGCCTAGTGCAAGCATAGGGGGTTTGGCCACCCCCCTCTTACCCCTCGCTTCTCCCCTGAATCTGGTCGTGGAAATAATATAACATGCACCCAATAGAGAACACATGTGAAGGGAAAAATAAGGCATCCAAGGCAAGGTACCATATAATTCAAAACAAGGAAGAGCACAAGGATAAATAAAGGGAAGCCTCAGTCTCCTTCAAAAATCCCTATCACCATTGATGAATCACCAAGAAAAAAGGAAGAAGTAGGACCTAGTGAGGGAAATATTGAAGAAGTTACCTCTCCCAAGGATAAAAATAAGCAACTAGTGCTACCTATGGGAAGGCCCACCACTAGACCAGTCACCTTTAAGAGGCCCAAGACACAAACTTCCCTGTTACAAGAAGAAAAATAAGGACTATAGGAGAAACATGGAAGCTATAGGAGAAACAAGGGCTGCTATAAGAGCGACAAGAGATGTTAAAGGAAGAAGCAAAACCATCAAAAGAAAAAGGAAAAGGACCCCAGGAACTCCAATAGCCTGACCCACAACCAAGTCTAGAATTATACTACAATTTTTTGAGGGAGGTAGGATTATACCTCAAAAACTTGCTATACCCCTCTTCTTTGAGATGGAGAAGGAAAGAGGTAGAACACATAGAAGGATGGAAATTGAAAGATCGAAAAAGGTAGAAGAGGTGGGCCTCCTCGAGGAGAAATTCAATGGAATGGGAAAATATTTAAATGAATTGGGACTAAGGGAGTCAATCATGAGGGAGAAACTACCTGTAGAAAACACTATATTAAGCGAGCGGTTGCAAGAAAAAGAGATACAACTTGCCACTATGGAAAGTTCATTTATGGAAGCCATTTAATATAGGAATCCATCCAAATCCTATGCAATTTTCCTTAAGGAGTAGTGGTTGCAACTTAGAATCAAGACATTTGCACAATATGGGTCACTACCTTTCCAAGACTACAAGAAGTTAATTAAATTTTGTAAAAATGCAAGTATTGAGGACAAAGCAAAATGGTCGAGTTTTACATGCATAATATGATCCTCACAGATCTGAATTTCTGGGACCCCAACTCAAGATTGGGAGACATGAAATTAATGGCACTATACTCTTGGCTAAACCATGAGGAAACAAGAGTTGAAGAATTGAGAAGAGTGATGGCAAAAGAAGAGAGAGTGCCTTTGTACAAGAAGGCATAATTAGTGAGTCCCAAAGCTATCATTAGCAATCACGACCTCATCTCCATTGATCCTAATTTGGCACACCAGTGAATAACAACTCAAGAGTATTCTATTGATCTGAAAATGGGTTGGATAACTTGTTATGCTTTTCAAGAACCTCCCACTCAGTTAAACAAATAAAAGATCTAGCTTATTCTTGACTTTTGTGGAATTTTATACTTGAAACAGGTGTATGTTCTTTAATTGTTTAAGTTCTTTAAGACCATTTGTTTTTGTTGATATTAAATATGTGAAACAACCATATAATTTAGCAAATAAGAATCAACACATAACAACAAATTTAATAAATGATTTCACCCGAATGTCGTGGGCTACGTCTCCTTGAGCTCTTGTCAACTTGACTTGGCTCTTTGGGATTATGATGTGAAATTTATTTTACAAGTAAATAACTCAACTCCAACAGTTAACTGAACTAAAACATTGGGATTATAACATCATCATACCCCTGATCATGGTTTTCATCACTCTGAAAACAAATCTAGGTCCCCTTAGACTAGTCTCCTTGAGTCGGTGCTTGTAATATCCAAAAATAGGGAATTTCTACAACAATAAGAACACCTTAAGATGTTCCAAAATTTGAGATAGTTCATATGATGTGTCAAAAAAAACATAGCCATCAATTAAAGTTACAACGGCAACTTATACTTCATTTTATGATCCAAAAGTTGGGGAAAAGTAGCATTTTAAGCCCTAGAAACGTTATTCCCAGAAAATAGCATAATAACAGAGAAAAATAACGGTTGGATCCTTTATATTATGCTATATGGGACTCACACCGAGAAATTATTCCAAAAAAAATCACTTTTTCTTGCTTAAACAGGTCTCCCGGTCCCGGTGTGGCTCAAAAAGGTCCAAATCCCATGACTTAGCTTATGAAAAATTTACTGAAGCATATACAACGTGATTTTATGAGGGTTTATGATGAAATATTATGGAAATAACATACATGGAGTGTATTACATCATATCATGGAGAAAAATGGTGAAAAAACCCCTTTTACACATTATAGAAATGACTCGACAAGGGTTTCATGAAGGTACAAGTGCAAAAATGTCAGATCTGCAGATCTGGATCTGAAAAACCTAGTCTAATTGAAGATTTGAATACATACAGCTAAAAAATATAGAAAATTAAGGAGAATCCTTATTACAAGGTTTCTGGGAGAAGGGTTGGCCCTTTCCCTGAGAAACAAGCTCAAGATTGAGGGAATGACCCTCACACTGCAACACTGCAAGAAATGACGCAGTTCCTGAAAGGGACTACACTGTAGAGGTTGGGAGTAATTTGTTCAAGTGCCAATATGTGCAATACTTCTTCGGAATGCTTCCTCACTGATCTCTCAAATGAAAGAGATCCTCCTCCTTTGAAAAACAAGTGCTGGAAGTGGTGTTGTGAACCCTCACTGCAACACCTTGCAACACAACATTATACTGCTGTAGAAATAACGTTGTAGCCAAACGAGGATGCTTGGCCTCAAGCCTGGATGTGAGGAGAATCAGTACACTCCTTTAAGAGGCCTCTCAAGAAAGGATAAGGATTCCTAAATAGGAAATCCTTGTGCTAAGCAGCACAACAACTCTGCTAAACAGCAATAGATTGCAGAATAGTCTAAGCAAACAAATACAGAAATCAAATCATAAGCATACTTGTTATGGCTGCCTTGCCCTCATCTTAAACATCTGTGAGCCTCCTTTCCTTGGGCCCCACTCATTAGGGTTTCCTTTACCAAGGAATCTTCCTCCCACTTGCACTGTGCTGTCTCTATGGATGATCTCCTCCTCTCATATCTCCCCGTGCATTTATCCCTGTTCACACATGAGAGTGTGAAATCCAGCTGCTATAATGATCCCCTTTCACACCAAGAGGGTTTTTATGCTGATTTTAGTTAAGTATGTGTCTCCTCCCCCCATTTATTCATCTACTAAGTGTAAAAATCAAAAATTAATATTCCCCTTAGCTGCTTGCTAAAGTAGGAATATTACAGTGCTCTTGAGCTACCCTGAGCTTCTCTATGGCATTAAATCACTCAGAAATCCTTTTTTGTCCCTGAAACCTCACTTAATATGTCCGTAACATATCATACCCCTAAAATAGACTGATTGTTTGCCCAAAATGAGCACTGGATCCCTAATCTAGGCCTCCATCCACTGTTGGCCCTGTGTTGCCCAAAACTTCCCTGTGGCTCTTCAAACTTCAGAAGTCTTCAAATGGCTCTAAAAATCATTTCATTGGATTCAAAATGTATGAAATAGTCAAAATAGACTATTCATTTTCATAAATTGGCCTCTGGTTGCTCCAGTTTTGCCTCCAACACATGGTGGCACCCCTAGCTCTAGGGTCACTGAAAACTTTCTTGAAGCATATCGACTTTAAGAAGTCCTCAAAAGCTTCTAAAAACTACATCAATGTATTCAAAAGGCTCAAAATAATCTAAATATAATATTGGTTTGCTAAGAATGGATACTGGCTGCTCTGGATAGGACTCATTCTCCTGCTGGCACTTGCTGGCCCTAGTGGCCCCTAGAACTTCATTGAAGCATATAGGCTTTAAAAATTCCTCTAAAGGCTCTTAAAACCACACCATTAGTTCCAAAATATCTGAAACATCCAAAATTTACTATTTTATTACTAAGAAAGGCCTCTAGCTGCACTGGCTAGGCCTCAAACTGCTGCTTGCCAATGGTGGCCCTGGTGGCCCCTATAACTTCTCTGAAGAAAAAACCTACTCAAATGTCCTCTAAAGGCTCTGCAACCCTCACCAATGAGTGTGGCCTAACTGACATAATCGAAATGGATTATTCACACTCTCAAAATGGTTGAATCTAGCTCAAGATAGAGCCGAAACTGATTTTGCCTAGTGTCCCCTAAAAATCATCCACTAAAATTGAAGAACTGCAGTTAGTTGCAGTTAAATTTGGAAAAACTATGAAATTTGATGGCATGATTATTCTCCGCCAAGAAAACCACCAGGAATGACTGTTAGCATTTAATGGACGGTTGGTGGTTGGACACATGTCCCAACCACGCGGTCTTCAAAACGGTTATGGGAATCGTAACCACCGGTGGATGTCTTTAAAACCATTGCATGTGAACAGGCTCACAGGTAGGCTGTCGAAGAAGGAGGAGACCAAAATTTATAATCATTCGTTGTTTATGAAACTTCCAGAATAATTTCATGTGACCAAATTTTTCATAGCCACTGGCGTTTAGGATTAGCAATCGTTCTCAATGCTTGGCCGCGTTGGGGAGGGGCTGGCCCCTTCGGGCCCCATATGAACATTCCATAAACCTTATAATAAACCCATGAACATAAGGATTAAGTCACAACCCATAGGGTAGGCAGTAATACATGTGTTTGCGTGCTCGGAGGTCTCAAGGTCGACTCTGGTTGGGTCCCCCCAAAATTTTATTACACAGTCCCGGGGACATGTGGCGGCCTCAAGGCTGGCCACATGTCACCCTTTCATTGCCAAAAAATCATCGGTACAATCCATGTGGCAATAGGATCATGCCACTTTTCAAAATGTGACTGGCCCAAAGGGAATATTCTTGGGAATATTCCTTGGAATATTCTTTTTTTTTTTAATATTCAAAACTGAGTCAAACTTGGTTAAAGGCCAAAAATTCGAGTTTACTAGACTTTTCAAATTATGATAACTTCTTCATACAGTGTCAGTTTTTCGAACCATTCATAGTGCTAGAATCAAGAATACGAGATCTCTCTGGTCGCTCTTATTTGGCACACTTCTAAACACTTTGAATTTTGAACTATCACTTAGGTCCTTGATCCAAATTTGATCACACCTCCCCATTGGGAATATTTTGGACCCCAAAAGACTGATTACCTAATTTGTACAGTAGATGAGAGTATAACACCCTCACATTTCAGCCTCCATACACTTTTCCTTGCATGGCTTAGTGCCTTTGAACCACAATTCGAAGGTAGTCGACACTTACCTTCCTGAATGCTCTTGTCCTCCTATCAAGAATTGTCTTCCTTGAACTCACTCAGAAATTTTTGGCGATATATTTATAGAAGGTAGCTGAACATCATGTCCTTGATCATCGATCCAAGGTGGCTCAAACAAACGTAAGTTTCCAACAGAAAATAAGCATACATAACTGAAATTTTTATATGTACAAATGAATGTATGTCTTACTGTGTTAAGAAATCAAACCACTTCTTACAAAGCCACTTCCATGGCAATTTTTACTGTTGAAAATATTCTTCATGTGAAACATCTGTTCTCACATCAATGATGGAATCTTTGGTTCCAATTTCGCTAGTCTTATTATCCTCTTGCCTCATGTGCTTGGGATGATTAGTTAGATGCAATGTCCAACATTGGGAAAAAAAAATGTCCCTTCTCTGGCGATGTGTGCAAGTCTTTTCAATCTTCTTTGCAAGTTTCCTTCGCTTCAACTGTTTCCTGTATGCTTTCAATCTCTTCCAACATTTTGAAACTTCATGGTTACACAGACCACAATAGGAATGTAATATCCCAAAATGGGGACGCAGCAATACATGAACACAAAACTGGAAATAGAAGTGAATAACATCATACCAAAATGTATGGAAACCATGGAGCCATTTTATTATACATATCAACAGCAAATGATTAAAATATAAGTGTGCATAACTCAAATAATCAAGGCAAATGAGCCTCCCATGAATACATATGCCAAAAGAGAGATGTTGTTATATTGCAGAATGTTCATGAACATGTACAACGCAGTCATAGATGGTACACTGCTACATGGAGATATGAAATAACACAAATCTTCAAATAGATGGCTCATACAACATTGGGAGTGAATATCTAAGCTCCCAAACACAATTCCAAGACAATCCTGGAAGGATTTCCTGAAATATGCAAAATGGCAAAAATGTCGGAGTTGCAGTCCTAGGACTGAATAGTAGCTGCAACTCAAGAACTGGATGGAGATGGCTGAAGATGATGCATAAGTTGAACAAACCTCCTCCAATGGTTCTTCCAAGTAAAAGGCTGATCCTAACACTGAAGATCTCACCCTCCAAACACACACTGCAAACCCTCACTGCAGATGCACACTGAAAATAATGCAGTCAAGGAGAGGGACTGCACTGTAGATGATGGAAAAAGGTTGGCCTGATGCGAAAGATAGTGAAATCAGCTCAAAATCTTCCTCACTGATCCTCCAAAGGAAAGAAGGCTTCCTCCTCTGAAAAATAAGCCCCAGAAGTGGTGTTGTGAAACCTCCACTACAACACCCTCCAACACAACGTTATACTTCAGCAGAAATAACATTGTAGCTGAAGGAGGTGGCTTGGCCTTAAGCCTGAATGTGGAGAAATGAAGTCCAAGTGATGCAGGGATTCTGGGTTAAATCAGATCCCATCATATAAAACACCTGTACCGCCTTTAGCATTAAAATTCTTTTAAAATTAACTCTTCAACAACCACACATTCACAAATGCTCAAAGCATACATAAATAAAAGAGAGCTTATCCAACCAAAAATATACTGATATAAAATAACGCAAATAACCTTCTCGCCAATAAATAAATCTCTCTGCCTGCCCGCTAGCAAACTCTCAAATCATTTCTCACATTCCCGCACCCTCACTTCTCCGCTTTGTCTCTATCCCTCAAAACCTCCATATATATACAAATAATGAATTATTTCACTCCATAAATTTTCTCCACATAAATCCTCCTAATCTTAAATCGCAATTTTAGATTTATTCTAGTTTTGGACTCAACAAAGTCCTGTATATGGAATTCCTACTCCCTAGATTATCTACCTAATTCCATTCCACTCATCCTTTAATTATTAAAGAATATATATACAATAATCCTCACATTTACATTTTTCTCCTAATTTATTAAAAATAAGCAATTTAATTAATAAAATAATTAAAATATCTCACCCCCCTTATTACATAATTAAATAATGAAAATTTGGCTTGGATGCTCTTGCATCACCTTGTTGTAGAGAAGTTTCAGACTCGTGTGTTCATGAGGTCTCATGTATTTTTCATAACAATGCAATGTTGACAAGTCCAAGGACTGCTCCTCTGTGATTCCATACTATGTTCTTCTGATGGTCCCTTCTAAGTATCAACTCGATTTGATAACTCATCATCCACTCTATCGATCGATTCACTCGCTTCTTCAACACTTTCTTTCTACTCTTCAATTATTCAAGAGAGTGAACATTTCTTTGTCGAACTCTTTCGTCTCCAACTAAGCCGAATACTCAAATTTATTAAAAATAACGCTTTGAACTCCTTCTTGATTACAAATATAGTCTTGGATTGCTTTTATAGCAACAACCCTCTCGTCCGGTACTGTACATGTATTCACCAACAAACTGTTAGTTTTAAAAAGGTAAGATCTGTCGGTCTCTTTTGATGCTTCAGGCATCAATCTCTCATCATCGACTTTCTAGACTTCAATAGATTCTGTTCCGAACTGCTGGCTTCTTCCATCTTCATCCTACTGATTCATTGTTTCCTTTATGTCCCTACAGACATAACTCCCTCGCTGCTTTTGATCTTCTATCTCAATGCCAAATAACTTCTGCTCGATTTCTCTGATTTCGACATCATATCTGTTAATGTCATTTTTTATACCTACAATTAAATCATTATTTGAAAATTTATAACATTCATTCAACTCCATAAATGTTAAAAATATTTCATCTCTATCATGCATAGTAACTGTAATTTCGTCTGGATCATATTTTGCAAGTTTTCCTTCTCCATTAGGTTCCTTCAGCCACCGTTCCAAGAATTCAATTTCCCTATGAAATATTTTTAGTGCTTCATCACTACCTTCACTCTTTCTCTGGAAATATTCCTGAGTTGCCCTGGTTTCAACATCATGACATTGTAAACTTTCGTCAGCAATTTCATTAAACAACTACATTTGTTTACCTCCTTCGAATTTTTCTTTGGCATTTCCATTTTGCTCCTGCTCCATAACAGCTTCGACTTGCTGTCTTACCCAAAACAAGAATTCATCTATGATTTCTTCCTGTTGTAACAAATCGATACCTTCATTCGCTAAAAGGAATTCTCTACCAGACTTTACCTCAAGAGTTTCATTCTCCTTTGTGACAGTTCCATCAGAATGCTCACCATCTTTTGCACATCCTGCAAACATACATAAACTGTGAGAAAAATTGCAAGGCTTCATAGCCTCATCTACTTCTCTCGCCAACACATCTTCAGATGCTTCTGAACTATCCCAATAATTCATGAGATCTTCCTCATTGATCTCTTCACCCATAATTTCACCCTATTCTGGGCCACAAATGGAAAAATCCATTTTTAACTCAGCCTCTCTTAGTTCTTCACAACTCAACATCTTGTCGAGATTCCTTAGCTATTCTTCCAACTGTATGTTTACCTGATTTTACCTTTTTGCGTGTAGCTTCTGCCACTTTACCTCCTTTCTCATGGTCCATCCATGTGTCTAGCCTTTCACATTTTCCTACAACAACTCCATTAACAATTCAAGGTGAATTGTTATCTCAGCCTTTTCCCGCTCATACTCTTCATCCGTCAACTGTTCACATATGCCACTTACCTTGGCATTTTCCTTCTTCTTCCCTCTGTTGTGGTCTTCATCAGATCTTCGGAAATGAATATCAACAGTCATCTTCTCCTTCTTTGTGAACTGCATCTGTTCACGTGTGGACTTCATTTAATCCACTTCTCAGCAATCCTTCACACTTTCCATTCATCAAAATGAAAGTTCTCTGTCTTGGAACCAATCTTTGGCCACCCTCTTGCTGCAACAACACTTTAGTAATGTATGTGTTACAATAACCAATTCTTTGGGTGTCAGGTTTCACCGATCATGCACCCCATTACATTCATACTTTTGACTTATCTTACGACTCTTTGACTTCAGACTTACACCAATTTTTCATCTTGGATGAAAATATTCAATCTCAACTCAAAACTATCCAAACTTTCATTTGACTCTAATATCTATTTTCACTTCAAGCTTTGTCCTTATAACAATGATAGTGGATATTTTGACTTAATTGAAGTTATACAATTCTTCAATAAACATACACCCCTAATACAGTTTTAGGATGTAAAATCTTCACCCTCTTTCATAATTCATTCCTATGAAAAATCATCAGTTTTTCCTTATCATTTCACATGATACTGAAGTCTTTAGTCGAAATGCCATTCAAGTTCTTCAAGATTTATTTTAAGGTGAAAATAAATAAACCATTCAATCTGCAATGTTTAAAATTACCTTCCTGCTGTCTCAACTCTCTGGTTTCCATTCTTCTGTGCCATCTTTGTCACTGTAAATACTCACATGCCCATAAGTTTGACATCTTAATGCAAAAAATTCCCTGCACTTTTATACACCATGCAACTTCAATTCATATCTCTTCACCTGTGTATAGAGAACAAGCAACCTCTTTGATGTACAACCCATACATTGTGTTCATCCTGAATATCACCTCCTTAAATGTCGTCACATGATGGTAAAAACAAAGGTTTACAACATCAAGCAATTATATTTTCAATCACTAATCAGAAGAATTCTTCTTTTCCCAACTACAGGCTTTGGTCCAAAATGACTTAACCAAAAATGTGAAGAATCCACATTATGCATAATAAATCATCACACTATGCATAATAAACCTCCTCATATAAACATGCATGTTTTCCTTCATATCACCCAGGATTAGCACATTTTCCCATTCATTTATACCTCCGCATTTGCAACATTTCCACACTTTCATAACATCTACAAAAGATCATATTCTCAAGTATGGCAAGGAAATTTAATCATCCAGATTTTAAAATACCTCTACTCAATGAATATTGATTCATTCAATGAGCACTTACCTTGAATCTTCTTGTGGTTGAAATGATCCAACCCTTCTCTCGCGTATTCTTTTAGGAATACATTCAAGCCTCTACAAACTTACTTTGAACGTGCAAGGTCCATTTTCTCCCCAGCAAATAAATCTCTTCCCAGCAATATTCTTGTTGGGGATCCCATGTTTTGGCAGATTTGGCAATACCAAAAGATGAGACAACATCAAACCACTTTGGGGCCCTAGGATCTAGCCCTCCCGGACCCGGAGAGGGATCTCTCCAATAAACAAAGAATGATTTATCTTTGAAGCTCAAAATAAGATGTTAGGCTAGTTATAAAGCACAAAGGGGGGTTTTAAACATGATTTGGTTGAAGGGTTGCTGGGTTGGTCACGAGATCATGGACTGAGAAAGCAGTGGGAGGAAAGGAACAAAGCAGCAGGATGTTTCAGCAAGGAGAATGGGCCAAAACAATGCCATCCATTGGGCTATGGAGTCATGAAAGGGAATTACTTGCATCCACTAGCCAAGGCTTTCAAAGGGCAAGTCATCTACACTAAAATATCTTTTAGGCAGATGGTGGAATGGAACATTAAGGAGAGAAAGTGGAGAAGGAAAGACAACCAGATTTCTGTCTATAGATCAGGTCAGAGGTCATTTAACTCCAGACCTGCTTGGACATACTCAAAGGCAGCTCTCAAAGAGACAACGGGGCTTCTTATAGATCAGACCAGAGGTCATTTAACTCCAGGTCTGCTTTAGAAACTCCAAGGGAAAGACAGAGATAAGATTACAAAGAAACATCTAAGAGGCAAACCCCCAAGTTCATACATCAGCCAACAGGCAATAACATCTGCTGCGCTGGTTAAACCCATGAATTAACTCTTAGACAGCACATGGAGCAGAAAACATAAAGGTAGGGAGAGCAGACAGCATAGGGCACCTAACAAGGGTGAATCCTATACCATTATTCTGATGCCTACCAGAAGAACATGAAACAATGTGAAAATGTAATAAACAGAGTTAAGAAACACATCACCAATAGTAATAGACCAGGATCCTGTGAAAAGTGCTTTGATTAATTAATGCAACACCAGTCATGTACAATATGGCTCAATGGCTGTTACAGCCCAGACTTTCTCCTCCCAGCCTATTACATACAACTACTCTGCTACTCCCTCCCACGACTGTTCTAACAGTCAAGAATGAATCCCTCTAACAGCAAACTACCAGCAACTGAACAACAACCTTTACAATTCGTTTCTGGGAATTCTTATAGGAGAAGAGAGAAAACAGAGGTAGATAGGAAATTAATTGAGACTCATTAAGACAGAATGGTGGAAGTGTCCACGCCCACACTGCTTAATGGCTATCTGCAATGCTGTAGGTACTCTGAGACTGGTTCGGAGATCCCTGTCAGGTCGATTTTGACCTCTGATACATTCTTTAAATTCTTACGGTGTCTAGAGCTTTGTGCTGCCATTCTGAAATAAATGACATGGATGGAAGTCTGCAGGTCTTCTCCCTACCTCCATTACTGCTGCTTGACTATCTGAAATGAGCTTCAGTCAGTGTATTTAATTGTCTCAGGGCTCGAGGAGGCATGGAGATTGCTGTAGGGACGGCGTACCTCTGAAGGAAAATGTCCTGCTGATATTTAAACACAGATAAGAATCTTTGCATGCTTAAGTCTTCAAATTGTGCTTGAATCCTTTGAATGCGGGATTAGACGTTAATTATATCAATAATGTGCATTAATCCCTTTTGAATCTCTTCTTCCGACTTGCTGGCGATGCCGAAAATACCTCTCTGTGCTATTCCGCGCAGTGGAAAGAGACTGTAAAACAGGGCGGTGGTGGTGGAGGAATTGCTTCAGAGGCCGGAGGAGAGGTGGTGGAGTAGCGAAGGAAATGGTGGAAACAGTGAACAAGGTGGAGGAAGCGAATTACAAAGAAAAAGGGCGCAAAACAATGGAGCGGAGCATTGGACGTGGGGCCGACCGTGGCGGGGAGGCGATTAGATCTCGATCGTTAGATCGGGGGAGGATGAACGGCGGAGATGTGATTGGGTAATCGCAATCGGAGGTCGGAGCGAATGGCAATCACAACACACCTTTTGAAAGTTCCGATTGCAATCAGGAATGGGGAAGCGATTGAGCGATAACCGTTGATCTCGGGTCCAGATCAACGGTGGGGATGTAATCGGAAGGAGAAACGGGAGGGGCGACAGAGAAGAAGGTGATTAAACCTGAACCGTTGGATCTGGAAAGGATGGACGGCTAGGATTCAATCGGGAAAAGGTAGGGAGACTTGCGATCGGAGGAAATAGGAAGTGCGATGGCCGTCGGATCAGCAGAGGGAATGGACGGCCCAGATGTAATCGGAGGTTCACAATCGGGAGGCGCGGAGAAGACTTGCGATTGCGATCGGAGGTCGGGACGCGATTGAGCGCTGACCGTCCGATCCAACCAACAGATCAACGGTGGGGACAAAAATTGGAGGGGCAGGTGCAATTAACGCTGAGCCATTGGATCAGCTGGGAGATGGACGGACGGGATTGAATCGGGAGGCAGAGAGAAGGGGATGCGATCGCAATCGGGCGGAGGGTGCGATTAAACGCTGGCCATTGGATCTGTGATCAGATCAACGGCTCACAATCAATCGGCGGGAGAAAGGGAGGCGCGATGGGCGATGATGCGATTGTGCGATAGCCGTTGGATCCGACGGAATGGATGGCGGAGATTTAATCGGAGGGGGAAAACAGGCGGGGAGCGATGAGATCTGGGCCATTGCATCTGAATGGATGGATGGATGGGATGTAATCAGGAGATCTCAATCGAGGCGGCACGGAGAAGACTTGCGATTGCGATCGGAGGTCGGGACGCGATTGAGCGCTGACCGTCCGATCGGCGGGACAGATCAACGGCTCAGATGTAATCGGAGGGACAGAGCGATCGGGGGATCGGAAGACAGGGTTTCGATTGATCGGAGGTTTCAACATGAGTGTTGCGATTGCGATTGAGCTGGGGGGCTACGATTAGCGCTCAGCCGTTGATCTTTACGACCGATCAACGGACCAAAACGCGTCGCGAGACTTTGTTTAACAAATAATCGCATCGGAAATTTAGAGCTTTTACAAAGGAATTTTCCTCCCACTGATCTTCCGATTGCGATAAGCGTCGGGGGACCTAAGCGCTTGGTCCCAGCGCCAGGGCACATGTGGGAAAGTGGTTAAGGAGCTGGTGGAAAAGGGGCTAGGCCTTATAATAAGGTCAGAAGTGGGTTTTTTAGCCCATTTTAATGTATTTTAAGGGTTTTAAAGGGAAACGATAGAGGGGTAAAGGGAAATAAAGAGTAAGGGAAGGACTTAGGGGATTTTGGGGGGATTTGAGGGGTAAATGGGGAGTAGAAGGGGAAGACAAGGGGGATAAAATGGAGGCCAATTGCGAGTGAAATAAGAAGGAAAAGGGGGCCTTTGGGCATTTCTTCATAGCAGAGAGGCCTTAAAAGGGGAATCAGCAGAGGGGAATTCATCAAAGGATAAAAGGCACAAAGAGGCTTCAAGGAGACTGTATTTTCAGAGGAAATGCATTCCTTGAAGGCTCAAAAACAATTTAGCCCCCTATTTGCTTGTCAAAAATTTCATAGGGGGGCTAACACTTCTAACATAAATATTTCCCAGCAAAGAAATGTTAGAAACCTTCAAAGTACACACAATCTCCCCTCTTAGCTTAAGCCAAATTTCCTCATCTCAATCTCTCGAGTTTTTCTTCAATTTTGAAAAAGAATCTTCTCAAAAAAGCAATTGAAGTTGACCTTAACATAATGTACTTGACTCCTTTTACTTCATGATATACAACCTTGACTTCAACTTTGACACTAGTACATTAATTATCCCACTTCTTATACCATACAATCCACTTCTTACAAAAAAAACCCCAAAATAATATAAACTCTTTTTCACTTTATAAATCCTTCTTCTCACAACTCTCCTACTTAAAAATATAAAATTAAATTATGAAATTATGCATTCTCAAAACCCACACATGGTTTTATGAAACCATATATTACCCACTCAAAACCATGTGCAACAACTCACCATATTTCCCCACCATGCTTTACAACATCAATTTACTTTTACCTTTACCTCTATTATTTACTTTCACCTCATTAAATAGTCACTTATGAGTTTGACCATGCAAATTTTATGTGAAAGTAAATTAATAGCTTCTTGTGAGTTTAAATGAATAGCTTCTTGTAAAATGAATTTGAATAAGAAACTCACCTAAACTATATTCCAAAAAACTGACTATACCTCCAATGCAATACAATCCCTTTTACCAAAATACCATTCACCCAAACTTTTCAATCCCTTCGCTTATTTCCATGACCATTTACTCTTTCGCTGATGCAATTCTTCGTGAAATTAATCCAGAAATCAATCTTCCATGCTTTAAATAACTAGAGATTTAACTCTGATTCGATTCCTTCTTCTCTTGAAAATAGAATTCTTTTATAATCCAAAATTTCACCATAAAAACTCACGCACAGCTCTCATTTACTTATGAAGTTAAATTCACATAAGTATGAGTATTTTACCAAAAAAATTGATATGCACTTGCCCATAGAGTTAAATGGATATACACCCAGTGATTAATACACAAATATGTGAGTATTTTACTAAAGTGTTTTCACGTATGGAAACATACCACAATTTTGAGATGCACCCACTGCACGTCGATTCTTAACTTACCAAAATGGCAACTCACGCAATGTTCTAACAGCTCGCATTTTGATTCAGGGCACCGACATAATTCATTGTAGTCAACGCAAGGGTGCTTCAATGCCATGTATTTTTAACCTATGGCTACAACCTTCTATTGTTCGAAAGTGTTGAGCCACGGTTAGCGGCTTCCTTGCTGCGATGCTTAGTCACAGTTAGCAGCATCCACTTAATCATAGTGCTTCAGCCACCATTCCCTTGTTGGCTGCAACACAATTTTCAGGACGCAAGGTCGAGCTCTATTGATGTCGCATCCACTGGCTGCGTTCTGGGCATTACCATTCAACATTACCATCAACCAACCCAGATCCTCTGTCCGGCAATTTTCAACGATCCTTCAAAGAAATTCTTCTATTGGATGGTTTGTAATGTTAGCTACCCTCGTTTTCTTATGGCGTTGACTTAACTCCCAACTCTTGCAGGCTTTGGTTGTCTTCTCCACGATCATTCATAAACTCTGCTGCCCATTGCAATGTCACAGCTCTCGCTCTTTGCGTTAGCTGGTGTCGACTCTCTCTAATTGCTGGGTGCGATCCTTCCTTTGCTGTGGAGTCACAGCTTCTCAACGTATGTGGACTTCCTTTATTTAACGAAGTCGATATTTACAGTTTGACTAAGCTACCTTGTCTTATGTGAAATGCAAATTGTCTCCCTCGGGCTAATATAGAGAGAAATCTCTAGCGTTGGCTATTGTGCCTTTCCCTGATGCGCGATTTCCTGTGTTCACAACTTGCATACACAGTCTATGTATATATAAACTTGCAGATTCAAAACAAAATCTAGAACAGGCATCTTTTCCTGCTCTGATACCAAATGATGCAGGGATTCTGGGTTAGATCAGATCCCAGCATATAAAACACCTGTACCTCCTTTAGCATTAAAATTCTTTTAAAATTAACTCTTCAGGAACCACACATTCGCAAATGCTCAAAGCATACATAAATAAAAGAGAGCTTATCCAACCAAAAATCTACTGATATAAAATAACGCAAATAAATCATCGGCCAAATATTACAATGGAGAGCCTCTCCCAACTCCTGGCCCTTTACAAAACTCTCAAATCATTTCTCACATTCCTGCACTTCTCACTTCTCTCCGCTGTCTCTCATCCTCACAAAACCCTCCTATATATACATAAATAATGAATTTATTTCACTCCATAAATTCCTCCACACAAATCTCAACTTAAATCTAATTTATATTTATTCTAGTTTTGGACTCAACAAAGTCTCGTATATGGAATTCCTACTCCCTATATTATCTACCTAATTCCACTCCACTCATATCCTTTAATTATTAAAGAATATTTACAAAAACTCCTCACATTTATAATTTTCTCTTACTTTATTAAAAATAAACAATTTAATTAATAAAATAATTAAAATATCTCACCCCCCTTATTGCATAATTGAATAATGAAAATTTGGCTTGGATGCTCCCACATCACCAAGATCCCTCAAGAGGCCTCTCTTGAAAGGAGAAGGAATTCCTAAACAGAAATACCTTGTGCTAAGCAGCACAACAACTCTGCTAAACAGCAAGAGAATGCAAAATAGTCATACAGACCATAAAATCAATATTCTATAACATGTCTTCATATGGTTGCCTTGCCCTACTTTTATACAAATGGAAGCCCTCTCACCTTGGGTCCCACTCATTAGGGTTTCCTCCACCAAGGAATATTCCTCCTATTATCTTTGCGATGTCTCTAAAGATGATCTCCACCTCCTATCCTAGCGCTATTGACTTGGTCAAACTTGACCTTGTCCACATGCAAATGCCCCTTTTCACACATGAGGGTGTGAAATCCAGCTCCTATGATGATCCCTTTTCACACCATGAGGGATTTTATTCCTATTTCTGAAATGTATGGGCCTCCTTACCCATTTATTCATCTCCTATGCGTAAACAACAAAAATCAATATTCCAATTTGCTGCATGCTAAATTTGGAATATTACAGTCCTCCCCTCCCAAATGTTGCTTGTCCTCAATCAACTGCAAGGATAGAACTGAGAAGTCTCCCCTCCTCCTGTTGTAGCATCCACATATGATAAAATCCTCGAAGGAATGAGATGTTGTCTCATCAATAAATCTCCATATTGCCTCTCCCAAGCATGCAAGCTAGCTAAATAGCTATCATCATGAACAAGTATAGTACTCAAGGAGGCAATAAGGTGTTGCCTAGAGGTCCCTTTGAGGAATGGGATATGAAATGTATTGGGAACTATCATTCCCATGTGGATCCTCCATCCCCAAGCTATCATCCATACAAAGTGAGTTACCTCCCAACATGGCAAATCCTGAAAACTCTCCTCCACCTTGAGCTCCTGCAATGTCGGTGGGCTGAAAATGGAATCATGGTAGATAAATAGCCTACCCCACGTTGTTCTCCTCTCCACTTATGATAAGTGTAGAGTATCTACTGCTCTTGGGTTGCAAAAAAGTTGCCTCCAAGTGGCAGGAAGGAAACTAGATCTCCAAAAATATTCCCTCCAACGTTGTGAATCATGTTGGCCCAACCCATCCCATATATGATGAATAGGAAATCATCATCATATGGCATCCAAGTGAGTGGAATACTGAAGGTTTCATGTAGAGATGAAAGGTACCAACAGTTTCCCAAGTAGTCACGGTGGATTTTTCCTAACTTATGTTGCACAACATGACATGGCAACTCACAAAAAAGTTTCTCCCAATGATTCATGAGAGTCATATCCCAAGTGCTCCAATCAATCTCATGGCCCACCTCATAAAGAAACAAGTTTTTTGTTGTGGTGGCCATATCACCTCCCATGCTCCCCTTAGAAAATTTAATGCAAAAAGTGTGGGAATCCTCTTCCCCAAAGGACACATCCAACCAATGTGTCTCTCCCCCAATCATGCTCCCAATAAAAGTAAGAAAAACAACAACATAGGGAACTACAATGAGAATCATACTAGCTGCCATATGAAGCAAGGGAGAAGGAAAATGGTCCCTCAAATGAAACCAACGCAGTTTGACTCTCAACTGCAATAGAAAATGAAATGATGGGTGGCCTCCCCACCACTTTCTTGCTGCCCCAATCTCCTCACAAGTTTGGAGAAAGTGTATGGTGTATGGTGCAAAGTGAGCATGCTCTGCAAAAGGTACAATCTCCCCAAGTCCTCCTAGGGAGTAGCCATCACCAATACTTCTTATGGCCTCAAGTATACCATGAAGTCTAGAAGGGAGAATGCTCCTTCCTTGAGCCATGTCCTGCACATATATGGTTAAGGGTTGCACATATACATTATACAAATCATTATGCAAACAAACAACACCCTTACCATATGTTTTTCCCATTCAAATTGAGTGGATCATAGATGAGTCTCCTCTCATCCTCAAAAATAAAACAGGTGGTTGTGCTAACTCTTCCAAATATTTATGTAGCTTCTCAATCTCCATATGATCCATGCATCTCCTCGTACGCTGATATATCTCCTCCTCAAAGCCTTTCCAAAAATACCCTTCCATGATGGTGTGGTATGCTCTCATAGAATAAGTGTGGTTGAAAAGGAAATCTGCATGAGCTACTTGTAGAAACTTCTCCTTGAGCTTGGAAGCTCTAGATAAGAAGATCCTACTATGATAGTATATGACCCCATCTTTGACTAAATATCCCTCCTCATGCAACTGGTCATCCAATATCATACAAGTAAAAAGATCCTTGGAATACTCCACCAATAGCTAGGAATTCCAATATGGATCTATCCTCCATAGTGACAGCGCTGATGAACTATCATGAAGAACATCTATCATATAGTTTTTCTCTTCTTTGACATCTCCCATGCCAAAGATGCAAGTTGGAAGGCTGCTATCCTTCCCATGCTGCTTCTGCCACAGCGCAGAGTCTGAAATGAGAGTGGGTAATGATGATGTTGAGAGAATGATCCTTCTCTCCTTGAGTCTACCCAATACTCCCAGCGCTGTACCAAGCTCTCCCAAGGCCTCCACTCCTCTGAAATCATTGAGAAATGCCTCCAAATGTGAAGCATCCCTCATCATTTGCTGATCTAGTGGTCTCCCCGGTGAGATGTCTCCTTGCAATGAGACATCATCATCAAGAGTAGACTGTATATATGGATGGATAGACTTGTCCTTGCCCTCATTACACAATCCAGTCTCCCTCTCATTTGCATCAACCTCCTAAAATAGATAGGGGTGTGTGCTCCTCATCACATGATCTTGGTCATCCTCCCTACCTCCTCCTTTAATCTCCATAGTTTCACACCCTATCATCAATGGCACATGTAGATCATGATTTATGCCTTGATATCCACATATGAGAACCTGGGGAATTTCTTAAAATGATGCAAGAATCCCTCTTGTTGGAGGAAGAGCTCCCTCTTCCTCTGCATGAGGCGCTAGATAAACTCTAGACATAACAGCGTTGTTGCCCTCGTCCTCCTCAATATGTATGGGCAACCTCCCAATGACTGGATCCTATTTTGAAAAATGGATCTCCATACCCTCTTGCTCAAGAATATAATATAGAGGTCCTGCCTCTAGCAAGGTATGATGCAAGATATCAACCTCCTCAATGGTTTTCTGAAGTGGAGTCGAGTTTATGGTTTCCTCCATCACATGCAAGGTTTTTGTTTGCTTAGGTTTGTTTAACTTCACCACATGTGTTGCAGAAAGTTTTCCATCAAATATTTCCACTAATTTCCTAGTGAACCTTGCATAAGAAGAATTATTTGCATTTTTTAAAGAAAAAGACTCAAATATCCACCATGCATAGGCCTTACCTCCAAAATGCAGTGCTGCAACTTTGATGGCCTTATCTTCAGAAATGTGATGTTGCTGCAAATAGGAGTCTAGCTCCTCCACGCAAGCTCTAGCTGAACATGTAGGTAAACCATCAAAAGTAGATAGAAGGAATCTACCCCTATTATGTTTCTTGCTTCTCCTCACCTTGATCTTGCAAAACTCTGGAAAAGTAATATGATCTCTAAACTTCTGAGTTTGTGAAATATCCCAAAAAGGGAGAATGTAGTAATACTTCACACAATATAAGAACTTACAGCAAGATAAACAATAAATCTAAGTACACATCAGAATATGCAGAAAGATCTGAGCCATTTTATTATATTGGAGAGATTTAGTTACACAAGTACAGAATGTAGGTAGATCTAGCCAAAAAGATGAGCTAGGATCACCCTGAAAACATGCATACAACAGGTACACCGTAATTGTGGAGGCTCTGCAGTAAATACTGCGTAGTCCTTTTAGCTAAACATGAGCATATAGGTGTAGGCTGAAAAGGAAAATATAGATCTACTCAAATCTGGAGCTTTGATGATGCCAAGATTCAAGATCTGGCCAATGTGATGGATTCCCAAGATAACCAAGAGAGGATTTTCCAGATCTGCAACGCTAGAAAATCACCTCCCTAGGATTTGATCCTTGATCTGCTGGGAAATACAGATATGAAGCTAGATCTGAAGAATAGATGGCTGAAATGTGTGCTCCGATCAGATCTATGCTTGAAGGGTTGATCCCTTCCTCAGATCTAATGAGTCGGATTCTCTAGATCTAACTTCTCAATCCTCCAATGATGATTTCATCTCCTGCAACACAAATGCCTCTAGAAACTGCGCTGTGAGGGAAAGAAAGGCCTTCTTCCTGCTGAAAAATGCTACAATAAACTCTAGGTTGATGGTAAGACTGATGGAAATGTGAGGGAATGATCCTTCACAGGATTGTTAGCTGAAATACTAGAAACTTCCTTCCTCCCTTTAGATCTGCAAGGTAGATAGCGTAATTCCTGAAGGAAGTACTGCTACAGAAAGGTCAATAACTTTGGCCTGATGGCAGATCTGCAATGTGGCTCTGGGAGTGCTAATCTATAAGCCCAAGTGATGGGAATAATCCCTCACCTTGTTCTCCAGCTGAAGTACTAAAGACAACTTCCACCTTCCGAATTGATCTTCAGAAATATGCAGATTTTTGAATATGAATGTTCTGCAGAAAGTAGAGAAGAGATGTGGCACCAATGCCTGATGTAGAATGAAGAGAAATCCTCCTTCCAAAGCTACTCAAAGAAAGAGGTAGGATTCCATCCCGGGAACACCCTGTGCTAAACAACACCTGCAATATTTGCTAAATAGCCCAAGAATGCAGTGGAATGTCACTTGAAAATTCTAGATCTAAAATATCATACATCAAATAATCCAAGATGCCTTTCACCTTTGCCTTCATCTCCTTTATAATTTTTTAGCCTTCCCAAGCCTTGGCCCTAATCTCAACTGCGCAATCACATGTGGATAAGATCCTCCAAGTGGGACTGCGATGTTTGACCAAATCAACCAACAAGTCTAGGTGCAATGTACACCTTCTCCATCATGTGTGCTTCATTTGCACATGATCTTCCATCACTTGATCATGAATGCTCAATGATCTCTTTGTTTGACATCTTCAAGATCTTAGTTGACTGAATCAACCCTCCATGATCTTTCTCATTAAATGAGACATGATCTCTAATCTCATTCACATTAGTAGTTTCTCAACTACCTCATTTTGTAGATCTAGGCTAAATTAATCCACATTCACACACACAAGTGGATATTTATTCTTATTGAGGATTGTGGGTCCCTCCACCCTTTTATTTACTTAATTCATTAAGGAAATCAAGGACTCTAATATTCCAAATATGATGTGAAAATTTGGGAATATTACAGTCCCCCCCGGAAAAATGTTGCTTGTCCTCAAGCAACTCCAAAAGTAGATGCAAAGCCATCTATTCCCCTCCAAATGGCATCCACATAGGGAAGGCTTCCTCCATGTGCTGCAAAAGGTTATGCATGTTTGGTTCCAAAGTTGTCTTTTAAGAACATAAAAAATGACTTCTAACTGTATGGTTAGATGGCCTCCTTCCATCATGAAGTACCAAGTCACAACCATATGATGTCCAACATCATCATCACTACATGACATGCATAAAATAAGGTGGTTCTCTTCACAAAGGAAAAGCTCCATCACACAATACATGTCTCCATCCCATGTTTCATGAATTAGATTGAGAATTATTATGTTCTCATTCTTAGCCTTGTTGGCCTTATTGGATCCAAACTTCATCATTCCAAAGTTTTGCAAAAGAAGAAGGGAAGGAGTAACATGGGTAGACAAAAATTTCAAACCATATTCCCCTAACAATAACCACTGGAGTAAGGCCCTTTGCTGCCATCCTCCATCTCCTCCATGTAAGATGGACAAGCCAACCCCCCCCAAAAGCAACCAAAGTAACAAGAGGTCTTGCTGCTTTCTCTCCTCCTCATGTGCACCATGAAGAAAAAGCATACTAATGGACATATGGAATGTCACATCAGCCCAATACAAAGAAACATCATCAATGCACATCATGAGATCATTATGCCAAATTTTACACAATACAAAACACATAGAGATAGGAGATGTCATGTGGTGGCCAAACTCACTCAAGTGAAACCAAAATGAACATGCCTCCCCTTGCTGCAATTTATCATTGACACACAAGCCATGATTCAAAAAATGATGAGCTATTGGGTGGTATCCATACTCACCCAAGAGCAGCTAGCGCAGCCATGCCTCCTTCTTCATTTCATATGTGTTTTTCAAGGCATGGATTAGAAAAATAGGAGCCTTTGGAGAGTGACAGAGATCTCCCAATGGAAACCAACGTAACCAAGCTTGCTAGCCCATGTAAGTTTGCAAGTGATCATATGACCCCTTGCTCATCATTCTCATCCACTCACCCCAATATGGAAGATGAGTTATGTGCTACATAATCATGGTATCCTCCCTTTGTAGAATACCATCTCCCTCAAACTATTGAAGAACTTTGCACTTCATGAAATGTTGAAATGCATCTCTAATGAGATCTCTTAATGAGATTCTCTCTCCATCAAAGGCTCTTAATGAGATTCTCTCTCCATCAAAGGCCCTCCAAATCCAAAGAAGTTTTGGACTTGTTGCAAGTAGAAGTTTCTCTTTGAGCAGTGAGATGCTCATTGAGAAAGGGTCATCTAGAAGGGAGAAAATGTTTCTCATCTCAAGATGTCTACCCTTTGTCATCTTTGCTTCCATTGCTCCATGAGTGAAGCTACCTCCAGATGCTCCAACAATGATGAAGCCCTTTCTTTGTCACAGCTACTAAGTGATAGTGTTGTAGATCTGTAAGGCAATACATGGACTGCCTCAAAGCAAGGTACAACACTGATATCATGATTAGCTAGTGTACATAGGATAATGCTAATCCCATTTTCTGAAACTCTACATCTCAAATCAAAGGGCTTAATGTAGCTCAACAATGATGACCAAGGATAGTTTTTAGTCTCCTCCTTGATTAAATCAAGGGTCCTCTGCGCTATGATATGTCTCTGCTTCAAAATAGCATTTTGTTCTAACCCTTGGTCATGCATTGATCTTGAAACAATATGTGCTAAAATTTCATGCATACCTTGGACCAACTGATATGTGGGAATCTCTTGACAGAACACAAGAGTTCCTCCAATTAGGACAATAGTATTTCCAACTGCTGGTAAGAGTGATGGCCTCTTTTCTTAAAGTATACCAGCGCTGGTATCTTCCTTCTCCTCATGCATCTCCTGATCCATGCATGGGACTCCATATGTCAAGAGCTCAAGACTACCTTGCAAATATGCAAGTGTCTCTTCTCCAGATAAAAGTACTCCTGCAGCAGGTGGTGAAAGTAGTGACCTCTTGTCCAGAGTGGCAAGATTGACATTCTCCTTGGTTTCCTTGGGGGATGTCTCTTTGTGTCTCATCTCTGTCTTCTTCTCATCAAACTTCTTCCTCAACTTGTGAAAGAAATCTGAATACTTGGTCACCTTTGCATGCTCTATGTGCCCAAACCACCAATCTTCTGCTTCATCAAAGAGACGAAGTGCTGCAATTTGAACAACCTCTTCTTTAGCCACAAGATGTAGCTTGAAAAATGAATCTAACTCCCTCCTCCAAGCCTTGACATTTCTTGAGGAAGATCCATCAAATGTAGGCAAATAGAATCTATTATGCCTCTTTCTTCTATTTCTGCTATAGGATCCTCTTTCTTCTCTAATCTGGAAGAATTGTTGGAGAGTTAGCTTCTCCTTGAATTCTCTAGACTGTGCTTTGTACTCTTCAAGATACAGACTGAGAGTCTCATGAGTCTCAGGTTCATTCCTTTCTTCACTTCTATACCTCTCACCTTCTTCAAAGAAATTGGGCATAGTGGATCTATGAGGAGATCTAGGATGCTCCGGTCTTCTTTTCTGCTGATAGGAAGTACTTTCCTCATCACATCTTCTTCTTGGATCTTCTCTCTGTCCTTCCTTCTTCATTTGATTGACCTCCTTAGAGATATCTTGCATGTATTTGAAGAAAGGAGTGACAGATTTTTCATCCTCCATGATAGATCTCATCTATCTGTTCTTCTTTCAATGCAAAAGATGAAGTGTCCACAAGCTGAGCCAAAGATCATGCTCTGATACCACTGTAATATCCCAAAAAGGGAGAATGCAGTAATACTTCGCACAATATAAGAACTTACAGCAAGATGAACAATAAATCTAAGTACACATCAGAATATGCAGAAAGCGCTAACCCATTTTATTATATTAGAGAGATTCAGTTACACAAGTACAGAATGTAGGTAGATCTAGCCAAAAAGATGAGCTAGGATCACCCTGAAAACATGCATACAACAGGTACAGTGTAACTGTGGAGGCTCTGCAGTAAATACTGCGCAATCCTTTCAGCTGAACATGAGCATATAGGTGCAGGCTGAAAAGGAAAATGCAGATATACTCAAATTTGGAGCTCTAATGATGCCAAGATTCAAGATCTGGCCAATGTGATGGATTCCCAAGATAACCTAGAGAGGATTTTCCAGATCTGCAACTTTGGAAAATCACCTCCCTAGGATTTGATCCTTGATCTGCTGGGAAATACAGATTTGAAGCTAGATCTGAAGAATATATGGCTGAAATGTGTGCTCCGATCATATCTATGCTTGAAGGGCTGATCCCTTCCTCATATCTATGAGCCAGATGCTCTAGATCTAACTTCTCAATCCTCCAATGATGACTGCAGCTGCTGCAACACAATTGCCTCTAGAAATTGCGCTGTGAGGGAAAGAGAGGCCTTCTGCCTGCTAAAAAATGTTGCAATAAACTCTAGGATGATGGTAAGACTGATGGCAATGTGAGGGAATGATCCCTCAAAGGATTTCTAGCTGAAATACTAGCAACTTCCTTCATCCCTTTAGATCTGCAAGGTAGACAAAGTAATTCCTGAAGGAAGTACTGCTGTTGGGAGGTCAATAACTTTTGGCCTGATTCTAGAACTGCAATGTGGCTCTAGGAGTGCTGATCTATAAGCCCAAGTGATGGGAATAATCCCTTACCTTGTTCTCCAGCTGAAGTACTGAAGACAACTTCCACCTTCCGAACTGATCTTCAGAAATTTGCAGATTTTTGAATATGAATGTTCTGCAGAAAGTAGATAAGAGTTGTGGCACCAATGCCTAATGTAGAATGAAGAGAAATCATCTTTCCAGAGCTACTCAAAGAAAGATGTGGGATTCCCGCCCAGGAACACCCTGTGCTAAACAGCACCTGCAATCTCTGCTAAACAGCCCAAGAATGCAGTGGAATTTCACTTGAAAATTCCAGATCTAAAAGATCATACATCAAATAATCCAAGATGCCTTTCACCTTTGCCGTCATCTCCTTTATAATTGATCAGGTGATCAAGTCCTTAATGGAAAAATGCTCAAAAACTTAGTTTCTCAGAATTGGTCCAAACCAGAACGACTGGAAAGAGCTGGGAAAAACGATCCTGTAGACGCGAATGGCACTGAAAACCAACGTTGTATGAGAAAGTTATTCAGCTTTAAAGTTTTCCAATTTCAGTAAAAAATAATGGCCAGATTGAATTTATAAAAGTTTTGATTAAAAAAAAAATATTCCACAGAATATTCTGGGAATATTCCAAGGAATACTCCACATAATATTCTGCGAAATATTCCTCTCGCTGCCAATCAAAGGGCACCACATGGCCAGCCCGGAGGCCGCCACGTGGCCCCAAGGGTCAAATTTCGAAATTGTGTATTGTAACATTTTGTGTTCGCGGCAGGGTTCGACCCCAGGTCAGGACGGACAAAGTTGAGCGACCAAACCGTTAGGCCAGAGTTGTGGCTTTTATTATATAACAGAACGCATACATATTTGAATTTTCAAATTGGTTTGGTCGGGGCCCGAAAGGGGGCTAGCCCCCTCCTCTCCAGGTGACCTCCGCACAGAACCGTGGCACTCTTATCAGCGCACAGGTGGCGGGGACGTGGTTCCATGGGCCACGGGTATGGTGCTATGCACCTATAATATTTGTTATATAATAAAGTCTCCGCGCAATAAACTCAAAGTTCTTCAATGAATTCCATTCGGTGCGGCCACGTGGGGATATCCGTTAGCCCTCCAGAACTAGTTGTAGAAACGGCGGACTCCGCCTAATTTGGTGGCCACTCCTTATTTAGTGGGCCTAACTGCAGTCTTCCACATTTAGTGGAGGTTTTCTAGCCCTAACTGGGCAAAAGTTGTTTCAGTCATAACTTTGGCTAGGGAAGTCCTTTTGAAGCGATTTTTTTTTTGATTTGGGGGTATTGGAACATTTTGAAGCTATTGGAACCAGATGCAGAGCCATCAAGGCACTCTGTCAGTGATTTTATCAGTGAATTTTCTTGTGGAGCCACCAGGGCCTTATGAATGATCAGCTGTATCGGGCTATGTTCATCTGTTTGAGGTGAATGAATAGTCAATTTTTACTGTTTCCAGCACTCTGATTCTGAATTTGCAGCTATTTTAGCCTTTTGAGGCTTTCTTCATGGTGTAATACTTATTTTGAGCATTAATAAAAGAGGGAAAAGCCTATTTGGAGGCTTTTGGACCCAGCAGAGGTAGCCCAAGAGAGGGGTGAACTGCTTAAAAAAATGCTTACTGTTATGTTGTGCATCTTGCTGCTTATTTCTAGAGTTTACTACATTAAACAATAATTTTTAATAAGTCCACTTTTCACATGAGACTTATACAGTGATCAAAACTCATTTGTTCCATTTCAAACCACATTACTTCCATTGCAGAATACCTTAGCTTGCTTATTCACACATAAAAATTGGTTAATGAATACTTTGCAAACAGAAACAAATACTTTCATTGCCATATCGTTTTTAGTGTTTACTTCATATTTCTTTAGGCAGAGCCAGTAATATGGCCAGAAGCTTCTGGTTTCATCCTTTCTAGTAAAGGTGAAATAACCAGTAAAATCCCCTACTGTCTATCTCTGTATAAGAAATATTTTGTTCACACATTTCAGATAAATAATTTTTGAGCATTCCTAAGCCTTGGCCCTAATCTCAATTGTGCAGTCACATGTGGACAATATCCTCCAAGTGGGACTGCGCTGTTTGACCAAATCAACCAACAAGTCTAGGTGCAATGTACACCTTCTCCATCATGCATGCTTCATTTTCACATGATCTTCCATCACTTGATCATGAATGCTCAATGATATCTTTGTTTGACATCTTCAATATCTTAGTTGATTGAATCAACCCTCCATGATCTTTCTCATTAAATGAGACATGATCTCTAATCTCATTCACATTAGTAGTTGCTCAACTACCTCATTTTGCAGATCTAGGCTAAATTAATCCACATTCACACACACAAGTGGATATTTATTCTTATTGAGGATTGTGGGTCCCTCCACCCTTTTATTTACTTAATTAATTAAGGAAATAAAGGACTCTAATATTCCAAATATGATGTGAAAATTTGGGAATATTACAATTTGAGATTCATACTCTTGCAGAAAATCACTAAGAGTTTCCCTCCTAGTCATTCCTTCTTCTTCCCTCTCTCTCATGGAAAATCTGGGCATGTGACTGCATTGTGCATCATAGTGTGTGGCTGCATTCTCACACTCATCATATGAAAATCTAGAGTTTGATTCAGATTCAAACTC
This sequence comes from Pinus albicaulis, assembly GCA_034641835.2. Classification (NCBI taxonomy): domain Eukaryota; kingdom Viridiplantae; phylum Streptophyta; class Pinopsida; order Pinales; family Pinaceae; genus Pinus; species Pinus albicaulis. The sequence goes on from CM076570.1 coordinate 1,484,465,570, forward strand.
TCTTGGAGATTCTATACCCATCTCCCTTCTCATCTTCTTGAGATCTCCATGAATTCTCTGCAAAGTTTGAGAAAGAAACTTTGGAAGTCTCTCCTCTTTTCTTCCTCCAAAGAATGGAGTCTTCTTTTTATCGTTTTTCGTTCGTATTTTCTTCTTCTTGTCTTCTTGATAGCATAATGGTTGAGATCCACAGGCTGAGCCAAGATTATGCTCTGATACCACTGTAATATCCCAAAATGGGGATGCAGCAATACATGAACACAAAACTAGAAATAGCAATGAATAACATCATACCAAAATGTATGGAAACCATGGAGCCATTTTATTATACATATCAGCATGAAATGAGTACAATATAAGTGTGCATAACTCAAATAATCAAGGCAAATGAGCCTCCCATGAATACATATGTCAAAAGAGAGATGTTGTTATATTGCAGAATGTTCATGAACATGTACAGTGCAGTCATAGATGGTACACTGCTACATGGAGATATGAAATAACAAAAATATTCAAATATATGGCTCATACAACATTGGGAGTGAATATCTAAGCTCCCAAACACAATTCCAAGACAATCCTGGAAGGATTTCTTGAAATATGCAAAATGGAAAAATTGTTGGAGTTGCAGTCCTAGGAATGAATAGCAGCTGCAACTCAAGAACTGGATAGAGATGGCTGAAGATGATGCATAAGCTGAAAAAACCTCCTCTAATGGATCTTCCAAGTGAAAGTCTGATCCTAACACTAAAGATCTCACCCTCCAAAAACACACTGCAAACCCTCACTGCAGATGCACACTGAAAATAACGCAGTCAAGGAGAGGGACTGCTCTGTAGATGATGGAAAAAGGTTGGCTTGATGCCAAAGATAGTGAAATCAGCTCAAAATATTCCTCACAAATCCTCCAAAGGAAATAAGGCTTCCTCCTCTGAAAAATAAGCCCGAGAAGTGGTGTTGGGAAACCTCCACTGCAACACCCTGCAACACAATGTTATACTTCAACAAAAATAACGTTGTATCTGAAGGAGGTGGCTTGTCCTTAAGCCTGAATGTGGAGAAATGAAGTCCCAGATCCCTCAAGAGGCCTCTCTTGAAAGGATAAGGAATTCCTAAACAGGAATGCCTTGTGCTAAGCAGCACAACAACTCTGCTAAACAGTAAGAGAATGCAAAATAGTCATGCAGACCATAAAATCAATATTCCATAACATGTCTTCATATGGCTGCCTTGCCCTCCTTTTATACAAATGGAAGCCCTCTCACCTTGGGTCCCACTCATTAGGGTTTCCTCCGCCAAGGAATCTTCCTCCCACTATCTCTGCGATGTCTCTAAAGATGATCTCCACCTCCTATCCCAACGCTGTTGACTTGGTCAAACTTGACCTTGTCCACATGCAAATGCCACTTTTCACACATGAGGGCGTGAAATCCAGCTCCTGTGATGATCCCTTTTCACACGATGAGGGATTTTATTCCTATTTCTGAAATGTATGGGCCTCCTTACCCATTTATTCATCTCCTATGTGTAAACAACAAAATTCAATATTCCAATTTGTTGCATGCTAAATTTGGAATATTACAAGCAACAAAAACTCTTTCTTCCATTCATGCATGCAATTTTTTCATGCTTATTACAAACATAATCAACTTGACTATGGGAAGAATTATACTTTGCATGTTACCTTGCACGTCCATCTTTTTTACCTTCATGAGGAGATGAACTTGTAGAGGTTCTAGATTTCCTTTGAAGACTAACCTCATGCTCTCCATAAGTTGTATGTCTACACACATCTTGTTGCAACATAGGCTTTAAACAATGGAAATCAACTTGAAAACAAAATTGACATGTTTGTGGTTTAGAACTTGGAAAAAAATCTCTTTTTGAAGTTTTCTCAAATGCCTTCATGGCTGTAGAGTTTTCGCCATAAGATTGAACATAGCCTAGACCAAACTTCTGAGGTATTTCCTCAACCAAAATAGGTTCAACCATGCCTTGTGCATTTTTTCCTAGACCCTTGCATTCATAGCCCATTTTTATCATCAACTTTGTCCCTATACCTCTAGTTTGCTTTTCAAATGAACCTACACATCTTTCTGAAGAGGAATTTGAAGACAAATTTGAGTGTTTTACCTCTGCTTCAAGCATCTTCTTGGTTAAGGCCTATTGGGCTTGATGGAGTTGCATCTCCATCTCATGCATTCTTTGAAGAATTCATTCTTTATATTTCTTCAGAACAACCAATTTCTCATGAATTCTAGTGCTTTCCCTTCTATCTCCATACATAATTTGCACCATATCCTTCAGGATGTAGAAGTCTTGCTTCATGTCTTCATCGAAGAATCTTGTGAAGGAGGAGGATTTTTAAACCTCACTTGAAGAATTTGTCATCATAATGTAAATGAACTAAATAACTTCAACAAAAATTCACAAAGCTTTCAAAAACAATTGACAAAGCTTTTGAACAAAATGGCTGTAGAGTCAAGTTCTTCTTCAAGCAGCCTTTTGCAAACAAACCCTCTTGTGCTTCAAGGGTTGCATTGAGGTCCTTTGGGTAAGGAAGATGTCTTCAACCTTCTTCCTTCTTGTTCTCTTCTGGACTTAGCTATCAATATCTTTCCCTTCACCTCTAGCAAACTTAAACTTGTAAGCAACAGTCAGTTTGCAAACAATCAAATTCTTTAACAGTGCAAACACCTTTCAAGTCAAACAAGAAAAATAGTACTCTGTCAAGCAAGAAACTAGTGCTCCGATACCAACCTGATCTAAAAATGGGTTGGATAAATTTTTATGCTTTTCAATAACCTCCTACTCAGTTAAAAAAATAAAATATATAGCTTATACTTGACTTTTGTGGAATTTTATACTTGAAAAAGGTGTATGTTTTTTAACTCTTTAAGTGCTTTAAGACCTTCTTTTTTTTGCTGATATTAAACATGTGAGACAACCATATAATGCAGCAAATAAGCATCAACACATAACAAAAAATTTAATAAATGAGTTCACCCAAATATCGTGGGCTACGTCTCCTTGAGATCTTGTCAACTTGACTTGGCTCTTTGGGATTATGATGTGAAATTTATTTTACAAGTAAATAACTCAACTCCAATGGTTATCTGAACTAAACCATTGGGATTAGAACATCATCATACCCCTGATCATGGCTGTCATCACTCTTAAAATAGATCTAGGTCTCCTTAGACTGGTTTCCTTGAGTCAGTGCTCTTGAGCTACCCTGAGCTTCTCTATGGCATTAACTCCCTTAGATATCTTTTTCTGTCCCTAAAACCTCACCTAATGTGTCCAACACATATCATACCTCCAAAATATACTGATATTTTTCTCAAAATGAGCACTGGCTCCCTAATCTAGGCCTCCATCCACTGTTGGTCTTGGGCTGCCCAAAACTTCCCTATGGCTCTTCGACCTTCAGAAGTCTTCAAATGGCTCTGAAAATCCTTTCATTGGATTCAGAATGTATGAAATAGTTATAATATATTATTCATTTGGTGGTTGGACACATGTTCAAACCACGTAGTCTTAAAAATGGTTAAGGGAACCGTAACCACTGGCGGATGTCTTTAAAACCATTTTCATGTGAACAGGCTCACGGGTAGGCTAGCGGAGACAACGGAGACCATGGTTGATAACCGTTGGTGGTTTACGAAACTGCCAAAATAATTGCATGTGACCAAAGTTTTCATAGCCACTGGCGGTTAGGATTTGCGCTCGTTCTCAGTGCTTGGCCGCATTGGGGAGGGGTTGGCCCCTCCGGGCTCCATATGTGCATTCCATAAACCCTATAATACACCTGTTACCATAAGGGTTAAGTCACAACCCATAGGGCAGTTGGTAAGACGTGTGTTTTCACGCTCGGAGGTCTCGGGATCGACTTCGGTCGGCTCCTCCCAAAATTTTATTACACAGTCCCAAGGACACATGGCAGCCTCAGGGCTAGCCACATGTCACCCTTTCATCAGCCAAAAACCATCAGTACAATCCATGTAGCAATAGGATCGTGCCACTTGTCAAAATATGACTAGCCCAAAGGGAATATTCTGGGGGATATTTCAAGGAATATTCCAAGAATATTCCCTGGAATATTCTCTCTTTTTTTTAATATTCAAAACCCAGTCAAACTTGATCAAAGGCCAAAAATTGTAGTTTACTGGACTTTTCAAATCACAATAGATTCTTCATATGGTTTCGGTTACTGGAACTGTTCGTGATGCCGAAATCAGGAAGATGAGATCTATCCAGTTGCTTAGGTTCGGCACACTTCCAAACACTTTGAAATTTGAGATATCACTTAGGTCCTTCGTCCAAATATGATCGGATATCCTCCATTTTGAGGCACCTTTAGAATATTGGGGATAGAAAGTCTACAGGCCTATCAAAGAAGATGGAATGCCTTACCTCACAACTTGCAAATCAGAGAGTATCACTCTCCAGAAAGACTAAGGAATGCCTTGGAGAGGACCACACTACACAAAAGGATCATGCAAACAATGCAATTCAAATGGATATGCCTCAAACTTAGTCCTCCCTTACTGTTGGGCCTATGGGAGAGAAGATACCAAGTAGAAGAGAGAAAGGAGTAGGAAGACATAGAGGAAAATGCAGGATTCCATCTACAGGAGGGCACATAATCTGAAATGCATTGGGATGTCAAAGAGGTCACCAGGGCCATGAATGAGCTACACATCAGTGACTGAGTTTCTCAAAATGTGAGCAACACCTTCAACATGGGGCTGATGATGGGTCCCATCCATTGGTATATTTTTGGGTTCATTGTGCTATCCTCCATCCCTTAAAACTCTCTTTTTCTCACATTAATTCACATTTTTATCCATAATATGCTTAGTAAGAGGACTAAAGGGTGTTTTTCATATTGTGTGGTCTAATGTTGCTGATATGCAAGAAAATGGGTCATTTTTGGAGACATTCACCATGCAAGGGCTTAATGGAGATAACTAGAGAGAATATAATGGGTTTTTCCACCTCATTAACTCCCTAACTCAGCTTGAGATCATAACATCCTCACCAACAACTCAAATTCACTAGAAGCTGAGGAACTCCAAGTGCATGCCGAGGTAAAGAGGAACCAAATCCACAAATCATGAGATTTTGGAGGGGAGCATTTCTCCTTTCAAGGGAGATGTCCCCCAATCACTTTTGTATAAATAAACCAGCTGAAAGGCTCTTTAAGATTCAAATTTTTGTTGCAGCTAGGAGTAGCTACGTAGAGCCTAGTGCTTGACATTGTTATTCTTAACTTTCATATGATGTATAATACTACTATTTTATGTTAATGAGAAGGTTTCCATTGATCTACATTTGAGTTATATTTGGAGGAATTAAACCCTTGGGTTTGGCACCAACCCAGAGGATTTTGTCCCTCTCTTGTATTTCCTTCTTGTTCTTGTTATAATCGTTGCAATTCCTTTAATGTTTTAGTCTATGTTATGCCATAAAAACTTGTTGCAGGATTGCTTATCACCTCTCTTTTGGGCAGTGTCATTGGAAGGATCTACAACAACAACCCAAAAAATGTGTTTATGATTTATTGGAAATTTATAGATGTTAGTTTGTAATCCTCTTGCATGTCTAGTTAATGAAACTTAGAATTTAGCATCATTGGTTTGGTGATTAGAGTAGTGTTGTGAGATAGAATCTATTTTAATCAAGTTCAACTCATCTTTCCCATGTTAATTTATCTCACTCTGTTATTGGTCACTTGATGCATATATTTGGCTAGATGTAGGAACTGTGTTGGTGTGCAGGGGTGGGAACACCTTTCCACATCCAGCTGGAATTTTCCATATTTCTCCTAGACATCTCACACTGCTTACAAAATATGTCTCTGAAGTCACTATGTTAAGGAAAATGGAGGACATCATGGGCATCAAATTTGGTCCAAGAAATACATCTAAGAGGACTAGGCTTGGATAAGAGGATCCCACACCTTTGATTCACCACATCCTACCTTCATACACCTTCACATACCATCAAGACACCATTTATACCCTCAAAAGGCTCTCAGAATCCCTCCTATAGCAAAACATGGTCTCATGTAGCAATAAAGGACCTCCTATAGTAGACCTGTAGCATTGTTTTCTTCAGCCAGTTTTGCTCCACACTTTGATTATAGCTTAGTTAAGTTGAATAATGGCCTAAAACTCATGATTTTATGATTAAGGAAGGATCTAAGACCATTCCATACTCATCATTTCCTCACTAAAACCACCAAATAATAAAGCAAAGTTAGAATTGGTATTTTTATTCATAGGCATGTTAAAGATTGGATTCCTCATTTTCAAGAAAGTGTGAGTAGATAAATGATGCCTATATATATGATATTTATTTGATTGGATGTGCAAGTAGAGTAGCATGATTTAATTCTACAAATACACTAGCATTTTCCTTTCATGCAATATCAATTAGAATTTACATTTAATGAATGACGTTTTCACCTTTGTAGTTAGAATCATGTTCATTGATGCTTTCATAAGAATTTTTCACTTTAATTAGTTACAGGAGTCGTCTCTGAACACCTTGATATGATTTCATGACTGAGGGTGACATGAGTAGAGCCTAACCTATTGTTCATATAGAACTATCAATTCTAAGTTTGTACGAACCCCGGGTTGATAATTTGAGTTGAGAAGCCCTTGGGAGTTGCAACATCCTTGGTTCAATACCAAGGCTCATCAATGCATATGAATTAGAACTTCCTTCGGACATTGGAATATCATCAATTTTCAATGTGGCAAACCTATACCCCTTCAAGGAACCAAACAATGTTTGCACCTATAGATGATGAAGATGAAACCAACAAATGGAATAATTAACTACCCGAAGCAGACCAGGGTGAAATTGAAGCAATCTTGGGTTATAAAGTAGTAAAAAATAGTAGAGGTAAAGAGTATCTTCAATATCTAGTCAAATGGAAGTGGCAACAAGTAGAATACGCTACATGGATTATCAAAGAATATATAATCAAGTATGGCACAAGCGTTCAGGAGTTGATGAAAATTTATTTTCTTCCTCAAGAGTCTAATGTAGGAGCATATACAAGTCAACTTCACCTTTGACCTCCTTAGGTCAAACCCCATTTACTAAGGGAGTTAGTTCCTTAATTTATTTATCAAAGGAGCTTGGGTTACCTAAGTTATTTAAATTTTTAATATTTTCTTAGCTATAGTAGAGAAGGAATTTAAATTGTTAGGAAGTTAGTCGAGTTTCAGTTGGTTTCTATGTTAAAGGGATAATGTAGTCAAATATGGGGTTTTGTTCGATAATATAGGAAATAGATTTGGGTTGTTGAGTTTGTATTAGAACCTTATTAAAAGGTTTCTATTATGTATGATCTGATGCGAGAGAGAGAGAGAGAGAGATATTTGAAGAGATTGAGAGTTTTGTATAGAGGGAACTATACATGATTGTAAATTATTATCTTCCCTTTTCATTCAAAAATTAATATGCATTATCAGATTCTCGGTGTGTATGTTATTATTTCTATGCATGTATGATATTGAATTAGTTGCATGTTAAATACATATAGCAAAAATAAAATTCAAAGTTTGGTCGCTATGGTAAAAGCCCCACAAAGTCATACTTAGTCAAATATTTAGTTGTTTTAAAGTCTTTATGTATTGTTAGGGATGAGAACCTTTCTCTGTCAAAACCATTCATGTTTGCGTCCTAGCCATTAGGTTATTAGAATCGCCTATATGTTGGCAATCAAACTATGTCGTGAATTGAAAATGTCACATTAATTAACAGAGCTGATGACAAAAACATTACCATCATTTGCAGTATATCTATCTCAACAATTCGATCAAGATGCATTGAAGAATTGATGGGCAGTCCCGTAAATTGATGATACAATAGATGTATGCCTATTTATATCAATTTTTTTTTTTATCTACCATCAATTTCTCTATTGCCTCATCGCTGAGAAATGTATTTCTCGACTCCTTACCACTGAGACCATCGAGTGTGTTGGTTTCCTAACTGTTTCAGCATCCATGAATTGTGAAAAAATGCATTCACTTTGTTGATAATTAGGTAGGGATAGGTTTAATTCGAATTATCTTCTTGATAATCACTTATGATCTTGCTTATTTTACTTATGTATTCTCTTCTTATCTTATTATGTATTTCATCAAGTCAATTACCAAAAACACAAGAGACACACAATTAGGCTCTTCGAGCAAAGGCCAAAGCCTCTCCCTCTTGGAGAGGAAAACCCACAAGAAATTTCTCTTATAGAATTTCAGATGACAAGTACCATGACCATGACATAGACCCCTAACCCTTGTATTCCTCCAAGACCTTGTCACTGCTTCTTAATTGACTCCTTGAGCTGATCCTTCTTTCCTTCACCGTCCTGCACCAATCCATGCCTTTCTGTACCAAGACTAGAGAGCTCAGTCTCTTCTGTATTCTTCATTCTTTAGCTGTATGTGATCCTTACTGTGATATCAACACCTTGATATAGGTTATCCTGTGCACACCTTGCACCTTTACTTAACTTTGCAGACTGATCTTCAACGTACACATGTCTTGTTCTCTTTGATGAGAGATCCACCCTTTTCATATGATAATGAGATCCTTACTTGTACTGCAATGCATACTTAACGAAGTCTTGTAACCACTTAACACAGTCTTGTTCTCACACTTGAAAAATCCTATTTCCGAACTTAACACAGTCCCTTCTTCGCACTTATCATAGTCCTGCAACTTCACACTTATCACAGTTCCTTATTCACATTGAATGCAATCCTTTCTTTACACTAAAAACCAGACTTGTTCTCAAACTTATTGCAGATATGTATAACCAAATTAATCTCAGACTTTGTCTGAATTTCTGTCCTCAAATGAACCGCAGACCTTACCTTTTATAGTGTACTCCTTTATGTGATTTAGGCCGACCTTACAAACTGATGGTAGGCCGACATGTTTACTGCTTATATGTCGACTTGGGGAGGCATTTCAATGCTGATCTTGAGCAAAATTATGAGCCATGTCTTTAAGGCTTATATGAAAAGGTCTTGAGGCATAATTCTTTGGCTTTAATCTTCATATACATGACTCTTAATTAGTACATTTATAACAAGATGACAATTCCCTAAAAGACATCAAGAAGAAGTCTTTTGACCTATAATAAAAACCTTACTCATGAAACCCATGAAGCAAGAAAAACAACAATACATATTATTATCTTTGTATTCTTCATTAAATAAATACATAATTACATAATTACATAAAGAGAAAACCTAGTTACACTTTCCAATACTCCCTCTTAACTAAGGACGTATTCATAATGGTACATGGTCACTTTCAATCTGAAGAATCTCATAAGAAGAATCAGATTGGTAATCACATCTGTATAGCATTATATCAACCAATATTGTCCTAGTGCAAGGCCTTGAATAACAACCCCATATATCAACTAGACAATGGGCTACAATGTTGGCGAGACACATGACTTATAGAAACCATAGTCATTGTCTCTCCAAGGTACATACTCCACCTAGGTGTTCCCAGAGTATGACCTTCTTGGACTATTCTTCTCTTTGGTAGCCAACCCTCAAAGAATGTCAATCCCTGATTACTCTTATATTGAATGCCCTATCTCATTCTCAAAGAGTATTGAATGCCAGATGATTACCCAATCCTCCATTCTATCTTCTAGGTGAAGACCAAAATGATGTGTTTATCCATTCTCTCCTCATGGCCTTCACTAAGACTTACGGTCGTTCGTCACTTCTTTCTGATTCAAGAAGGACGTAATTCAAGTTTCTTCTACGTAAAGAACTTACCATTAGGATCCCTCTTAACCAGGGACCTGCAACAGCAATGGTGAGACACCCAGCTACTCATGAAGAGTTCCTCCCTCGATGTCATGGATTTTGATATTGAGGAATCTTCAGCATTTGCTTCATAGGGAATAGATCATCCATCACTTTCATCCACGATTCATGTCATTTACCAAAAAGTGATTCATCAGTTTTTCTCATTGGTCCATATTTATGCCATGTTGCTTCCCTTCGAACCATCTCCTAAGGATCTTACATCCTTCCACATGATTGGAAGCCCTGCATAAACTTATATAGATAAACATATACATAAGAAATTCTAAATCAAAAGTTACCTCAGTGATGATCTTTCATCATGACATATTCATATAGGCATCGAAATCCTCTATTCAGATTTAAACATCTACTAAAGATATGTATTTTCAAAGGTCTTCTTGTTTACCATACTTCTATAAAATTCCACATATCTTCTGAGGATATCTCCTAGTCACATCTTCTTGGCTTCCAGTTGATAACCACCTCTTGACATGGTTGCACTACATGATTTCTTCCTTCCTTTCTCCACACAACTTCATTCCCAGGAACTTCCAGTGTCCAGTTCCTTGATTGTATGCAACCACCTCATATTCCATATGAGGACATATTTGATTTCATTTTTTAGTGGCAACATGTGCACTAGAAGAGATCCTCCTTCCTTGGATCATACTTCTAAATATCGAAGTCTATCACCTGCAACCATATGACACGACCTCACAGCATGTAGTATATAGATATATGTACCTCATCCTTTCCTTTTGAGTCATCCTGCAACAATTTCACTAGAATGAAGAACTTCATTCCCTTGAACCGCTTCATCAATATTTCATCATTTTCTAATCCCAAAATTCTGCAAGATCGAATTCCCGATGCAAATTTTTTCTTTCTTTCTAGTCACTGAATCTAGAGAGGACTCTGTTATCCACCTATAAAATTTGTCATATCAAATGGTGGCTAAATCATTCTTTAAAGCCTTCAAGAAACAATTTTATTGCCAAATTGTTAGTTCTTGAAGTCTTATGAAGATAAATTATCCTTGAGTTAATCTTCACTGCTGTTTCCCTCTTAAATTCTGAAAAAATTTGTTGTTTTCGTGAAGAAAAAGACTGCTAAAAACCCATTTTTCCCTTTCATTTTACCCCTCCTTTTACTCATAATTAACCTCCATTTTTTCCCCTTTTTCCTCATGAAATTCCTCTATTTTCCCTCATTTCCCTTCCTCCCCTCCATAAAAACCCTTAGATAAGGTTTAAAACTCCTTTTTAACCTTATCGGAAACTTTCAAAATCCTCTGAAATCCTTGAAAAATCCTAAAAATGAGTCTATTTGCATTAAGGCTTTAAGCCCCTTTGGCTTTAGCCCTAGCCCCTTTATCCCGCATAAAACCCGGAGCCACAACCGACGCTAAGGCCTAATCGCACAATCGCAATCAAGTTTCCCCTCTTGTCTTGTTACCTTTCGCTTTTAAAAATTTCTGATTTCGATTAAGCCCTTTGTATATAAAAACTCTTCCCGAAACACAAACTTCCTTTGTATTTTATGAAAAACCCAACTTTCTTATGTTTTGAAAAGAACCCGATAGTTCGTTGTTTTGGCGAATACCAACCGTTGATCTAAAACCAATCAACGATCGCCGGAATCTCGCATCGCAAATATTCATTGGATGCATTTAAATGGTTTATTGCCCCTCTCCGATTGCGACCTTGCAATTATTTCCCAACCGTCGATCTGCTCCACCATGCCCAGATTCGACAGTCCCCATCGCTCTGTTCCAAAGCCCGCATGTCCACATTTGGCATCCATAACTTAATCTCCATCGTCGATCTAAGTTTGAGATTGACGGCTCTAATTCCATCACATCGGAAAAAATCCTTGTGCCATTCCTCTCTCCTCCGCCAATTGCGATCCTGCGATTTAATCTGAGCCATTGAAATCCAAAAGAACCAACAGCCCAGATTCAATCACGCTCCACCATAGCCCTGCGACATTTAAACCCATCGATTCAATCCTGGCCATTGATCTCTCCTAGATCTAATGGCCTGCGCTTAATCGCATTTGCGCATTTCGTTGTTGCCATCCCATTGCCTCCGCCGATTTGCGATTTTGTGATTAGATCTATGCCATCCGTTTCATAAATCTAACGGTCCAGATCAAACCCAAACCCCTTTGTTATTTCATAAAACCCCGCGATTCAAACTCTTCAGCGAAGATCCACCGTTGATCTCTGAAGATCAACGGTCCATATTCAACCCGATAGACCCAACTCCTTTGGGACCTACCTTCCCCTTGACAAACCCTGACCGTTCATTCCTATAATCCAACGGCCCAGATTAAAACCGCCTTGACCCTGCCCCCCTTCTTCTGCCTGCACAACTCGTCTTATCGCGCTCTCCTCTCCACCGTCAGATCTCCCCGCCTTTGATCCAACGACCAAAACCCCATATCGCGTAATTCTGAGTCCGACAGTTAATTCCTAAAAATTACGCGATATGGGCGGTTTCTAAAGGACACGTGTTGGCCAGAGACCCATATCGCGTTTTTTTTGGGAAATTTTGAAAACCGCCTCTTAGCAGCACGACACCAGTGGCTTTTATGGCCGAAACCACCTTACCCTATTTACATTACATTCCCTCATTTTTAATCTCCATCGTTGATCTCTGAGATCTAACGGTCCCAGTTTAATCTAACCATTAAACCATCGCCCTCTTCCATTCTTCCAAGAGACTTCATCAATGAATCTCCGCTGTTGATCTCTGTTGGTTGATCTAATCTGATGGCCCAGATTCTTTATGAAACCCCGAATTTCATTTAACCCTATTTTACCTCAGCCAAAGGTTTTTCGACCATTTTCCTTTACATTTTCTTCCATTTCATTATAAAGTTTCCCCCTCTACATTATATATTCCCGATTGATCTCGACCATTGATATTTGCGGATCAACGGCCTAGACTTAATCTCCCCCACCGTATATACAACTGGCTCCCCATCTGACCCCAGCGAGCAATCCTCGCCGTTGATGACTTTCATCCAACGGTCACGATCTAACCTAAACCTCCGAAGCAGTTTAAACCTTACCCCGCAGGATTTTTATTAATTTTTTCTTTGTTTGTACAGGTTTTAAAGGTTTTTCTATTGTTTTCAAAAGAATATCAAAGGTCGAGGATGACGATCCCTTAGGTCATTATTTATAAGGAGGATCATTCTACAGATTTCACATCATGATTTAGTTGTGCCTCATGAGCACTGATAACACTATAAGAACCCTCTGTAACGCCTACGCAGCAACAAAAAACAGTAAACCTTGATCCCATAAAGAGTATCACTATCCAAGGATAAAATCAAATCAGAAATCATGTTTGAAGATTGTTAACACAGTTTTTGAAGGATTATGGCCTAAAAATCGACTATCTAAAAGCCTAATCTACTCAATTGAAGACAGTATGAAAAACAGAAGACAGAGATTAATCCTAACACACAGAATTAAAACCAATTAACAATGTTTTAAGAAAGAACAATCAGATCTATCAGTCCGAGAAGCCTCCACTAACACATTAGAGGTTAATTGAATCCTCTACAGCTGCCAGAAAGACACCTGTAGCCTCAAAGCAATCAAAGAAGGCCTACTTATTACCAGAACATAAGATATTAGCATAAAGACAGCTGAACAGTTATTTCGAATCAAAGAAACTAATTTCAAGCTGTCAGTAGAGTTATTACAAGGATAAGAAATAGCCTTAAAGTCAAATCTTTTAATCCACTAAGCCTCGAAAGCAGAACAGAGTTATGAAACAGAGACATAGATCGAATGTATTCATGCCTTATGCCTTGCATGGTTTTCAAGGTAGAGAATTGCATTAACTGTAGAATTAATGATACTTGAACCCTAGAAACATTTCCACCTCCTCATTTTCCTATAAAATATTCTTGAGGAGCACATTGTAAAGGGTTGGTTGCTGAAATTTGATGTAATACTTGTGCTCGAAACTTTCTACATGTAAATAGTCTTCAGAGGCTCTTGAAGCTCTGTTTTTTATCAAATAAGTTAGGCTGAGAAGAGAAGATGATTTTTGTACTGAAACATTGGACTTGAAGGATGTAACTGGATTGACATCAATATACAAGCTGATTCTTGGGATCTTGGTCTATATCATTGGTGAAGTACTTCTTACTGCGTTATTTTTTTCCTTTCATGTATGCCATTTTGTTCACTTATTCTCTGATAAAGAACAGTAAATATAGAGCTAGGATTTACTATCAAAAGTACCCTACTCTTACTGATAAGCTTTGTCTCTATGTTTTCCTCCAAATTGTGTGTTTAAGAATGACTTAAGTGTAAACATTATCAAGGAATGTTGGTTTGTCCCTGTCTTGATGTGAAAAGATTGAAAGGAAGTTCTTAAATGATATTTTCATTATATGCTGAGTAGAGTTAGACTGGAAAAGTTTATGGTTTGCCCTGTCTTCTAGTTTCTTTCTACGAAGGTTGTTCTGAAAGTTTCCCTAAGACTATGCTGAAAGCAAGTTTAGATTTAAAAGTATCTTGCTTGATCTTAAGCTGCACTTTGTTTTCTTATCTGTATTCATCCTTTCTGAAAGTAATTATGTGGATTACTGGATTGTTTGTCTAATAAGTTAGCTTTAATACGAGCTTGTCCAAAGAAGTTTATGGTTAGCCTTGTCCTTTGGTTGGTTTAAAATAGTTGCTTAAAAGGCTTTTCTTGTTTCGAAAGTTGATAAATCCTTGTTGAAATTATTGACTTTTTCCACCTTTTCATCACTTTAATGTTCCATTCCATCATTTAATCTAAAATATCTTTTGATATAGATTACTTGCCCCTTGGAACACTCTTGAAATTGTTGCACAATTAAACCCTTTTATGACTCCATAGCCCAATGGACTAAAACCAGTTTCATATCTATCCTATTAGCCAAATCTTGTTCTGATGGTTTACATCTTCACCCCTTTGAAACTCTTTCATTTTTAGGGCTTTCTACTCAACTAAAAATCATGCCCAACCATCCAAAACCAAACAAAAACCCTTGTTCTTAATAACTAACCTAATATCGTACCCAAATCCTTAAAGATAAATCCATCTTTGCACTTATAAGAGAGATCCCTCTCTGGATTCAGGAGGGCTAGATCCTAGAATCCCAAAGTGGTTCCAATGTTGTCTTTGCAGCTTTAGTCTTGCCAATCTACTAAAATGACAGATTCCTAACATTTCTGGCGACTCCGCTGGGGAGTTTTGAGTGAAAATTCACCTATACATTCTTAAGGACCTCAAGAAAACACTTGATTCAAGAACATTTGGTATGTTAGCCAGTTGAGCCACCAGGGATAACATTTTTGGCGACTCCACAGGGGACTGAGTCAAATTTCATCTTAGACATACTTAAAAAACCCCTTGAGTACAAGTAGCCCTCTTCAAGCACTACCAAGCAAGTGGTAATCATGATAGAACTTATTTGAGTCAGTGGCAAACTAAGGAAACCTTAGGAGTCTCATAAGAGCTTATCAAACCTTGAAGGAATTAGCTAGCTTAGCCATAAGAGTAAAATTTCTTTGTCTCATCACCGTAGCTAAGTGTTGAAACAGATTTAGGACACTCTTAGAACCCATAGGACTGAAAAAACTCAGAAAACCCAAAAATATTTCAGATTGGTATTCAAATAAACATGGTGGTGGACCATAAAACCTTTTACCTCCAAAAGAGCTAAAATTTTCCACCTGGTGACTCCACAATCCTAAACAAACCTTAAGACTCCACTGGGAAAACCCATTATCATCATAACATCATTTAAACTCAGTTAAGAGGACTTTAGGATTAAATTTTTCTTGTTTAAAAGATCAGTTAGCCTCTTAAAGATTGTCATATTTGGTTAAAATTTTCTTGTTTAGTTGGGTCTGAAAAACATAGCATAGTGGCTCCTAGAAAGATACATACTAGAGCCTACCCTGACCCAAATCCCCCTGAGATAGTTGATAACCCTGAAAGAATACTTAGGAAATATTCTGAGGCTAAATCTTCAACTGTTTTCAGATCACCCCATAGAGCTAATTCTGTTCCTGAAAACCTTGCAGCTCTACAAGAATCACAAGTTTACTTAAGAAATCCATTTAGAACTAGGTCACTTGATGATATAGATCAGCTAGATTTAGAGTCTCCACCTTCATCCCAAGATAGAGGTGAACATCTTGGTAGTAGAGAAACTACTCCACCTGATTTACATTTTCTACGTAATTTTGGTTTCTCTCATCCTAGATCAGATCAACAATCTATTGTTGGTCCATCCACATCTTTTTTTCATACATCCATTGTCCAAACCACTCCATTCTAGCCCACTTTCCCTCTTGTCAACCCACCACTTGTAAACCCCCCATTTTTCCCACAACCTCCTATCATGGCAACATGGTATGCCCCCTTGGTCCTTCCTTTGCCTCTAGTCAATCTTCCACTGGACTATCAGTCCAAGATACCATTGTATGATGCCAATGGTGCTACTACTGCTTCACAACATGTGGATAAGATGAATGACTACTTTAACAGAAATGAGATTGATGATGAAACTGTCAAGCTTAGACTATTTGCTCAGAGTTTAGGGGGAGAAACAAGAAAATGGTTCAAAGGCTTAACCCCGAACAGTATCAATGACCTTCAAGCCCTTCATCAGCTATTCCTAAACAAGTGGGAATTCAAGAAAAACCCACTCCAGATACTCTCGGATTATAACAGCCTAAAAAGAAACACTGGGGAAAGTGTTCAAGCTTATTGCACTAGATTTAATAGTGTGTATAATGCTTTGCCCCAGAATTAAAACCTCCACAAGGCTCGGCCTTAAACAAGTTTCCTGAAGGATTCGATCCTGAAATGGCTTATCAACTTAGAGAAAGAGACCCTCTGACTCTAGAGGATATGCAAAAAGGAGCCTTAGCTGTGGAAGTTAATCTAATGGAGAAGAGAGCAAGAATGAGAAATGAGAAGAAAGTATCATTTAGGGAGGAATCTGCGCCTTCCACATCTAGCTCTAAGATGGAAAGAATGATGGAGGAAATGATGAAAAAGATGAGCATCCTTGAGAGAGCACAAGCTAGTCAAAACCAATCAGCTCCTCAAAACAGAAATCAAAATCAAAATCAGAATTTTAGAAGAAACCAACCTCAGAATAGACCAAGGGAGGATGATCAACAGATTACCCCTCCTTTTCATCAAAACTATGTGAGTGAGGTTGAAGAAACAATATAAAAAATAGAGGAAGATGATATAAACATGTTTGGAATAGACAATGATACTTTTGATGTTCACTATAATAGAAAACAAGGTCTTTACACACCCTATGATGATGAAAGACTAGAGGATGAATATTACTATCAAGAACTGGAAAATGTTATCATAGAAACTCCAAAAGAGTATGACCTTAGGAGTAGAAAGAATCAGGAAACTCCCAACAACAAAACCTCTGACAAATCTGTAAAAAACAGCCCTGTAAATAAACCCAAAATTGTGAAACAGAAGGACAAAACAGTGGCTGAAAATTTTGATAAAAACAAAGAAAAGAGCACTCAAATTAATGAAAAACAGAGTGCAGACCTTAGCAGCGTTAGCACCTCAGCTAGTGCTCCTGTTAAAACAATTTTAACCAATGTAAATCGTGAAAATCAGCAAGCTAATCTTGTTGATAAAATGGTGGTTAACAAAGCTGAAACAAACATTGTAAAAAGTCAGTTACCTTTTAGTTTGGAGTAGGAAATTGCCAAGATAAAAATCTCTGTTCCCCTTACCTAATTAGCCACCCAAAATGTGTATAGATCCAAAATTTTGAAGGCTTTTAACATAGAAGAGAATAATGACACTGTCAATCTTAATGATGACCAACCAGAGCTCATATTTGGTCCTAAGATTGAGGGTAGATATCAAGAAGGACCAATTCCTCCTTTTTATGTTAGTTTAAAGATTCATGACAAAATTGTACACAACACCATGCATGATTCAGGGGCCTCTCACAATTTAATGCCCAAAGCTATAATGGAGAGCCAAGGCCTTGAGATCACCAGACCATACAAAGATCTTTACTCCTTTGACTCAAGCAGAGTGAAATGTTTAGGTTTAATCAAAGACCTCTGTGTAAACTTAGCACAAATTCTAGCCAAGTGTTTAGTGATGGATATCATAATGGCTGATGTACCCCCAAAATATGGTATGTTGTTATCAAGATCTTGGGGAGCTAAGTTACAAGGAACTATGCAAATGGATATGACATATGCAACCATCCTTGTTTTTAATCAAACCAGAAGACTTTACAGGGAGTCTCATATGCAATACATGGTTACTAGCCAAGAAAGACCACAAAACTCTCATCTTTATTCTGTACATACAGGCCTTAACTCATTTATCCTTCTCAATGATGAAACATTCAGTGAGCAAGTAACCTTAACTGAATTAGTGGCAGATAGAGAGAAAGAGGAAGATAAAACAGAAGAGTCAAAATAGTTTGCTACATCAAAAAACTACAGCAAAAAAAACACAGGTCTAGAGATACAAATCAATCATCCATTGCTTTTCAACCTTGAGAGTCAAGAGAGCAGTCCTCAACACAATGAAAAACATGAGGAACTAAAACAAATTCAACAAAGTATTGATCTTCAAGAACAATCCAAAAGCACGCTAGATAAAGAGGATAGTAGTCAAACTGATGAACCCAAAACTAGTCCTCTTTGGAGTATGAACTTTGATGGGTCTTGCACCAAGAGCAATACAGGTGCAGGCATTTGGATACATAACACTGAAAATAACCACACTGAAGGCCATTCCTACAAATTAAATTTTCAATGTTTGAATAACATATCTGAGTATGAATCCTTCCTTTTGGGCTTACACTTATTGAAGAAATTAGGAGCCAAAAGAATAAAAGTTCATGGGGATTCAGAGTTAATTGTTAGGCAAGTGAATGGGGAATACAGTGCCAAACACCCCAGACTTAGAGCCTATAGGAACGATGTCATGGATTTATTGAAAAATTTTGAGGAATCCCAACTTATTTTTGTCCCAAGAGAACAAAATATTCTTGCCCATATTTTAGATTTTGCTGCTAGAACATGTTTAACATCGTATGAAACCAAATAATGCACCACCCAAATTAAATTCAGACTAGTTGTCCTTGATAATGAGAAATATTGGCAAGTGTTTAATGGAGACAAACAAATAGAAGACTTCCTACAGTCCAGAAATTAATTTGAACTACCAAGTTCAGATTCAAACTATGAAACAGACTGTTCTAATGAAGAAAATCTACTTGATGAAGAAGAAAAGTCTCCGGAGATTGCCGATATAAATCTGTTGTCTAACAAACTTCAAAATACCATAGAGATTGGTGCAGATCTAGGTAAAGAAGACTTAGAAACTCTGCAATCTAAAAATCAAAGTTTGCCAAAAGGTTTGGTCCCTTTAGAAGAGTTTTTTTATTTCAATGATGTGGCCAAGAAACCTAAACTGGAGCCCGTTGAAACTGAAGTTGAAGAGTGTAATATAGGCAGTGAACTAAAACCAAAGATGATCAAACTGTCTAAAACTTTACCAGCTCACATCAAACTGATATACATAGAGCTATTTAAAGAATTTTCTGATGTTTTTGGATGGTGTTATGAGGATCTAAAGTCCTATGACACAGAAATAATTCAGCACAAGATACCTCTCAAAGAAAACCAAAAACCTTTTAAACAAAAATTTTGCAGAATAAACCATGTTCAATTACCTTTGGTTGAGAAGGAAATCAAGAAGATGTATGAGGCTGGTATTATTGTTCGTATTAGATATTCAGAGTGGGTGTCTAATCTTGTGTCAGTGAGGAAAAAGATAGGAGAGATTAGGCTTTGTATTGACTTTAGAGACTTAAACAAAGACTCATTGAAGGAAAACTACCCCTTACCCAAGATGGATCATATTTTACAAAGGGTAGTTGGTTCTAAAAGAATTTCTTTGCTTGATGGCTTCTCGGGATACAATCAGATTTTAGTACATCCTGATGATCAACTAAAGACAGCTTTTACTACACCTTGGGGTACTTTCATGTATGTGAAAATGCCCTTTGGTTTAATGAATGCTGGTGCTACTTTTCAAATAGCCATGGATATTGCATTCTAGGAAGAATTAGGCTACTTCATCATTATTTACCTTGATGATGTCACTGTTTTTTCCAAAACAGATGAAGAGCACTTAGAACACTTGAGAAAAGTCTTCGAGAAATGCAGAAATTTTGGGATATCTTTAAATCCACAGAAAACAATGTTTAGTCTCCAAGAAGGTAAACTACTTGGACACATCATAGCAAAAGAGGGGATAAATATAGACCCAAAGAGGATTGATGGTATATTGCAAATCACCCATCCTAGAAACACCAAGGAACTTCAATCTTTCATAGGAAAGATTAATTTCTTGAGAAAGTTCATACCCAACTTAGCTGAACTCCTTAGAAACATAACAAACATGCTAAAAAAGGAAGGAGAAGTTAAATGGACCTTAGAAGCAAAGAAATATTTTGAACTGGTAAAACAAGCATTAACCAAAACACCAGTTATTATAAGTCTTGACTTTACAAAAGAGTTTTACATCTTTTCATTTTCATCAGAACATATAGTGGTTGTTGTCCTATTGCAGAAAAATCCACAGGGACAAGAGCAGCCAATTGCATTTTTTAGCAAGGCATTGAGGGATGCACCTCTGAAGTACAACATCATGGAAAAATAAGCCTTTGCTTTAGTCAAAGCCTTAAAAGACTTCAGAGTTTACATTTTTCACTCCCACATAATTGCCTTTGTCCCAAATTCAGTTCTAAAGGACATTCTAACACAGGACCCAGATGGCAAGAGAGGTAAGTGGATAGCTGTGATACTTGAATATGATTTGGAAATCAAGCCCACTAAACTCATAAAAGGACAAGGACTAGCAAGATTAATGGCTGAGTCCAATTTTTAAGCTCTTGATATAAATATGATAAATGCATTAGATGAGCAAGAGCAACTGTCAACTCCCATTATTGAAGACCATTTTATGAATTCCTCTTGGTATGCGGATATTTTATATGTTTTTCTCAATTTGAATACACCTCCTGGCTTGTCAAAAACAAAGGCAAAATTTTTAAAGTTAAAATATGTCAACTACTGCATTGTAGATAAATGTCTTTATTGGAAAAATGCAAGTGGGTTATTGCTTAAATGTTTGCCTGGGAATGATGCATATAAGGTCAAGCATGAGTTCCATGAAGGAGAATGTGGAGGCCACCTCTATTGGAAGACCACTGCCAACAAAATCCTTAGAGCTGGTTACTTTTGGCCCACCCTCTTTCAAGATGTGCATAAGATGATAATTTCCTGTCATAAATGTCAACTCCTTGAAGGCAAAAGAAAATTGCTTCCCTTACCTTTGCATCCTATCACTGTTGAAGCTCCTTTTCAACATTGGGGTCTAGACTTCATAGGACAAATCCATCCACCCTCATCTGCCCAACATAGATGGATTCTCACTGCAACAGATTACTTTACCAAATGGATAGAAGCCATCCCTTCTAGACAAGCCAATGACTTTGTCATCATAAAATTCATTGAGACTCATATTCTCTCTACATTTGGATGTCCTAGGAAGATCATCACTGATAATGCTTCTTCATTTGGATCCAAAAATATGGTTGAATTCTGTCACAAATATCAGATTACATTGGGTCATTCTACTGCTTATTACCCTCAAGGTAATGGGCTGGCAGAACCCTCAAACAAGATTTTGGTGAACATAATCAAGAAGTTACTGGAAGACAATAAGAAATTTTGGCACACAAAGCTAGCACATGCATTATGGGCTGACAGATTAACACTTAAGAAATCAATTGGAATGTCACCCTACCAACTTGTGTATGGAATAGATGCAATTTTTCCAACTAGCCTAGGTGTACCAATCATGAAGCTGATCCAAGAAGTGCAGACTGAAGACAATGACATGATCAGAAGGATTAATCAGACTATACATCTTCAGCGAACCAAAGAGGAGGTCTACAATAGAGCATTACAAAAGCAAGAGAGCATTAAGAAGCTTTTTGATAGAAGGAAAAAAGCCAGCAATTTCAACATTGGTGAAAAAGTGTTAAAGTGGGATTCAAGGAGAGAAGATAAGGGCAAGCATGGGAAATTTGATAACTTATGGCTTGGCCCTTATCTTATTCATTCTACCGCTAGTAACAATGCTTAGTTCTTGCAGGAATTGAATGGAGGTGAACTGTATGGGGGTCCTATCAATGGCAGGATGCTCAAACATTATTTCTCTTAACCATATCATGTTTGGAAGCCTTTTTTATTTTTTCTCATTGTGAATATCATACTCATCATTGCCTTCAAAGTTAGAAAATGAAAAAATACAAAAACAATAGAAAGAGAAAAGAGGCCAGATTGTAAAAACAAGAAAGGTACAACCCCATACCAAAAAAGAGAAATAAAATCTGAAAGTGTGCAAGCCCAAATGCCACTCCTAAGAAACACACTCCTAGTTAGTCATACAGCCTAATCATGACTAATTAGTTTTAAATTTACTGCTGATAGGTTAGTAAATTAGATCTGTCAAACAGCTTAATCTTGGCTTATCAGTTAGGAAGATTAGGTTAGAAAAATAAAGGTTCCAACAAGCTCAAAATCTGAAGCTATAAATTCCAAAAGAAATAATGGCTCTAATCTGTTTAAATCCTGAGAAAAAGATAGAAATAAACGGGTTCTGATATGCCCAAAACTCGAACCAGAGAAGAAAGAAAGACAGCTCAAACAAAATTCAAAAACAGAGCTGAAGAAGAGAGAAGGATGTTCTATAGTTTTCAGATCTTAAGCCTTCACATTTTGTTTTAAATTTTCTGCAAATAATTGTCTATGTGCGGCTTGTCTTTATGCCATAGATCAGCAACAAGTTAGACTGTTCAATTCTGACTTGTCTGCTTTTAAATTTCTTGTTTTAAAATTTAGAGAATAAAAATTTGTTAGACAGTCTAATCCTAACAGATAGTAGTTAGGTAGAGAAGCTTATGAACTCAACTGCTTAATCTGAGTTCATGGAGAAATAAGAAGTAGACTTATTAACATTGTTAGAACAAAAGAAGATCAACAAAGTGAAGAAAGTTGCAGCCCAATGGATGAGGCATTGATCAGCGCCCAGAGAATACAAGTCTAAAGTTCTTGACACCTTCAAGAAGGTGCCATCCCCATGTGGAGCCACTGTTAGCCACCTATAAAATTTGTCATATCAAATGGTGGCTAAATCGTTCTTTAAAGCCTTCAAGAAACAATTTTATTTCCAAATTGTTAGTTCTTGAAGTCTTATGAAGATAACTTATCCTTGAGTTAATCTTCACTGTTGTTTCCCTCTTAAATTCTGAAAAATCTGTTGTTTTCCTGAAGAAAAAGACTGCTAAAAACCCATTTTTCCCTTTCATTTTACCCTTCCTTTTACTCATAATTAACCTCCATTTTTTCCCCTTTTTCCTCATGAAATTCCTCTATTTTCCCTCATTTCCCTTCCTCCCCTCCATAAAAACCCTTAGATAAGGTTTAAAACTCCTTTTTAACCTTATCGGAAACTTTCAAAATCCTCTAAAATCCTTGAAAAATCCTAAAAATGAGTCTATTTGCATTAAGGCTTTAAGCCCCTTTGGCTTTAGCCCCAGCCCCTTTATCCCGCATAAAACCCGGAGCCACAACCGGCGCTAAGGCCTAATCGCACAATCACAATCGGGTTTCCCCTCTTGTCTTGTTACCTTTCGCTTTTAAAAATTTCTGATTACAATTAAGCCCTTTGTATATAAAAACCCTTCCCGAAACACAAACTTCCTTTGTATTTTATGAAAAACCCAACTTTCTTATGTTTTGAAAAGAACACGACGGTTCTTTGTTTTGGCGAATACCAACTGTTGATCTAAAACCAATCAACGATCATCAGAATCTCGCATCGCAAATATTCATTGGATGCATTTAAATGGTTTATTGCCCCTCTGCAATTGCGACCTTGCAATTATTTCCCAACCGTCGATCTGCTCCACCATGCCCAAATCCGACGGTCCCCATCAGTCTGTTCCAAAGCCCGCATGTCTACCTTTGGCATCCATAACTTAATCTCCACCATCGATCTAAGTTTGAGATCGAAGGCTCTAATTCCATCGCATTGGAAAAAATCCTTGTGCCATTCCTCTCTCCTCTGTTGATTGCGATACCCTTGATTTAATCTGAGCTGTTGAAATCCACAAGAACCAACGGCCCAGATTCAATTGCGCTCTGCCATAGCCCTGCAACATTTAAACCCATCGATTCAATCCTGGCCGTTGATCTCTCATAGATCTAACGGCCCACGCTTAATCGCATTGGCACTTTTCATTGTTGCCTTCCCATTGCCTCCACCGATTTGCGATCTTGCAATTAGATTTGGGACGTTCGTTTCATAAATCTAACGGTCTAGATCAAACCCGAACCCCTTTGTTATTTCATAAAATCCCGTTGTTCAAACTCTTCGGCGAAGATCCATCGTTGATCTTTGCATATCAATGGTCCATATTCAACCCGATATGCCCAACTCCTTTGGGACCTACCATCCCCCTTGACAAATCCTGACCGTTCATTCCTATAATCCAACAGCCCAGATTAAAACTGCCTTGACCCTGCCCCCCTTCTTCCGCCCGTGCAACTCGTCTTATCACGCTCTCCTCTCCACCGTCGGATCTCCCGCCTTTGATCCAACGACCAAAACCCCATATCGCCTAATTCTGAGTCCGACAATTAATTCCTAAAAATTACGCGATATGAGCGGTTTCTAAAGGACAAGTGTCGGCCAGAGACCCACATCGCGTTTTTTTTGTGAAATTTTGAAAACCGCCTCTTAGCAGCGCAACACCAGTGGTTTTTATGGCCGAAACCACCTTACCCCATTTACATTACATTCCCTCATTTTTAATCTCCACCGTTGATCTCTGAGATCTAACGGTCCCAGTTTAATCTAACCATTAAACCATCTCCCTCTGTCGTTCTTCCAAGAGACTTCATCAATGAATCTCCGTCGTTGATCTCTATTGGTTGATCTAATCCAACGGCCCATATTCTTTCCGAAACCCCAAATTTCATTTAACCCTATTTTCCCTCTGCCAAAGGTTTTTCGACCATTTTCCTTTGCATTTTCTTCCATTTCATTATAAAGTTGCCCCCTCTACATTATATATTCTCGATTGATCTCGACCGTTGATCTTTGTGGATCAACGGCCTGGACTTAATCTCGCCCACCGTTTATACAACCGGCTCCCCATCTGACCCTAGGGAGAAATCCTCGTCGTTGATGACTTTCATCCAACGGTCACAATCTAACCTAAACCTCCGAAGCAGTTTAAACCTTACCCCGCAGGATTTTTCTTAATTTTTTCTTTGTTTGTGCAGGTTTTAAAGGTTTTTCTATTGTTTTCAAAAGAATATCAAAGGCCAGGGATGACGATCCCTTAAGCCATTATTTATAAGGAGGATCATTCTACAGAGTTGACATCATGATTTATCTGTGCCTCATGAGCACTGATAACACTATAAGAACCCTCTGTAACGCCTGCGCAGCAACAAAACACAGTGAACCTTGATCCAATAAAGAGTATCACTATCCAGGGATAAAATCAAAGCAGAAATCATGTTTGAAGATTGTTAACACAGTTTTTGAAGGATTATGGCCTAAAACTCGACTATCTAAAAGCCTAATCCACTCAGTTGAAGACAGTATGAAAAACAGAAGACAAAGATTAAGCCTAATTAAGCCTAACACACAGAATTAAAACCAATTAATAGTGTTTTAAGAAAGAACAATCAGATCTATCAGTCCAAGAAGCCTCCACTAACACATTAGAGGCTAATTGAATCCTCTACAGCTGCCAGAAAGACAAATGTAGCCTCAAAGCAATCAAAGAAGGCCTACTTATTACCAGAACAGAAAATATTAGCATAAAGACAACTGAACAGTTATTTCGAATCAAAGAAACTAATTTCAAACTGTCAGCAGAGTTATTACAAGGATAAGAAATAGCCTTAAAGGAAAATATTTTAATCCACTAAGCCTCGAAAGCAGAGCAGAGTTATGAAACAGAGATATAGATCGAATGTATTCCTGCTTTATGCCTTGCATGGTTTTCAAGGCAGAGAATTGCATTAACTGTAGAATTAATGATACTTGAACCTAGAAACATTTCCACCTCCTCATTTTCCTATAAAATCTTCTTGGGGAGCACATTGTAAAGGGTTGGTTGTTGAACTTTGATGTAATACTTGTGCTTGAAAATTTCTACATGTAAATAGTCTTCAGAGGCTCTTGAAGCTCTGTTTTTTATCAAATAAGTTAGGCTAAGAAGAGAAGATGATTGTTGTACTGAAACATTGGACTTGAAGGATGTAACTAGATTGACATCAATATACAAGCTGATTCTTGGGATCCTGGTCTATATCATTGGTGAAGTACTTCTTACTGCGTTATTTTTTTCCTTTCATGTATGCCATTTTGTTCACTTATTCTCTAATAAAGAACAATAAATATAGAGCTAGGATTTACTGTCAAAAGTACCCTACTCTCACTGATAAGCTTTATCTCTATGTTTTCCTCCAAATTGTGTGTTTAAGAATGACTTAAGTTAAGTGTAAACATTATCAAGGAATGTTGGTTTGTCCCTGTCTTGATGTGCAAAGCTTGAAAGGAAGTTCTTAAATGATATTTTCATTATATGCTGAGTAGAGTTAGACTGGAAAAGTTTATGGTTTGCCCTGTCTTCTAGTTTCTTTCTCCGAAGGTTGTTCTGAAAGTTTCCCTAAGAGTATGCTGAAAGCAGGTTTAGATTTAAAAGTATCTTGCTTGATCTTAAACTGCACTTTGTTTTCTTATCTGTATTCATCCTTTCTGAAAGTAATTATGTGGATTACTGGATTGTTTGTCTGATAAGTTAGCTTTAATACGAGCTTGTCCAAAGAAGTTTATGGTTAGCCCTATTCTTTGGTTGGTTTAAAACAGTTGCATAAAAGGCTTTTCTTGTTTCGAAAGTCGATAAATCCTTGTTGAAATTATTGAATTTTTCCACCTTTTCATCACTTTAATGTTCCATTCCATCATTTAATCTAAAATATATTTTGATATAGATGACTTTCCCCTTGGACCACTCTTGAAATTGTTGCACAATTAAACCCTTTTATGACTCCATAGCCCAATGGACTAAAACCAGTTTCATATCTATCCTATCAGCCAAATCTTGTTCTGATGGTTTACATATTCACCCCTTTGAAACTCTTTCATTTTTAGGACTTTCCACTCAACTAAAAATCATGCTCAACCATCCAAAACCAAACAAAAACCCTTGTTCTTAATAACTAGCCTAATATAATACCCAAAGCCTTAAAGATAAATCCATCTTTGCACTTATAAGAGAGATCCCTCTCTGGATTCAGAAGGGCTAGATCCTAGAATCCCAAAGTGGTTCCAATGTTGTCTCTGCAGCTTTAGTCTTGCCAATCTGCTAAAATTACAGATTCCTAACAGACTCCATTAGAAAAATGTCAACACTTGTTTCCATATTGATTATTGAATGATGATCCTTGATCTTAATGACTTCCTTCCATCAATGTAGTTATCAGTGATGTGTCTAGGAGCTACTTCTTTCATAGTTGTATTGTAGACATCTTCCTATGAAAAGTGCTCCTTTCATGATTTTTTCATGATGCAATTAATGTAGAATTCTTCATACTATTTTACAACCGACAGAAATATCTTAAAGAGGAGGATGATCTTAATCATAGTAGAGATCTTTCGATTCTTCTTTCTTAGATTTCTTTGCATCAAGTTCTTCCCTTTCTTCTGTGACATGGGCTTCTTCCTTTTTCCTCTTGTCCCTTTATAATTTAGGACAATCTCTTTTATAATTCCCAAGGTCATTACATCTAAAACATCATACCTTGTCCAAATTTATCCTTTTATTTTGAGGACCAAATTTATCGAATCTTCCTTTCTTCCTGGACATGCCTGCAAAGGCTTGATTCCCTTCACTTGATCATGTATCAACTTTGGCTTTCAATATTGTTTCCTCTATTTTACATAGAGACCATAGATTATGGAATGGTGTTGCTTATTTCTTCCTGTATAGGCTTGAAGTGAATTTTCCCCATTCTTTCGGTAGAGCATTCAACACCATTGTAGTCATCTCACTATCAAACATTACTTATCCCAATTCCTACAGTTGGTCTCTTATTTTAGAAATCCTCATAAAATATGAAGTGATTCATTACTCTCTTGACATTTTCTTCTTGTATAGTTATTTTCTCATAGATATTGCTTGTCCTGCAATACTCACAGAGAATATCTCCCCCAGTTTATCATATATTTCTTTTGCAGTTTCTAGTTTTGATATATAGGGTACGAGTGAGTCTTTAATGGATTCTATGAGAATCCTCTTAGCTTTGTGATCCAGGTGGATATTGGTGGCCACCTGCCTATTCCACTTGGGGCCCCACCATTTTTTTCTTTTAGTTTCCTTAATAATAGCACAATTTACTATTTTTAGTAGTTTTTTCGGGTCCTGAACTTCTGGATCCGTTTTGAGGCCCTAAACGATATTTTTTGGGCATTGCCTATCTCTCGAATATGATTCCGTTTCGGAATTAATATGATTTCATTACAGAATTGATATTTGCGGACAACCGTTGTAGTCCTGGGTTAGATATTTCTAGCGATGTATCATGTGCTTGAAACAGAGATAGTATGCCAAAGTTACAACCCTGGGAAATTGATGTACCAATTTACCCCTACGGGGCCCATATTCTAGTGTTTCATCTCCTAAGGTCAGGTTTTTGGATGTTTAGGGTTTTCATTGTTTCTCAATAATATACAGGCCTTTGTGCCTCATTGTAACACAGAGTTCAGAGGCTATAGCCACCACATCTCTTCTCAAATATAAGCCACCAGCACCCTAGCTAGTTTATTTCCACTATGTCCGTAAACATATTTTAGTTCTTTGATATTAATGAAATGAAGTGTTATTTCCACTTCATTTTTATATTTATGGTTATATGTGTATTCTGTTGCATTCCTGCATAAATATGGATCAGTGGTATCAAAGCGGTCTTCTCTTTCTCGATCCTTCTTTGCATGTCCCCAAAGAGGACGAGGTATAAGGAGTTAGGGCTTGTTCTGGTTGAACCTTTGCAAGATCAGCCTCACAAACCCCGATGATCGCCCATGGGGGACGAAAAGAAAGATTAGGAAGCAGGATATCCTATCAAAATATTGCTCGAGGAGGCCCTCGAAAGACAAAGGAACACGACGATGGATAAATTTTCCCAAATCCTTCAACCACTGCCCACTGGCGGCACATCTGCATCCAGCATCCACTCTGGAGGCACAACTCCTTTTAAGGTACAAGTAAACTTTGGCATTCCCATATTTGAGGGAAAAATAGATGCAAACATCGTAGATAGATGGTTGAATCTATTAGAAGGATATTGCTCAGTTCATGACTTTTATGACTGGGAGAAGATTATTTTTTCACTCCTCAAAGCTACCCCCCATATCAAGGACTGGTGGGAAACCTACTGTGAGAAAAAGGACAAGGGGGAACCCTCTCTGTTCTCAGTCGTACCCACTTGTAATTCTTTCTGAGATGCCCTCAAGGAACAATAGTATCATGTGGGGAGCTATGAGGACAAGTACATACAATGGATTACGCTGCGGAAACAAAGGGATCAAGATGTACATGAGCTGACGAATCTATTCCATACCCTACGCACAAAGTTGGGTATCAAATATTCAGAGAAACATTTGGTGTTGAAGTACCGTAGTTTTCTGCACATATACATTCAGGATGAAATGGCATTCTTCGAGATCTCCTTGCTCGGTACGACATACCGGTATGCTGCCAAGATTGAGCAGAAATTCAAATAGAAGAAGCGAGACTTTGGATTTGCAAATCAAAAGCAAGGGAAAGGTGCCCCCTGTTAGATTCAGCCTTTGCAGCCTTCCTCCAGTGATAAAACATGCTCTTACAAAGTGATTTTAAGGTGTCAAGGTCAAATTTTGTCATTTCAAAGAGTCTTCAAGAAAAATTTGGTCACTAGGCATTACGTCTAGGGGTTGCTTTTACTCCTGTCAAAGTTGTCCAAATGTCGGTCCATGTCACCATTCAGTTGAGTGTACCATCATTCAGAGGGTTTTCATCATCATGTCAGGTTCCATTGGGTCATTTTACATCTTGTTCATGCTTCAGTTGTGCCTAGGTAAGGTCTATTTCCCTCTCCTAGGGTTTTGGAGGTAATTTCTCTAAGATGGTCAAATCATCGGAAAAACTTGTATTCTGATGTTCATACACCTTCCCCTATCATTAATGTACCTTATTAAACACTTCCCATCACTGAGATCGCCCAAATTCCTCATTTTTCCACAAACCCTAGTTTCTTGCCGCAACTTGGCAATTTTCTAGGCTAGGCCTGTGTTTTGCCCTTTTGGACCCCTTCCCCTCATTCAATATCTGAGATTCCACTTTCCCCTGCTTCCTAACATCCCCCCCTACTTCCCTAAATTTCCCAAAGAATTTAGAAGCCCCTTATCCCCTTCGTTTCGCTTCATTTCGACAAAATCCCTTATTCCACACATCGGGATAAGTTTCACTCAAAAGATGTTTCAGAGAAATAAAAGATGAATTTTGGAAAAATGAGAGACATTTTTGTCCAAAACATCCCAAGGAAGAAAAACCTCTTTCACTTTTTACACAGGTATCATGGTTTTAGAGAAATGTCAAAAATACCGTTGCCTCAGGAGAATTGAATGCACCTATGAAGTGACCTTGGAAAAATCAAGATTTCTCCTAGCATGGTTGGCTAAATGACTTGCTTGATGAGTCAAAGGATACCTAGACACAAAGATATTTCCAATGAGCTATCATGAGCTCAATTTGGAGTTTAGGAAGACCTTCAAAAGTTGACTGCAACAGCACTCTGCCTTGAGGCAACCTCATTCTGCTCATTTTGACCAGTCTTGGGAGATTTGATTTTTGACAGGGTAAATGAAATCCAAATTGAAAAATTCTACTTGTTTTGGAAATTAGACTCCAATATCTTTCCAACGAGCTATCACACGCCCAATTTGGACATCGGGAAAGCCTCCAAAAGCCTCCTGTAAAATGCACTATGTAGCTACTCATAGAAAAGTGCGCGCTACCCACTTGAGGTGCGCGCTACCCACTTGAGCGCCACGGCCTGTGTTAAATTGAACGGGCGCTACCCACTTGGTGCGCACTACCCACTTGGGCAGGGGCACTACCCACTTAGCAAAAAAGCCCAGAAATTTGTGTTTTGCGCCCAGTTTTGATTCAAATCGACTCCAGCAAATTGCAAACAGGTTTTTATCATTGCTCAGTAGATTTTTATCATGCTTGTGATGAATTTGATGTTGGGAAAGAGGCCATGTTTGGAGAAGAATATATAAACCCTACATTCACATGAAAAATAATTCCTCAAGGGTTTTTGGAAATATATGGACAGTTTTGTGAAAAGTTTGAAAACTCTTGAATGCTAAATGTGCTCATACCTTGGCACGTTATGTACATGATCCTCACACCCTCAGTTATCATTTTATCATTGCTATCATGCCCTTTCATGTTTTTGCATAGTTTCATGTTGACTATTATATAGCCTCCATCACCATATCACTGTTGCCATCACCATAATATTGCCACTGTCATGGTCATTTGTATCACTATGGTTACTGTCATGATGTCCCTATTCACCAGTTCATAAAACAAAGTCCCATAATTGTTGCCCCATTGACAAATTTTGGCCATCATTATAAAATTATACCATACATCTGCATTTGGTTTTCATTTGTCAAACTCACTTATGATCGAAACAGTGATAGTTTTTATGCCATTAAAACAGAGTCATCCTCATTATGATTTTGTTTTTCTGTGATGCTTGGGTACATGGGTGATATCTATTGGGTTTTGAACATACATTAAAACTTTGCTTTCACTGCACCTATATCAGCATCCATATTACAAATATCTTGTTCAAAGCCATGTCAGAGACAGAGTCAGTTTATGAGCAGGAGTCGGATAGTGATTCCACAACAGAGGGTAATGTGCCACGGAGGCCTCACAGAGGTGGCAAAGGTGGTAAACATCTCAGGGAGGAGCCTACTTCTTTGGCTCAATTGCAGGCATGTCCGCTTGCAATGGATTGTTTTCAGGTTCAGTCATGTTTTCGATTCTGTGAAATGATTTCACAAACCCAGCTTCATCGTGAACTAGCTCGTCTGTTTGTTCTACATTTACATGATGGCCGTGTAAATCTCGTTGGAGTAGATTTCATTCTGTCACCAATGACTATTGCTCAGGCCACTGGCATACCAAATCTGGGAGAGGAATGGAACAAACGTCAGCATTTAGAGAAATTCCACTATGAGCCATACATCAAACCTGGGTATATGAGGCACTTGGGCAGAGTTTTTCCTTTCAGATTCCTGAGGGATGAGTTTGCACCGCTGATGAAAATCATCATTCGGTATTTCAGTTGCGAGGGCAGATTCGCGCGTCTCTTTGCGTACCATGTTCGTTTGTTGATGCACTTCACAAGGGTACGTATGATGAACATTCTGTATTTCATGTATCGCAACATAGAGAGGATGATGATTTTTGTACAGAAGAAGAGCCCAGCACAGCAGCATAGAAGTATATATCATTACACTTTGATCAAGATCATAGTGTTACATCAGTTGGCACAGCAGGGCATCGCTTGGGAGGATTTCATCTCCCATGACTTTTTCACAGCGTCACAGCCG
The DNA here is from genome assembly GCA_034641835.2 of Pinus albicaulis. Classification (NCBI taxonomy): domain Eukaryota; kingdom Viridiplantae; phylum Streptophyta; class Pinopsida; order Pinales; family Pinaceae; genus Pinus; species Pinus albicaulis. The sequence continues at coordinate 1,484,498,274 of CM076570.1, forward strand.
CCTCCCGAGGTAGTTCATGATGTGGGAGAGCCTTCACACCAGCCTGGCATTCCTGAGATTGAGCATATCAGCACTCCATTGTTTGTGACATATCAGCGAGGCCACAGGGCCTTATTTGCAGCTACACGGCGAGTATTATCTCCACCCAGGGTGGAAGGGGTCTTGCTGACTTCATCAGCAGAGCGAGTATTATCTCCACACGATGTGGAAGGGGTCTTGCCTTCTTCTTCAGCACCGGTACAGATCCAGGACAGGGGCAAGAAGCCCATGCATGATGAGGGCCTCAGGGAAGTACAAACATAGTTTCCTGATCATTGATGTTGTGCTGATCTGACTCTCCTGGCTTCCAGCAGAATCTGTCAGGAGCAAAAGAGGCGAGAATATTGTGTTGAAAGATCGTAGTGCGAAGGCAGGTGGGTGATAAACTACACAGGCGGCGCAACAAACAGCTAGAGGATGAGCACACGCTTTATGAGCTGCGTCGAATCCGTGAGGATCGACAATTGGCCCGAAAGAGACCAGGTGATATGACACCAGTTGAGCGAGAGACTGAACTCACGCATGTTAACATTCATCTGGAGAAGTTGTTGGAAAAGGCTGACAGAGAGAAATACATGCTTCGTCACATGAAAGGCCATTATTGGGCTCGCATGCATGTCTGCAAAGCGAGAATGAAGATTCTGAAGAGGAGGTTGAGCGAAGCACTAAAACGGCGGAAAAGGCCTGATCCACTCCGGATTTTGGCCGAGGCTTCGTTGGCTGAGAAAGATACATGATGGAGGGTCTTCACTCCGAATTTGAGCAAATTCGGAGAAAATTTTGTCATTTTGAAATTTTTTGGTCTAAAAACAGGTTTTTCAGTTAAGTGGGTCTCGCACTCATATGCTCACTTTTTTTCGGGACACTTGCTGAAGGAAATTTTTGCATTTTTGGATTTTTCATGGTTAGTTATGCATCCTCAGACATTACCTAAGCATTTCATCAGATTCTGGATGGTCAAAAAGCTCAAAAACACCATGAAAACCACCTTGCTGCCACCTTTTGCACCAGCAGGAAGTACTTCTGGGAGAATGGATTTTTAGAGGAGAAAATGAGCTCCAAATTGAGAAATTTTACTTGGGTTGGATAGAAAACATATAGATATTTCCAACGAGCTATCACGAGCTCAATTTCGATGTCGGGAAGTGCCTCAAAATCAGGCTGAAAGGCGCGCTACCCACTCAGTTCAGGCGCGCTACCCACTTAAATTTTTTTTAACTTCCAGCTCAGAATTTCGGCCAGTTGGGACCAGTTTTGCTTGTGGATGAAATTTTTGGGTTTTCATGATGTAAATTGATGGTTTGCATGTAACTTTGGCTCATTTTTACCTATTCTATAAGATTCACTCTCAAAAGAGTGAAAATCATGTAAATGAATCAGTTTCCACTCTTTTAGAGGCAAGTTGTTAGCTGCCTAGATTTTAGCTCCTTGTTTAGAATTAGTTGGAACTGCTCCTAGAAGGAGGAATTCGACCCCTAGAGGCATGGGAAGGGGTTAGAATGGTCTATATTATTTAATTTCTCAATCATTTTCAGAGGTTGGAGAGGTTGGACTCTTGGGAAACTTTTGGCACACATTGTACATATTTTTCATATTTTGGCTAAGGAAAGATCAGAGGTTTTGCAGCACCTGTTGGGATTCTTGTGGTGTTCTGTTATTGATGGTGTTTCTTCTCTGTTTATTGTAAGTTCTTCATGTTTAATGTATGCCATTCCTTTCATATGCTTCTGAAACTAAAATGAATGAGTAGATGAGGTTGAAACCATTGTTTACAGTGCTCTGCCTTTGAATTCATTTAGTTTTAAATGTTTTCGACTGTTTGGAGAGGATCCAAGTTCTTCTTTGCCCTCTTCAGCTCCTTCTCGTTCTAATCCGTCCATATATCCAATCAAAAGCATCAAGACAATCGCCTAACTCGCCCCAACTCGAATTCTGCAGAGATCTGACCTTATCCCCGGACCCAAAATTTGTTTTTCCCATTTCTCCAACAAAAACTCAAAAAATCAAAATCAAACATACCTATCTCTTTAATAGCCTAAAATTAGTATCAATTTTGAGTCATCGCAGCCCCTTTGAAGATCCTTTGCTGAGATAGACCCGGAGAGAGCCCTCTCCTGTCCTCGTAGGGCTAGCTACGAGGCTGAGCTTGGTTTGATGTAGCCTTGAATTTTACCTTAATTCAGCCTAAGGTAGATTTGAGCGCTAACACCCCCAATTCGAAAAACAAAGGACAAAGCCAAGGCATGGTGGCCCAAGGTAACCTACCAAAGCCACAAGAAAATAACAACACCACGAAGCCAAAGAAGGACATGGGAAATTGGTGTCAGTTCCATAAGAGCTCCACTCACAACACAAGTGAGTGTCGGGCCAAGCAGTCACTGATGGCCGAGATGAGGGCTTCTGAATCAGATGCATTCTCTGACTTTGAATCAAAACTCGACAAGGGGAATGACAAAGGGAAGTAGATTATTGATGTGGAGCCCAACGCCACCATTACCACTACAAAGATCTAAAAGGAGTAACTAGAAGATCCAGAGGAGGAGGAGCATCTCTTCCACTCTCAGATGTGGGTAAAGGGTTCCCCGCTACAGTTCATTATCGACAGTGGGAGCCAAAAGAACCTCATTTCAGTAGAGTTCGTGAAGCATTTGGGCTTGCCGACCACAACACACCCATAACCATACACCATCAGGTGGCTTCACCAAGGACAGGATCTCCGCGTCAGCCAGAATTGTCGCATTCCCTACAACATCAAGCCCTTCACAGAGGAGGTGTTATGTGGCATTTCTCCTCTTGATGTTTGTGATGTATTATTAAGCCAACCATACTTGTGGAAGAAACATGTTGTGTATGAGTCCCCGCCTCGCGTTGTTATTGTTACTTTGGGAAATAATTTTTATAGGATACCAGAGGTACCACAGCTTGTAGCTATCTCTTTGGTTACTGCAAAACAATGCAGTAAGCTCATTTCCAAAACCAGGAAATTTGTTTTCTTGATGATCCACCTCCAGGGCAAGAAGAAGATTGTGGCCACAACCTCCAGACAGGGATCCTCTGCATGACAACAACAAATGGACAAGGTCATGGAGGAGTACGGGGACATCTTCACCTCACCCATAGGGGTGCCTCTGCACTGTCATGTCAAGCACCCCATCGATCTGACCCCAGATGTGTTGCTTCCCAATGGACTGATCTATCGACGCTCTATTCTAGAGAACGTGTAGAAATTTGTTGAATAATGAAGATTTATCCACCGATATTATCCTGGTCACACACTAATTCGAATTCATATGCAACACATAACCTCTTCTACAATTAATCGTCGCATGCGGAAACAAAACAAGCGATCATAAGAACATTAAATCATCACACATAGAACGCAGTATGTAATGGGGAAAGCCTATAGCTGACAACCCCTCAGCTATTTTGTATATTATATGGAAGAGAACATGTAACAATATCAGTACAATACTCCTCACAAGTACTCAGTACTATCTCATTAAGTTATACACAAACTAGCTTGGTTTTGAACAAGTCACAGGTTCAAAACTCATCCACTATTTGCCTTGCCTCTACTGTGCAATCCAAGTTGGTGTAATAGGAGATCCAAGTTCGAATCCCACTGGCTTGATCTGCGCAATTCTCATTGGCAATTTCCTCCAATGCTTGTGCAAATCTCATGCACAACCAATGTCACAACTAATAGCTTAACTCACCCTTTCATCTACCTCTAACACCTGTCTCCACTGAACTGTCCATGCACTGAGTTAACTGATGTGTTCTTTAGTTGAATAATGAGTTAATAATTAGTGAATTAAATAATATTTAATTCACACCACTCATCTCTAGTGTAATAGCAGTTAAACTAATTACAACTAGTTCAACTAGTTAACCTGAACACAATCTCCATCAACTCCTCAATCAACTCCACCAAACTCAATCTCTTGAGTTCTAACTGAAGTCCATCATGCATTAGCTCAACTAACCCATAGTAAAAGCGTATTTCCTTCTGGCAGTTGCATGTGCCACATCCAAGCATCAAACTGAAGTGCGCCAACAGGATAAACTGAAGTTTATAGTCCAAATATTATTAAGGGTAAATAATATTTGACTGTTCTATTTTTAGCTCAGCAATCTAAAAATAGAAACCACCCAATGTCTAAAAATAGAGGTCCACCTATTTTTACCAACTCGACCAATCATCCAAGAATAGCAACCTGCAACTCCTAGACCATGATCCATATGTCTAAAAATAGACATAGTCTAAAAATAGACTTTGCGCCAAAATTAGCATGCGGGCCCACTTAGTGAAGGCGACTTCATTTCACTAAGATCCATCATCTTGCTGCATTTTCAACACTCCCTCTCATCAAGATATGGATTATCTACAACCCCTATCCTGCCTTTGTGGAACTCGAATTTGCTCCTGGTGAGCGCCTTCGTCAGAATGTCGGCATCCTGATCCTCCGTCGGAATGTATGAGAGCAACATGATCCTCTGCTGAACACAGTCTCTGATATGATGGTACCTGATTTCGATGTGTTTGGACCTATCATGAAAAACTGGATTAACCGAGAGCTTGATGCAGCTCTGGTTATCACAATAGATCACTGTAGGCTCCAAATGTGACCCAAACAACCCGACCAGGATCTTCCTCATCCATATAGCCTCACATGCAGCCAAGCTTGCTGCCATATACTCGGCCTCTGCTGAACTAAGTGCCACAGATCTCTACTTCCTGCTGTACCAGGAAACTGTTGTCGATCCGATGTTGAAGATCCCTCCAGATGTGCTTTTCCGATCCGTTGGGCTCCCTGCCCAACCTGCATCCATGAAGCCAGAAAGCCTCACCTCATCCTCCTGTCTGTACCAAAGTCCATATCCCGAGGTGCCACTAAGATAACGCAATACATGCTTGCCTGCCTTCCAGAAGAGCTTGGTAGGCTTAACCATAGCTTGCGAAAGTTGGTTAACAGCATAGCATATATTGGGTCATGTATTGACCAGATACATAAGCGACCCCACCAACTGTCGATAGACAGTGGCATCCACTACCTCCGCTGAAGTAGCATCCTCCTTCCTCCAACCACCAGGAAGAGGAGTGTCAACAGGCTTGCAGCCTTGCATGTTGAACCTCTCCAGAATCTCCCGAGCATACTTGCCCTGAGAAACAAACAGTCCTCCGCTGCGCTGCCAAATCTCCAATCCCAGGAAATAATGAAGGATGCCCCAGTCCTTCATCTCAAACTCTCGTGCAAGATCCTCCTTGCATGAAAGTATCAACTGCTCGTCGCCAGTCAAAATCAGATCATCTACATACAGTACGATGATCAACAGCTTCCCCTCCACCACAATCTGGTACAGGTTTGGATCCGCCTCACTCTTGGAGAATCAAAGCCCGGTGAAGTAGCTGTCTATCCGAGTGTACCAAGCACGAGGTGCTTGCTTCAGCCCGTACAGTGCTCTCTTGAGTCGGCACACATGCGACTCACTGCTGAAGATCTCAAAACCTTCAGGCTGCTATATGTACACCTCCTCCTCAATAACTCCATTGAGGAACGCAGTCTTCACATCCATCTGATGAATGTGCCACCCCATCTGCGCTGAGAGAGCAAGGATCATTCGTATGGAAGAGTACCTTGCGACAGGTGCAAAGGTCTCCTCATAATCGATCCCCTCGATCTGTGAGAAGCCACGGGCAACAAATCTCGCCTTGTACTTCTCCACACTCCCGTCAGCCGCCTTCTTCACTTTGTAGATCCATCGCGGAACTATTCCTTAGGTCTTGGGACAATCTCCATGCCTTATTCCCAGCGATTAGGTCATACTCCTCCCACCACATCAGCATCTACCCATCAGGGTCTCAGCTTTCACCGAAAGAGGATGGCTCAGTCACGACACATTTTCCTACAAGAGCTGTGTATCTGGTCCATCGATCAGGTGACTATCTTTATTATGACTATGTTATAACTCTACAACCTCCTACCTGCAACTTGACAGTCAGCTCTCCCAGCTTAGTCTTGCTTCGCCCTCTTGTGGTTCACCAAGATGGATCTCTTCCACTCCATGAACCTCATCTTGTGGCTGATCCACATCTTGAAGCTCCTCCTTAGGAACTAATAGCTCCTCCTCTGCATGCAAGTGTGGCTCCCTCTCAAGCGAACACTGCATGGCTTTCTCCTCCTGAAATTTAATATCCCGTCGCACAACAGTCTTGCGACTGTCTGGCACATACACCCGATAGTTGTGGGGCGTATCAGTATACCCCACAAATATTCCAACATCTGTGGTTGGATCCAGCTTCTTTCTGACATCCTTCGTCACATGCATATAGACAGGAGAACCAAAAATCCTCAAATGGGAAATATCATGCCTCTTGCCACAATAAGCCTCCTCCAGTGTACTCATGCCAAGAATCTTGTGAGGACAACAGTTCTGCACATATACTGTTGTGTTGCATGCCTCAGCCCACAAGTGAAGGGGTGGGCCCTGATCATGCAACATCGCCCGTGCAGCACCCACGATCGTTCTGTTCTTCCACTCAGCCAGTAACCCCGTTTCCGTCGTGGGTTATGGGGAGCTGCGTGAGCCTCGAATCCCTTCGCGCCGCAAACTTCGAACTCGCGCAGATGAATTCACCACCATTGTCGCTCCTAAGAGCCTTCACCTTCTTCCCTAATTCTTCGACTAGTGCTTTAAACTCAGCGTAACTTAGCGAATGTCTCGCTTTTCCTCTCGCATGAAGAAGATCCAAAGACTTCTATACTTCTCGAGAGAAATCATCTACAAATATCACATAGTACTTGTGTTTGATGTCGAAGCTACCGAGAAAGGTCCACACACGTCTGTGTGAATTCTCTCAAGGATCGTCGTGGCGCGACTATCCTTCTTGTGAAAGGTGGCTTTCACAAATTTTCCCAAGGTACACCCCTTGCACTGATCTGACTGCGCAAGAGTGCCTTGAGGAAGCCCAGTAGAAATCTGCTACAGCATCTTCAAAGCTCCATGGTGAAGGTGGCCCAATCTCCGATGCCACAACTTGCCATCATCCCGGCTCACCACTCCTTCTGCCTTGCCTGCCATTGCTGCACAACCATCTACCCGCAATTGATAAAGGTTCTTAACTTGAACCCCTATCCTCCGGGTTTCTCCAGTTGTCTTACTGCGCAGGAAAGCTTTTCCCTCGCTGAAGACAACATCGTACCCCTTGTCTTCTAACATCGCCACAGAGATCAGATTCTTCTTCAATCCTGGAACATGCATCACTTCCTTCAATACGAAGGGTTTACCAGACTCCCTCTCAAAGGAAATGGTACCGATACCGGTCGCACTGTATCTACCATCATCGCCCAACTCGATGTGCACTCTAAGATATTTCTCATCCAGATATGAAAACAAATCCCGATCTCCTGTCATGTGAAATGACGCACCACTTTCCAAGAACCATACTGATCCCATCACACTTGATACCAAGCATGCGATCAGCGAAAAATCTAGCTCGAACTGCGAGGCCAATGCCTCTCCTACTGCAGATCCGCCAGCCTTCTTGTTTTTCTTCTTCTGCGGACAATTTGTGGCATAATGTCTGTGCTGGTGACAGTGAAAACACTTAACCTTGGACATGTCTTGCTGCTTCTTGCCTTTTGCACCGGACTGAGAAGCTTTCTTCTTCCCCTTCTTTTCTTTGGCAGCCAAAGCGCAGTTTTCTTCATCAGTTGCCTTTGATGAAGATCCATCCCTGGTATTCCTCCTTATCTCCTCTTGCATGAGATCAGACCACAGTCTTTCCCATTCCGGCAATTTCTCCCGACCATTGACAGAGTCCTGATAGGAATTCCAACTCTTCGGAAGACCAAGGAGAGCCAGGTCCACCAAGTCCTCTTCATCGACAGTCACCCGCACACTTCCCAGCTCATCCCTGCATTGGGTGAACTTCGTGAGGTACTTCGGTATGCTGTCGCCTTTCTCCATTTTAATGTTCCTGAGTTTATCCTTGAGCGCCAAATTCCTATGGTCGCTCTTGCTCTGGAATATATCTGTCAGTGCTTTCCACATCAAGTATGGAGAAGCTTTTCCATGCAGGCTGGATACAATGTGATCCTTTACACCCTCCAACAGAATCCTTCGACATTTCGCCATCTTCTTTTGCCAAGCATCAACTTGAGCAACATCTGCAGGCTTTGGAACTTCTTTCTCTACGAATTCCAACAACCCATTATCATCTAACACTGCCTCCATCCGGTCCTTCCATGCAACATAATTCGAGCTGCCTTCAAGAGCATACTCCAGTCGCAATCCATTGAAAGACATCTTCGCTACGAAACCAAGAAGACAAATCTGCAAATTCGAATTCCAAGAGCTGATAACTCAACCGCTTCCGATCTACACTTGAGAACAAATTATTTCCAAATCAGAGATTGACTGCATAGGCATTTACCAGACCTTTCACTTTCCAAAGAAAGATGAATCCGGAGGCTACCTGGCCCGTATGCAGGCTCTGTCCGAGGAAATAAAATGCAATCACCATAATAGATCTCGACGATAAATTTCGCTCTGATACCATGTAGAAATTTGCTGAATAATGAAGATTTATCCACCGAGATTATCCTGGTCACACACTAATTCGAATTCATATGCAACACATAACCTCTTCTACAATTAATCGTCGCATGCGGAAACAAAACAAGCGATCATAAGAACATTAAATCATCACACATAGAACGCAGTATGTAATGGGGAAAGCCTATAGCTGAAAACCCCTCAGCTATTTTGTATATTATATGGAAGAAAACATGTAACAATATCAATACAATACTCCTCACAAGTACTCAGTACTATCTCATTAAGTTACACACAAACTAGCTTGGTTTTGAACAAGTCACAGGTTCAAAACTCATCCACTATTTGCCTTGCCTCTACTGTGCAATCCAAGTTGGTGTAATAGGAGATCCAAGTTCGAATCCCACTGGCTTGATCTGCGCAATTCTCATTGGCAATTTCCTCCAATGCTTGTGCAAATCTCATGCACAACTAATGTCACAACTGATAGCTTAACTCACCCTTTCATCTACTTCTAACACTTATCTCCACTGAACTGTCCATGCACTGAGTTAACTGATGTGTTCTTTAGTTGAATAATGAGTTAATAATTAGTGAATTAAAAAATATTTAATTCACACCACTCATCTCTAGTGTAATAGCAGTTAAACTAATTACAACTAGTTAACCCGAACACAAACTCAATCTCTTGAGTTCTAACTGAAGTCCATCATGCATTAGCTCAACTAACCCATAGGAAAAGCGTATTTCCTTCTGGCAGTTGCATGTGCCACATCCAAGCATCAAACTGAAGTGCGCCAAGAGGATAAACTGAAGTTTATAGTCCAAATATTATTAAGGGTAAATAATATTTGACTGTTCTATTTTTAGCTCGGCAGTCTAAAAATAGAAACCACCCAATGTCTAAAAATAGAGGTCCATCTATTTTTACCAACTCCACCAATCATCCAAGAATAGCAACCTGCAACTCCTAGACCATGCTCCATATGTCTAAAAATAGACATAGTCTAAAAATAGACTTTGCGCCAAAATTAGCCTGCGGGCCCACTTAGTGAAGGCACTTCATTTCACTAAACTCCATCATCTTGCTGCATTTTCAACAAAACGATGAAATCAAGAGGCAAATTTAGGATTTGCTGCAAAAAGGTCACATCCGGCCGAGTTCGTCACCCTGTGGGAGCCCGATCGTATTAGTGCAGAAGAAGGATGGGACTTGGAGACTCTCTATTGACTATCAGGCACTAAAAAAGATAACTGTATGGAATAGGTACTCGATCCCACGGATTGATGACCTTATGGATCAACTCAAAGGGGCGAAATATTTCAGCAAGATCGACTTGAATTTTGGGTATCACCAAGTACCAATCAAACCATCTGATGTGTGGAAGACTGCCTTCAAAGCCAAGGAGGGCTTTTTCGAATGGCTGGTCATGCCTTTCGGGTTGACGAATGCTCCCACAACCTTCATGAGGCTGATGGAATACATCTTGCTTCCATTCACCAATGCATTTGTAGTAGTGTACTTGGATGACATCCTAATCTTCAGCCAAACTTGGGAAGAGCACCTCCACCACATCCGACAAGTCCTACAAACAATACGACAACACAAGTTGTGTGCTAATCTAGAGAAGTGCACTTTTGGCATGACCCAGGTTCAGTATCTGGGATACATTATTGATGAATGAGGGGTGCATGTGGATCCAACCAAGATCCAAGTAATTTAGGATTGGCCAGCCCCAACCACTCTAACAGAGCTTCATAGCTTTCTGGGTCTTTCTAATTTCGACCGCAGGTTCATGTTGGGATTCTCTCATATCACTTGGCCCTTGAGTTAAGTCACCAAGGGAGGAGCGAAAGCAAAATTATTTTGGTCAGAATCTCAACACAAGGCATTCATAGAATTGAAACATCACCTCTTCTCTGCCCCAGTGCTCACATTACCAGACTTGCAACAACCATTTGAGATCGAGACAAATGCCTCTGACTATGCTATTAGGGAAGTTCTTACTCAATAAGGGCATCCAATGGCATATCACAATGAGACACTGTCTGACATAGTCCGCAAGTACCCCACTTATGACAAAGAAATGTATTTCATTGTGCAGGCATGCTACCAATGGAAGCATTACATTTTGGGGAAGGAAACGGTCATCCACACAGACCACCGACCCCTGTAGTTCATACAGACACAAGGTAAGTTGCAGAACGATTGCCATCATAAGTGGTCCACATATCTGCAACAATTTCATTTGAACATCAAGTATAAGAAGGGAAACACTAATAATGTTGCAGACTGCCTCAGCTGACCACCGATCGTGGCGCTAACCACCGTTCTCAACTCTTGTGGGCATGAGACTTCTGATTGGCTGCTTCTCTACAAGAGCGATCCGTAATTTGGCCACACATACAAGACACTCTTAGCGGGTACACAAGTTCCAAATTTTCACCTCTAGGATACATTGTTATGTCACCTGGGACACCTTGTTGTTCCTTCAAGCGAGCGTGCCAAGATGATTTGGGAAGCACACTACAGTCGAGTCGTTGGGCATTTCGGGTTCAAGAAAACAGTGGCAGTACTATAGAAGTATTTCTATTGGTCGAACCCTTGACAACATGTTGGGAACTACATCGGATCCTGCACTGCTTCCTCCATTGCCAAACCGACCAACAAGAATCATGGCCTCTATACTCCGCTACCTACCCCTAGTCGACCTTGGGAATCCATCTCCATGAATTACATGTCGGGCATTCCTTCTACTAAGCATGGAAATAACTGTGTTTTCGTGGTCATCAACAGATTTTCGATGATGGCCCTTATGTCGGCCTGCAAGAAGAATATCACAGTGGAAGCAACTGCTAAACTCTTCTTTGAACGAGTGTGGGTGCACTTTGGGATCCCACATTCTATCATCTCATATCGGGACAGCAATTTCCTCAGCACATTTTTGTCTAGCCTCTGGTCAATGCTGGACATATAGCTCAACAAGTCCACAACTTTCCATCCCCAAACTGATGGCCAGAAAAGGGTCGTCAACAGGATGATTGTACACATTCTGCGCATGTACAATTCAAAGCATCCACGCACATGGGATGAGAGCCTTCCCTATGTACAAAACATTTATAATCGAGCTTCCACAGCTCAACCGACCACAACCTTTTCATGTGGGACTGGGGTTCCAAACACTATGTCCCATTGACGTAGCCATGTCATGTGTGGCTACTTAGGCTGATTTGGCTCATGTCTAGTCTGAAGCTGACAAAGTGAACAAATTCATTGAGCACATTTAGCACATCTGCCAACAGGTTCATGACATATTGGACAGAGCCAATGCTAAGTACAAGAATTGACATGATTAACATCGGGTGCCACACCACTTCCAGGTGGGCGACAAAGTGTGGCTACATTTGTAGAAGGAGCGCCTCACTGGACCCCACTGCAAGCTTTGACTGCTCCTATATGTCCCATACAACATCACCAAGGCTATAGGGAATAATTCCTTTGAGCTCAATATTCCACCATTCCTTGGTCTGCACCCAGTATTCAATGTGGACCGCCTTCAGCCCTATTTCCCACCTCTACTTGACACCTCTGACATTGCAGAACAACTCACACCAACAGAGTTAAACCCAGACTGCATGGAACAGGCCACCACAGATTTTATCATGGACATGCAAATCAAGAAAAATTTCTGGCAGAATATCCAACTATATCAGGTGGTCAAAGCTGGCTAACTCCTGCACCAAGGCAAGTGGTTCACCAGGGACCAAGTTCAGTAGAAGTTTCCTCATCTCATGGAGGAACACAAAGCAATGGGGACCATTTCTTCCTAAGGGGGGAGGAATGACCCAGGTGGATATTGGTGGCCACTTGCCTATTCCACTTGGGGCCCCACCATTTTTTCTTTCATTTTTTCAGTTTCCTCAATAATAGCACAATTTACTATTTTTAGCAGTTTTTCAAGTCTTGAAATTTCGGAGCCGTTTTGAGGCCCTAAACGACATTTTTAGGGGCATCGCTTATTCGGAAAATATGATTTCATTCTAAAATTGATATTCGCGGTCAATAATTGTAGTCCTCAGATAGATCTTTCTAACAATGTATCATGTGTGTCAAACAAAGATAGTATGCCAAAGTTATGACCCCGGGAAATTGATGTACCAATTTACCCCGACGGGGCCCATATTTTGGTGTTTCATCTCCTAGGGTTAAGTTTTTGGATGTTTAGGGTTTTCCATTGTTTCTCAATAATATATAGGCCTTTGAGCCTCATTGTAACATAGAGTTCAGAGGTTGTAGCCACCACATCTCTTCTCGGAGATAAGCTACCAATGCCCTAGCTAGTTTATTTCCACTCTGTCTGTAAACATATTTTAGTTCTTTGATATTAATGAAATGAAGTGTTATTTCTGCTGCATTTTTATATTTACGGTTATATGTGTATTCTGTTGCGTTCCTGCATAAATCTGGATAACTATGATTTCTCCTTTCATGTACTTGGCATGATATGGAGCATCTTCTTTTGAGGGTTGAATTGTGGATTCTTTGATGTAGCCAATAACTTCATCTTCGATTAGATTCAAATGTGCCCTCTTATTCCATGCACTAAATTTTGATGACCCAACCAATTTGTTTCTCTCTTTGCAATAAGTCATTTTGACATATTTAGATGAGGTCATAGAGATACTTACTTGAATAGGGTGACTTCCTCCTTCTAGAAACTTCCTTGATGATGATGATGAAGATGAAGTTAGGAACTCCCTCTTAGATTGAATTCTCCAATGTAGATGTCTTCAAAGGTGTTGGATAATGTTGGATGGTGCTTGATGATGTGTATTCCAACAATGTCTTCAGAGTGATAAATCTTTGATGAAAAATATTATCTCCTTGATGAGAGAATCTTTTGAATGAGATTGAAGAATCTTCCTTACAAATTGGTTTGACTCTTCAACACAAACTTTGACCTTGACTTTGGTCCTTGCTTCCTTTGGTGTCTCCTTGTCAAGTAGTCCTTGTCTTCAGCACCTTAGCTCTGATACCATGTTGATAATTAGGTAGGGCTAGGTTTTATTCAAATTATCTTCTTGATAATTACTTGTGGGCTTACTTATTTTACTTATGTCTTCTCTTCTTAGCATATTATGTCTTTCATCAAGTAAATTACCAAAAAAACAAGAGACACAAATTTAGGCTCTTCGAGCCAAGGCCAAAACTCTCCCTCTTGGAGAGGAAAAACCACAATAAATTCTTCTTATAGACTTTCAGATGAAAATTACCATGACCATGACATAGACCCTTGACCATTTTATGCCTCCAAGACCTTTTCACTGCTTCTTCATTGACTCCTTGAGCTGATCTTTCTTTCTTGCATCGTCTTGCATCGGTATGAACCTTTTTGCACCAAGACTAGAGAGCTCAAACTCTTCTTGTATTCTTCCTTCTTTAGTTGTATGGGATCCCTTCTTTGCACTTATCACACTCCTGCAACTTCACACTTATCACAATTCCTTCTTCTCAATAAACACAGTCCTTTATTTACACTAAAAACTAGACCCGTTCTCGCACTTATTGCAAATATGTATCACCGAAATAATCTCAGAATTTTTCCGAAGTTCTGTCCTCAAATGAACCGCAAACCTCACCTTTTATAGTGTACTCCTTTATGTGATTTAGGCCGACTTTACAAACTAGTAGTAGGCTGGCATGTTTACTGCTTATAGGCCAACTTGAGGAGACATTTCAACGTTGATCTTGAGAAACATTATGAGCCATGTATTCAAGGCTTATATGACAAGGTCTTGAGGCATACTTCTTTGACTTGGCTCTTCATATACATGACTCTTAATTAGTAGATTTATGATAATATGACAAATCCCTAAAATACATCAAGAAGAAGTCTTTTGACCTATAATAAAAAACTTGCTCTTGAAACCCATGAAGCAAGCATAACAAAAATACATTTTATTATATTTGTCTTCTTCATTACATAAATACATAATTACATAGTCAATATGAAGACCGAACCTAGTTACACTTTCTAACACACTTAGAATTATGTCCTCCCACTTTAGGCTGTAGCTAGTCTCTTGTATCTTCAGGAGGTATTCCTTGTATTTATATTTATAGAATATTCTATTAAACTTTATTATTTGACAAGGCTAATGATAACGTGTAAAAATGATATTAAATTTAAGATTACAAGTGTAAGGAACTTATTCGCCTATTAAAAACTCAAATTATACATGAATGTATAATAAGAACTCAGATTATACATGAATATATAAAGACAATCCAATGGGTGACATATTGACATAATAAACATAAAATTATGAATTAACCTCATAAAAGACACTAGATAATAAAGAAAAAGACTAAGGTTAAACTCTAAAACTAATTACTTATCTAAGATAACCCAATAAAGTTTTCAAGATCAAGTGTCACTTCCCTACAAGTTAACATCAAATATAAGTATGATGAATCCAAGGAACTCTCCAATAATATGATATTAAATAATCATTGAACTCATAATCCACTAAAACATTAAATTATGGTCACATCAACAATTTAATTCCGAGACAAACACTACAATGCAACCATACATAAATCAATACATAAAATAATGCTACCAGAGTCATCACGAGGCTCGCTATTCTAAAAAAAGAGTGTTAAACACTTAACTTATCAAACAAAGAACCTTCTCATAAATATATCCAAGGAAATAATTCAAATCAAATTATCATCAATCACTTAAATTATTGCTCAAGTCAATATCAATAAGTCATTGTGTTTCTCTCAATAGTAACAACCAAACAACCTATAGAACACGAAAATATGTCATGCGTATGGACTATATTAATCAAAATTCACAAAACCCAAGATCAAGTGAGTGCAACAAGTGCAGTGAGACCTTCTGCTAAGAAATATAAAATTCTTTCACGAGAAATTGTCCCCCTCAAAATGAGAAACAATGTCATTTATACAAGATTAAGTTAACTGTATTAACATAACAAAAAGTAAATGTTTAATTAAAGTAACTTACACAATTATCTCTACTCGACACTTTTTCCTTTAGTGGTTTGTTTAGTTTAATTTTTTGATGTGGCAGTTGTTGATACGCTTTGGGGATCTTTGACATTTTTCTTCTTTGAATGAGGAAAGACAGTCATGAATTACAATGGAGGAACCATCTGCGTGGCACTAGGTTCCTGGTCTAAGACAACCTGCAAGTTCAAGTGCTAATTCCTTACTCTGTCTATTCGATCCCAGTTTTTCGGTGAAAACCATAACAGGTTTCTGAATGTAGAGACAACAAATATTAGATGAGACTTAAGTTGATAATGTGTAGAGGGAAGGCCTTGGTATTAACTTATCCAATACCGCAAATATATTGAAATCTCTGCATAACAAATTAATCACTAATGGTGCAAAGATAGACACTTCAGTTATGGCTGAAAGGCATCTTAAATCCTATCGGGTACCTTTTAACTTGTCTTGAAAGTCTTCTTATGAAATTAGCCAACGTTTATCTCCCTAGAAAGAAGGGATGCCAAACATTTCCAAATAATTCCACTCAATTCTAAAATCATCAATGATCTTCAAGGCATTTTGAAATTCCTCTTTCATTTCCAGGGCACATTTTTGCTTCTCCTTTACCATGGAAAGAGAGAAAATGCGTTCATATATGGAAGGTAAATTCATATCCTTGATTTTTTCTTCTTCCAGTGAACTGAAAAAGTCTATCAGTTGATCCACATCTCTCATTCTTTCCTCAAGCTGAGGAGTGACATTCTTGACTTCAATTTTGTCATTTTTCATTGTCACTTTCTTGCAATTAGATAAAATCTTCAGATATGATGTGACTTGTGAAATCATTTGGATAATTCCCCCCCCACACACACACATTTCTTCCTTAGCCTCCATCTGAACATGTTAGTCTCCTGAAGTAAATATTTAGGATTTATTGGAGGGACTTGATCTCATCTTCCTTTTCCTTAAGAGTGTTTTGTATTTCATGAATGATCTATACCTTTATTTCCACCTTTCAGCCCGTTCTCTCTCAGACTCCAACTCTTTAACCTTATGTTCCAACTATGAAGTTATAATTTCAAAGAGCTTTAATCTATTTGAATTTTCTACTTTTGTTGTAATATACTCTAGAGATTTGTTTATAAAAATTTTTTATTCCTGAATCACATTGAGAAGTTTCCTAAAAATATTTTCTCACAATATTCATTCTTTCCTCTTGTTTTCTGAGTTGTATATCTTTCATATCAAGGTTTTTTTGCATCCCTTGCGAATTTCCCTTGATTTCTTATTTCTTCTCAAAGGAATTTATTAAGCTAGGTGCATTGTAATAAGGTATCTTGATAACTGAATTTAAGCTCTTTATTTCTTTATCCTTTCTTGTACTAATTTTTTGATAGAGCTACCATCTTTTGGTTGAACCGACTGCCTTATTATCTTATCTTCAAGCTCCTTTATCTGATTAGCATTAGTGCTCAATGCTACTCTTGCATTGTTAAGTTGTTCAGTGACCTTAGCAAGCATGGAATGCAATTTTCTGTTACTAGCGGTTGAATCCAATAGCCTCTTGCCACAAATTATCCTATTTGTCTATGCAAATTGATCATATAAAAATCATCCCACTTACTAAGATTGATAGCCAAGGAAGATACTCTGGAATCCAACAGTTTTTTGTTATCATCTATCTTTAGTTTTATGACAGTGAGGTTGAAATGTTATCTTAAAAAATCCATTGTACATACAAGTGTATGCTTCAATTAAGATGTATTACAAGAAGACATGTTTACAAATAAGGAACAAATATGTATTCAAAAGTTTATCTTAATTAAATAGTACATCACATATACAAAGAAGGTAGGGAAACCTTCACCATTGTGAATATAATATACACTATATTCTAGAGTAAAATACTTTGTTGTCCAGGAGAAAGAATAACTAATTAAATCTAGTAGAATGGCTACCAATATAACTGGGTAATGAAGATACCGAAAAAATAAATCCATGGAAAAGAGGTAGGAAAAAAGAGTGGCCACAATTGTCCCTCCATAAGGATATCCTCCATTTTTCATAAACATGAGCAACAAAAACACATGTCGAGGGGACCTCATACCTGAAGATGTAGAATCAACTTATTAGCTTGAACACCTGTGTTATAGTTCTAAAAACATACCTAGTATTAATTAAGGAGAGTAAATATTTCATCAATATATGTAAAATGAGGGGGAATAAAAGAAAACACAAAAAGAGGGCCTTGTAAATTTGGGATTTGTATCATATAATTACCTAGAAGGTCTTTAACCAACCGTGGTTTCCATCGTATCCTGTGAGAAATTACAGGTAGTTAGAGGAAACTTCGGTACTCCAATTTTTTTTTTAAATACTCTTGATCAATTAAGAGTGATAAATTATTACTAATACCTAAAGGTATTTTTGTAGGTTTATAGAGACTCACGACTGCATGTTGATGAATTTCTTCAGCACCAAGGGTTTGGTGTTATCAAACCCCAAAAGTAATTGGATGGATCTCTATGATTATCTATCACCCTAGGAAGAATATCGTGTAAATAAATGAAAAGAAAAACATGGAGAGAAATTTTTATGGGGAATACAGAGAGGGAACCTGTAATAATAAATAAATTCAAGGAAATCCAATATATATACATGTATATACCTCTGCAGTAGGATGGCAAGCCAAAAAGATCATGTGACAAGGGTTTTGTAGCCATATTCCTAGGAAATTATAACCAGCTACAAACCTTTCGAAGGGTGTGAGGTAGTAGTGAAAAATGACAAACAATAGGGAAATCCTGCCGAAAAACCCCCCGAAGTTGACGAACAACAAGGGATTCCCTCCGAAAAATCTGAAATTAGAAGAGTTGTGTCCAATATCACAGAGTGGTAGCATGTGGTCAAATTGCTGAGGGTCTCCTCCCAAAATAAAATAAAATAAACCAACCTCAAACACTATAGACATGGATAGTTAGAATAAATTATTCAGTGCTCACTTAAATTATAAGGAGAAGGAAAATTTATAAAGGAATTATGACCACTTACCTGTAGCTAGGTCATAAAGAATTACAATCAAAATGCTCTGAAGAGCGACTGAGCTAACAACGTAGAAAATGCATCTGAAACAAAAACCCTAAGAGACTGAAAATCTGAGTAGAAGGTATGAGCTTGGAATGAGATTTCAGTCCTTCACAGAGACACTGAACAATTTATAAAGGAATTAAGACGACTTACCTGTAGCTTGGTCATCAAGCATTACCACCAAAATGCTCTGAAGAGTGACTAGGCCAACAACCTAGAACAATGCATCTAAAATCAAAGCCCTAAACGAATGAGAATCGGGGAAAAATTCTCAAACTTGGAATGAGATTTGAGTCCTTCACAGAGACATTGGACCAGAATAGTAGAGTTTAATACTAAGGACCTAAGACTTGAACTTTACGAATTAAAACAATATGATCTTGTCATATGTGTAACTGCCAATCATTATTCTATTGGGCTTGTCCTAGAGTTTTAATTGTCACAGTAGGTGCTTTGGGTTTTGGAGCCCTAATGTGGTGGTGCAACAAATTTCAACCCAATTGGGAAAGACCAAAACCAAAGTTCGAGCTAGATTTTTTTTATACGACCCTAATTTTTTTTGTACGAGCTGAGTAACACAACAATGTTGATCATATATGTCACATCGTGACATAATAATTACCCATAATACCTACCAAACATAATTCTAATCTTATGACATAAAAATAGAACATATTGCCACAAATATTTACAAAATTAATCATACTTAAATTTCAAAACGTTGCTAGAATATATATTCTTGTCATCATAATGGTTGGACTTACGAGTACACTGTTTTTTTTTTGGTAAATTTTCCATAGATTTTTATTGATTATCCCGAAAACATTTTACATTGAAAACTTTTCCAAAAAAACTTTCATAAGATTTCCAAATGACTTGGAAACTCCTGATTGTCTCGAGGTTTGGCATAAGTATGTTAAAAAACTACCAACTACCCATAGCTAAACTAAGGTTCATCATGGCTATATGTTATGAAACTGGCTCCAAAAATAGAAGAAAAGAGAGAGTAATGCCTTAGAAATAAGCCACTTCGAGGGGGAAACCTCCTTTACATTACATAAATGAAAAATTCTTAGATGATACAAATGACAAAACCTCCTTCTATATATAGGAGTCCATGGGGTCACAATATAATACTAGCCGACCTAACAATAATAATGTAAGGGCACAATAATAACAATATTGGGGTTACAGGGGTACAACAACAGCAATAAGGGGGTTACACTAACAACAATAAGGGACTATACTAGTAATATAGGGACCTAACATGCTCCTATCCTTCAAAAAAGTGTTGTCCTCAACGCTTGAGTAGCTCCAGATGCTTCTGTATAAAACTCTTATCCTCCCATGTAAAATATTCAGTGGATAAGTTCTTCCCTTTGATGAGATACTCTGAAATTGATCGATTTCGTAGTTGTCGAGTTCTTGTTTCCGTGACTGCTTCAGGTTCCAATATGATTTTTCCTTCCTCATCAAGTTCTGGAAATATTGTTTGAACTGGAAGTTTGTCCCCTATAACCTTCTTTAAGCATGAAACATGGAAAACTGGATGCACTTGCAAAGAAGCAGGAAGCTCCAATTTGTATGCCATAGTACCAATCTTTTGCAACACCTTGTAAGGACCATAGTACTTTGAAAATAATTTATTATCCTTCTGAGCTTTCTTGAGGGACATTTGTTTGTTTGGTTGTAGTCATAAAAATACCCAATATCCTACATCAAAACTTCTCTCGTTATGATGTTGATCTGCTTGTTGTTTCATTCGATTTTGTGCCAAATTTAGGTTATCCTTTAAGATTTGGAGAACTTCTTTTTGATGCTCAATGTGATCTTCCACTGCTTGAACCTTAGAATTTTCTCTTAAAGAAGATGTGATGGACGGTGGATGATATCCATAAAGTGTCATAAATAGGGTCATTTTCACTGCAGTATGGAAGGAAGTGTTATACCACCATTCAACGAGAGGTAACCACTTGAACCATTGTCTTTGCTTATCAGATACAAAAAAACGAAGATATCCTTCCAAACATTTATTCACTATCTTAGTTTGACCATCAAATTAAGGATGAGAATATGAGCTATGAGCTAGGTGAGTATCCAAAAAAGAAAATATTTCCATCCAAAAATTTCCAGTAAAAATGGGATCTCTGTCACTTACAATAATCTTTGGCTTTCCATGTAGCTTTTGAATTGTTTCCATAAATGTAGTAGCAATTGTACTTACTTTAAATGATTAGATAATGCACAAAAGTGTGCATACTTGGTAATTCTATCAACTACCACCATGATGACACTCTTTCCTTCGGACTTAGGTAAACCTGTGATAAAATCCATTGAACCTACCAACGTTGACTTGGAATGGATAAAGGTTGTAGAAGACCCGGGGTCTTAATTGTCTCAACTTTATTTTGCTGGAAAACCAAACATTCCAAAACAAACTTTTGAATATTAGATTTAAGGCCATCCCAAAAAAAATCTTTCTTCACCCTGTGGTAAGTTTTTAAAAATCTCGAGTCTCCTCCTAAAGGAGAACTGTGCAATTCCAAAAGAATCTTTTGTTTTAGCTGAGAATTCTTGCAAATATATAAGCGATATTTGTACCATAAGGAATCATTTTTCCAACTAAATGTATCAGATGTACCAGGATCTTGCTGCAACTTTTGAATGAGTGTCCACACTTCTTTTTACTTCTTCCATTCATCCCTTGCTTAGGTTATCCAATCTGGTTGGATAATATAAATGGCACAAAGCAATGCTTCCACCTCTTCATCATTTCTTGAGAGTGCATCTGCAACAACATTTAGCTTCCCTTTTTTGCAGATGATTTCAAAGTCATAACCCAACATCTTTGTGACCCATTTTTGTTGCTCTTCTAAAGATAATATTTGTTTCAAAAAGTGTTTAAGACTATCATGATCATTATTTACCTTGAAGTGTCTTCCCATTAGGTAAGGTCGCCATTTCTTTAGTGCATGTAGTATTGCCAACATTTCCTTCTCATAAATAGCTTTCTGTAAATAATTTCCTCTAATTGGATGACTTTCAAAAACAATGGGTCTTCCTTCTTGCATTAAAACATCACCAATTCCATTTCCTGAGGCATCACATTCCACAATAAAGGTTTTTGTGAAGTCTAGCGTAGCTAAGAATAGTGCTAGGCACATTGCCTCTTTAATATGTTCAAAGGCCTTAGTTATTTCAGGAGTCCATGAAAATTCATCTTTCTACAATAATGTTGTTAGAGGTGCTGCTATTCTCCCATAATTCTTAACAAACTTGCTATAATACCCTGTTAACCCGAGAAATCCTCGCAACTGCTTTATGGTTGTGGGGACTTTCCATTCCTTAATGGCTTTAATTTTATTAGGGTCTACCTTAACACCCTCGTGGGATACAATATGACTCATATATTCCACCTCTTGTAATCCAAAGAAACATTTGGATGTTTTTGCATATAATTGTTTCTCCTCCAATATTTTGAGCACCCTGTCAACATGTTGAACATGGTCCTTCCAAGACCTGTTGTAGATTAGTATGTCATTAAAAAATACTAATACAAATTTTCTAAGGAAGGGTTTGAAAATGGAATTCATCAACCCTTGAAATGTAGAAGGTGCATTGGTAAGGCCAAAAGACATGACCAAAAATTCATAATGACCCTCATGAGTTTGAAATGTTGTTTTCGGAATATCTTCAAACTTCATTCTAATTTGATGATATCTTGAACGAAGATCCAACTTGGTAAAATAAATTACTCCATGTAATTCATCCAATAAGTCATCAATCACAGGAATGGGAAATTTATCTTGAATAGTGAGCTTATTGATGATCCGGATTTATGCAGGAATGCAACAGAATAAACACATAACCATAAATACAGAGATGCAACGGAAATAACTCTTCATTTCATTAATATCAAAGAACTGAAATTTGCTTACAGACAGAATGGAAATAAAACTAGCTAGGGCACTGGTAGCTATCTCTGAGAAGAGATGTGGTGGCTACAGGCCTCTGAACTGAGTTACAATGAGGCTCGAGGGCCTATTTATTATTTAGAAACAATGTGAAATCCTAAACAGCCAAAACCCTAACCCTAGGAGATGAAGCGCCAAAACTATGGGCCCCGTTTGGGTAAATTGGTGTTTCAACTTCCCAGGGGCGTAACTTTGGCATACGATCTCCGTTTGACGCGTACCATACCTCGTTCAAAAGATCTATCCGAGGACTACAAATTTGGAACGAGCAACATCAGTCCATGGACCCATGTTGCTCTTTGTTTTCCCAAAAAACGTCGTTTAGGGCCTCAAAACGGCTCCGGAAGTTTAGGACCCGAAAAACTGCTAAAAATAGTAAACTGTGCCGAAACTGAAAAACTGAAATAGACAATGGTGGAGCCCCAAGTGGAATAGGCTGGTGACCACCAATATCCACCTGGATCATTCCTCCCCCCTTAGGAAGCAATGGTCCCCATTGCGTTAAGTTCCTCCATGAGATGAGGAAATTTCTGCTGAACTTGGTCCCTGGTGAACCACTTTCCTTGGTGCAGGAGTTGGCCAACTTTGACAACCTGATACAGTTGGATCTTCTGTTGGCAAGTGTTCTTGATTTGCATGTCCATGATACAATCTGTGGTGGCCTGTTCCATGCAGTCTGGGTTTAACTCTGTTGGTGTGAGTTGTTCTGCAATGTCCGAGGTGTCCAACAGAGGTGGAAAGTAAGGACGAAGGCGATCCACATTGAAGACTGGGTGCAGACCAAGGAATGGTGGAATACTAAGCTCGAAGGCATTGTTACCTACAGCCTTGGTGATGGTGTGCGGCCCGTATCGGAGCGGGCGAAGCTTGCGGTGAGGTCCAGTGAGGCGCTCCTTCTGCAAATGTAGCCATACTTTGTCGCCCACCTGGAAGTGGTGTGGCACCCGGTGTTGATCATGGCGCTGCTTGTACTTCGCATTGGCTCTGTCCAATATATCATGAACCTTTTGGCGGATGTGTTGAATGCGCTCGATGAAGCTACTTGCTTTGTCAACTTCAGACTGGACATGAGCTGAATCGGCCTGAGAAGCTGCAAATGGCATGGCTACGTCAATGGGACATAGTGGCTGGAATCCCAAGCCCACCTGAAAGGGGCTATGGCTGATTGAACTGTGGAGAGCCCGATTATAACTATGTTGTACATAGGGGAGGCTCTCGTCCCATGTGCGTGGATGCTTTGAATTGTACATGCGCAGAATGTGTACAATCATTCTGTTGATGACCTCTGTCTGGCCATATGTTTGGGGATGGAAAGCTGTGGACTTGGTGAGCTTGTTATCCAACATTGACCAGAGGCTGGACCACAATGTGCTAAGGAACCTGCTATCCCGATCTGATATGATAGACTGTGGGATCCCAAAGTGCACCCACACTCGTTCAAAGAAGAGTTTAGCAATGGCTTCTGCTGTGATATTCTTCTTGCAGGCCGCCATAATGGCCATCTTCGAGAATCTGTCGACGACCATGAAAACACAGTCATTTCCTTGCTTAGTGGAAGGCAGGCCCGACATGTAATCCATGGAGATGGATTCCCAAGGTCGACTAGGGGTAGGTAGCGGAGTATATAGGCCTTGCTTCTTGATGGTCAGTTTGGCAATGGCATAAGCAATGCAAGATCTGATGTGCTTCTCGACATCCTTTCGAAGGTTCAGCCAATAGAAATACTTTTGTAGGATTGCTACTGCTTTCTCGACCCCGAAATGCCCAGTGACTTGACTATAGTGTGCTTCCCATATCATCTTGGCACGCTCGCTTGAAGGAACACAAAGGTGTCCCAGGTGACATAAAAGTGCATCTTGGAGGTGAAAATTTGGAATTTGCGTGCCCCCCAAGAGTGCCTTGTAAGTGTGGCCGAATTCTGGGTCACTCTCATAGAGAAGCGGCCAATCAGAAGTCTCGTGCCCACAAGAGTTGAGCACGGTGGTGAGTGCCACGATCGGTGGTTGGCTGAGGCAGTCTGCAACATTATTGGTGCTACCCTTCTTATACTTGATGTTCAAATGAAACTGTTGCAGATATGTGGACCACTTCTGATGGCGATCATTCTGCAACTTCCCTTGTGTCTGTATGAACTGCAGGGGCCGGTGGTCCGTGTGGATGATTGTTTCCTTCCCCAAAATGTAATGCTTCCATTGTCGACAGGCTTGCACAATGGAATACATTTCTTTGTCATAAGTGGGATACTTGCGAACTGTCTCAGACAATGTCTCACTGTGATATGCCACTGGATGTCCCTGTTGAGTAAGAACCGCCCCAATAGCATAGTCAGAGGCATCTGTCTCGATCTCAAATGGCTGCTGCAAGTCTGGTAAGGTGAGCACTGGGGCAGAACAGAGGCGATTTTTCAATTCTTTGAACGCCTTCTGTTGAGGTTCCGACCAAAAGAATTTTGCTCTCGTTCCTCCTTTGGTGACTTGACTCAAGGGCCAAGTGATATGAGAGAATCCCAACACGAATCTACGGTAGAAATTAGCAAGACCCAGAAAGCTGCGAAGCTCTGTTATAGTAGTCGGGGCTGGCCAATCCCGAATGACTTGGATCTTGGCTGGATCCACATGCACCCCCTTTCATCAATAATGTATCCCAGATATTGAACCTGGGTCATGCCAAAAGCGCACTTCTCCAAATTGGCACACAACTTGTGTTGCCGCAGTGTTTGGAGGACTTGTCGGATGTGGTGAAGGTGCTCTTCCCAAGTCTAGCTGAAGATCAGAATGTCATCCAAGTACACCACTACAAATTAGTTGGTGAATGGCTGCAAGATGTCGTCCATCATCCTCATGAAGGTTGCGGGAGCATTCGTCAACCTGAAATGCATGACCAGCCATTTGAAAAGGCCTTCCTTGGCTTTGAAGGTGGTCTTCCACACATCGGAGGGTTCAATCGGTACCTGGTGATACCCCGACTTCAAGTCAATCTTGCTAAAATATTTTGCACCTTTGAGTTGGTCCAGAAGCTCATCAATCCGTGGAATCAGGTACCTATTCCGAATAGTGATCTTGTTCAATGCCCGATAGTCAATACAGAGTCTCCACGTCCCATCCTTCTTTTGTACCAACACGATCGGGCTCCCACAGGGCGATGAACTTGGTCGGATGTGACCTTTCTGCAGCAGCTCTTGAATCTACCTCTTGATTTCATCGTTCTCCAGAACAGATCACCAATAGATCGTTCCATTGGGTAGCGACGCACCTGGGTTTAGATCAATCAGGTGCTTGACCTGACAGTGCAGAGGAACCCCTATGGGTGAGGTGAAAATGTCCCCGTACTCCTCCACAACCTTATCCATTTGTTTTTGTCATGCAGAGGAGCCCTGTCTGGAGGTTGTGGCCACAGTCTTCTTCTTGCCCTAGGGGCGGATCATCAGGAAAACAAATTTTCTGGTTTGGGAAATGAGCTTACTACATTTTTTTGCAGTAACCAAAGAGATAGCGGCAGGAGGTGGTACCTCTGGTATCCTGTACAAATTATTTCCCAAAGTAACAATAACAATGCGAGGCCGAGACTCATACACAACATGACGCTTCCACAAGTATGGTTGTCCTAATAATACATCAGAAACATCAATAGGAGAAACGTCACATAATACCTCATCCGTGAAGGGCTTGATGCTATAGGGAAGGTGGCACTGTTGGCTGACGCGGAGATCTTGTCCTTGGTGAAGCCACCCGATGGAGTATGGATGTGGGTGAGCTGTGGTTGGCAAGCCCAACCGCTTCATGGCGTCTACTGAAATGAGGTTCTTTTGGCTCCCATTGTTGACAATGAAATTTACTAAGGAGCCCTTTACGCACATCTGGGAGTGGAAGAGACGTTCCTCCTCTTCTGGATCTTCCAGTTCCTCCTTCTGGATCTTCGTAGTGGCAACAGTGGCATTGGGCTCTGCATCAATAATCTGTTTCCCTTTGTCATTCCCCTTATTAGGTTCTGATTCAGAGTTGGAGCATGCATCTGACTCAGAAGCCCGCATCTCGGCCACCAGCAACTGCTTGGCCTGACACTCACTTGTGTTGTGAGTGGAGCTCTTATGGAACTCACACCACTTTCCTGTATCCTTCTTTGGCTTTGCGGTGTTGTTCTTTGCTTGTGGCTTCGACAGGTTGTCTTGAGTCGCCATGCCTTGGCTCTATCCTTTGTTCTGCGGTTTGGGAGCACCTTTCCCTTGCTTTTGATTCGCAGATCCAAAGTCTCGCTTCTTCTGTTTGAATTTTTGCTCAATCTTGGCAGCATACCGGTATGTCGTACCAAGCGAGGAGATGTCGAGGAACTCAATTTCCTCCTGAATGTATCTATGCAGACAACTGTGATACTTTAGCACCAGATGTTTCTCTGAATATTTGATACCCAACTTAGTACACAGGGTATGGAATAGATTCATCAGCTCATGCACATCTTGATCCCTTTGTTGTCGCAGAGTGGTCTATTGTATGTACTTGTCCTCATAGCTCCCCATGGGATAGTATTGTTCCTTGATGGCATCTCGAAAAGAATTCCAAGTGGGTATGGCTAAGAACAGATAGGGTTATGTCTCGTCCTTTTTCTCACAATGGGTTTCCCACCAGTCCTTGACATGGGGTGTAGCTTTGAGGAGTGAAAAAATAATCTTCTCCTTGTCAGAAAAGTCGTGAACCGAGAAATATCATTCTAATAGATTCAACCATCTATCTATGGTATCTGCATCTATTTGACCCTCAAATATGGGAATGTCAAAATTTACTTGTACCTTAAAAGGAGTCGCACCTCCAGAGTGGCTGCTGGATGCAGATGCGCCACCGGTGGGTAGTCGTTGAAGGATATGGGCAAAGTTATCCATCATCGTGTTCCTTTGTTTTTCGAGGGCCTCCTCGAGCAATATTTTGATAGGATCTCCTGCTCCCTCATATTTCTTTTCATCCCCCATAGGCGTCCGTCGGGGTTTGCGAGGCTGATCTTGCAAAGGTTCCACCAGATTGAGCCCTAACTCCTTATACCCCGACCTCATTGGGGACATGCAAAGAAGGATCGAGAAAAAGAAGACCGCTCTGAAACCACTGATCCAGATTTATGCAGGAACGCAACAGAATAAACACATAACCATAAATACAGATATGCAACGGAAATAACACTTCATTTCATTAATATCAAAGAACTAAAATTTGGTTATAGACAGAATGGAAATAAAACTAGCTAGGGCACTGGTAGCTATCTCTGAGAAGAGATGTGGCGGCTACAGGCCTCTGAACTGAGTTACAATGAGGCTCAAGGGCCTATTTATTATTTAGAAACAATGGGAAATCCTAAACATCCAAAACCCTAACCCTAGGAGATGAAGCGCCAAAACTATGGGCCCCGTTTGGGTAAATTGGTGTTTCAACTTCCCAGGGGCGTAACTTTGGCATACAATCTCTGTTTGACGCGTACCATACCTTGTTAGAAAGATCTATCCGACTACAAATTTTGAAGGAGGAATATCGATCCATGGATCCATGTTGCTCTCTGTTTTCCCAAAAAACGTCGTTTAGGGCCTCAAAACGGTTCCGGAAGTTCAGGACCTGAAAAACTGCTAAAAATAGTAAGTTGTGCCGAAACTGAAAAACTGAAAGAGACAATGGTGGGGCCCCAAGTGGAATAGGCGGGTGACCACCAATATCCACTTAGATCAATTGAGCTCCCTATAATCCAGACACATGTGCCATGATCCATCCTTCTTGTGCACCAATACTACTCGAGCAAAGAAAGAACTTTGACTAGGTTGAATTATACCAGTCTCTAACATTTCTGCAATCATACATTCAATTTCGCTCTTTTGGACATAAGGATATTTGTAAGGCCTGATGTTTGGAGGAACACTTCATGGAATCAAATGAATAGCATGATTATGATCATGAATAGGTGGGAGTCCTTTGGGAGTTTCAAACACCTTGGAATGATTGTCCAAGACATTTTGGAGATCTAGAGCAATAGATGATTTTGATGTTGGAACTTCTAGTGAGCATAATTGTGCAATTACGTCTCGTTGTTCTTTCTTTAGAAGCCTTATCATGAAATTAGAGCCTATTATCTTTCCTGGCTTCCCTGCGATACCTCGTAATTCGATTTCCTTTCCTTCTGAAATAATTTCAAGAAAAGTTCTTGAAAATTAAAACCTACCGTCCCCAAAGATTGTAACCATTGTACTCCTAGTACAACATCAATACCTCCCATAGGAATGGAAAGCATTAGACTATTCAATACATATTCCCCCATGGTTAGCTTGATATTATGGCATTTTCCAGAGAAATTTATAGTTCCTCCATTTCCAACCATCACTTGACATTCTGGTGCTCAGTATAGGAAACAATTCAATTCCTTGGCTACCTTACAATGAATAAAATTATGGGTACTACCTGAATCAATCAACACTATTACCTTTTTCTTCTTGATATGTCCTTCTATCTTAAGGGTTTGAGGAGTGGTAATTCCTACCAATACATTACACGATATGGTCAGTCTCATTTCTTCTTATTCTAGGGTTGGTTCTTGGTGTATATCCTCTTCTTTTGAAGTTCCTTGTTCATTTTCTTCCTCCTTTTCACAATCTATGTAAAATAATTTCTTCTCAACACACTTATGACCTTTAGTGTATTTGTTATCACAACTGTAGCAAAGCCATTTTTCTCTTTTTTCTTCCAATTTTTGTGGTGTCAACCTTATAGGTTGTGGAAGTCTAGGAGTAGCAACACTTCCATATTTATAGATGTGAGTGGTAGGCTTCCTTGTCGCCATAATTTTACATTCAATTTTTCTTGCCAACCTGAATGTCTTCTCCAATGAATCAGGTTCCCAAACATGAAATTCAAGTTGGATGTTATCTTTTAAAGTCCCTATGAAGACATCAATCTTGTGTTCCTCTGCAATATCAGTTACCTTTATATTCAATTTTTGGAAGTCCTCAATGTGCTCCACCATTGAACCCTTTTGTTTGAGAGTTATCAATTGGATAAAGAAGGTGTTGCTCTTTGTATCCTCATAATGTGCTATCATTTCCTCCGTAAAAATTGAACAAGTGATAATTTTTTTACGGGAGAAAAGCCATCGATACCATACAAATGCATTTTGTTCTAGATGTAAAGTTGCAATGCATATCTTTTGTGTGTTTTGCACATTATTGAGATCAAAATATTGCTCCATCTGTAGTATCCATGTTACAGGATCCTTGCCATCAAACTTCCTCATATCCATCTTTGGAATATGGTGGTTCTTCAATCCAACATTAGAGTTTATGAAATCACGATTAACATTTATTTTGTTCTCATCAAGAGTTTCCTATACTAATTTCCGCCATTAGGAATCATTTCTTGCATTAAACTTGTCATCAAACCTTCCATGTCTGCTTTTAGATCATTCTTCATGTCTTCCATGTTGTCTTTCATTTTTTCATCGATCTTAGCTTCCATGTCATCCATCTTAGCTTCCATTCTAGCTTCCATGCCATTCTTCAAGCCATCCATCTTAGATTCCACGCCTTTCTTCAAACCATCCATCTTATCTTCCACGCCTTTCTTCAAAACTTCCATTTCATTTTTTGTTGCTCATTGCAAGACTGAAATTTGGTGCACTTGCTCTTGTAATTTTGATATGTCATGTTGTGCTTCTTCCTCTTCATGAGACATAGTAGAGCCTTCTGAAGGCTTAATGGGTGTTGAATTCTTTTTAGGTGGCATTTTATAACCCAATACTGATATTTATGCTTCAATATTCCCTTGGAATCACTTCAAACTGATTTTTCACACAAGACTTGTGCAATTCGAAAAAAAATACACACCTTTTTCTTGATTTTGAGGATCTCGATATTGAAACTGAATTATCTCTGTGATTTAGGATCTTCAATATCTGAAATTCGGCCCTGTGGTAGACCTCTGAATCTTCTTTCGAATTCCACAGGTATGACCTGATTTGGATTCTTCAAGGCCAAGTTATGCCCAATCTCCCATAATGACCTAACTATGGACTGGTTCAGTAGAGCGAACTTGTACAACGTGCCACGTGTCATTGTTTCCTCCAAATCTGAAATTGATACATAGGAAACTACAATCCATGTACTTCTGTCCAGTGTTTACAAAATTCCAATCTGACGCTCAGATAAAGAGTTATGACGATTTTCCCACGGCCACCTATTTGAGATGAAATTCGGGAGCTTAAAAAAACCCTAACTTCCACATATCATTTCTCCGAAAATATTGCAAACCTAGATCTAAAATATTTATAGGAAGTTCCTTAGGATGTCGTCTTCGCTCTGTAAAAATTTTAGCTCCTGAACCTTTTCAGACAAAATTTTATAGTGAAAATGCCATGATGACCTGTTTTTGGTAAAATTCGGGAGCCTGAAAAAAACCCTAACTTCCATAGATCATATCTCCGAAAAAATTGTGAACCAAGATCTGAAATTTTTACACGATGTTCCATAGGATTTTGGCTTTGCTTTGTAAAAATTTCAACTTCTGAAGCTTCGTAGGAAAAAACTTATAGCGAAAATTCCATGATGGTCTATTTGGAGTAGCGAAACCCTAGAATCCAAAGCTCTGATACCAAATGATATGAAACCAGCTCCAAAAATAGAAGAAAAGAGTGAGAAACGCCTTAGAAATAAGCCACTTCGAGGGGAAAACCTCCTTTACATTACATAAATGAACAATTCTTGGATGATACAAATGACAAAACCTACTTCTATATATAGTAGTCCATGGGATCACAATATAAACCTAGCCAACCTAACAATAATAATGCAAGGTCACAATAATAATAATATTGGGGTTACAGGGGTACAACAATAATGATAAGGGGGTTAAACTAACAAAAATATGGGACTATACTAGTAATATAGCAACCTAACATGCCCCTCTCCTTCAAAAAAGTGTTGTCCTCCACACTTGAGTAGCTCCGGATGCTTCTGTATAAAATTATCATCCTCCCATGTAGAATCTTTAGTGGGTAAGTTCTTCCATTTGATGAGATACTCTAAAATTGATCGATTTCGTAGCCTTCGAGTTCTTGTTTCCGTGACTGCTTCGGGTTCCAATATGATTTTTCCTTCCTCATCAAGTTCTGGCAATATTGCTTGAACTGGAAGTTTGTCCCCTATAACCTTCTTTAAGCATGAAACATGGAAAACTGGATGCACTCGCGAAGAAGCAAGAAGCTCCAATTTGTATGCCATAGTACCAATCTTTTGCAACACCTTGTAAGGACCATAGTACTTTGGAAATAATTTATTATCCTTCTGAGCTTGCTTGAGGAATATTTGTTTTTATGGTTGTAGCCGTAAAAGTATCCATTCTCATACATCAAAACTTCTCTCACTGCGATGTTGATCTGTTTGTTGTTTCATTTGATTTTGTGCCAAATTTAGGTTATCCTTTAAGAGTTGGAGAACTTCTTGTTGATGCTCGATGTGATCTTCCATTGCTTGAACCCTAGAATTTTCTCTTAAAGAAGATGTGATGGACGGTGGATGATATCCACAAAGTGCCATAAATGGGGTCATTTTTGCTGCAGTATGGAAGGAAGTGTTATACCACCATTCAGCGAGAGGTAACCACTTGACCCATTTAGTTTGCTTATCAGATACAAAACAACGAAGATATCCTTCCAAACGTTTATTCACTATCTCAGTTTGACCATCGGATTGAGGATGATAAGATGGGCTATGAGCTAGTTGAGTACCCAAACAAGAAAATAATTTCGTCCCAAAATTTCTAGTAAAAATGGGATCTCTGTCACTTACAATAATCTTTGGCTTTCCATGTAGCTTTTGAATTGTTTCCATAAATGCAATAGAAACTATACTTGATCTAAATGGATTAGATAATGCACAAAAGTGTGTATACTTGGTAAGTCTATCAACTACCACCATGATAAAACTCTTTCCTTTAGACATAGGTAAACCTGTGATCAAATCAATTGAAATCTCCTCCCAACGTTGACTAGGAATGGATAAAGGTTGTAGAAGATCTGGGGTCTATCTCAACTTTATTTTTCTTGCAAACCAAACATTTCGCCACAAACTTTTGAATATCAGATTTAAGGCCATCCCTGTGGTAAGTTTTTAAAAATCCTGAGTGTCCTCCTAAAGGAGAACTGTGCAATTCCAAAAGAATCATTTGTTTTAGCTGGGAATTCTTACAAATATATAAGCGATCTTTGCATAAGGAATCATTTTTCCAACTAAATGTATCAAATGTTTTAGGATCTTGCTGCAACTTTTGAATGAGTGTCCACACTTCTTCGTCCTTCTTCTATTCATCCCTTGCTTCGGTTATCCACTCTGGTTGGATAATAGAAATGGCACAAAGCAATGCTTCAACCTCTTCATCCTTTCTTGAGAGTGCATCTGCAACAACATTTAGCTTCTCTTTATTGTAGATGGTTTCAAAGTCACAACCCAACATCTTTGTGACCCATTTTTGCTGCTCTTCTAAAGATAGTATTTGTTCCAAAAAGTGTTTAAGACTATCATGATCAGTTTTTACCTTGAAGTGTCTTCCCATTAGGTAAGGTCGCCATTTCTTTAGTGCATGTAGTATTGCCAACATTTCCTTCTCATAAATAGCTTTTTGTAAATACTTTCCTTTGATTGGACGACTTTCAAATGCAACGGGTCTTCCTTATTTCATTAAAACATCACCAATTCCATTTCCTGAGGCATCACAATCCACAGTAAATGTTTTTGTGAAGTCTGGTGTAGCTAAGACTGGTGCTAGGCACATTGTCTCTTTAAGATGTTCAAAGGTTTTAGTTGCTTCAGGAGTCCATGAAAATGCATCTTTCTTCAATGATGTTGTTCGAGGTGCTATTATTCTCCCATAATTCTTAACAAACTTGCGATAATACCCTGTTAACCTGAGAAATCCTCGCAACTGCTTTATGGTTGTGGGGACTTTCCATTCCTTAATGGCTTTAATTTTATTATGGTCTACCTTAACACCTTCGTGAGATACAATATGACTCATATATTCCACCTCTTGTACTCCAAAGAAACATTTGAATGTTTTTGCATATACTTGTTTCTCCTCCAATAGTTTGAGCACCCTATCAACATGTTGAACATGATCCTTCCAAGACCTACTGTAGATTTGTATGTCATCAAAAAATACTAGCACAAATTTTCTAAGGAAGGGTTTTAAAATGGAATTCATCAACCTCGGAAATGTAGAAGGTGCATTGGTGAGGCCAAATGATTTGACCAAAAATTCATAATGACCCTCATGAGTTCCAAATGTTTTTTCCCGAATATCATCAGTATTCATTCTAATTTGATGATATCTTGATCGAAGATCCAACTTGGTAAAATAAATTGCTCCATGTAATTCATCCAATAATTCATCAATCACAGGAATGGGAAATTTATCTTTAATAGTGAACTTATTGAGCTCTCTATATTCTAGACATATGCGCCATGATCCATCCTTCTTGTGCACCAATACTACTAAAGCAGAGAAAGAACTTTGACTAGGTTGAATTATACCAGACTCTAACATTTCTGCAATCGTACGTTAAATTTCACTCTTTTGGACATAAAGATATCTGTAAGGCCTAATGTTTGGAGGAACACTTCCTGGAATCAAATGATTAACATGATCATGATCACATATAGGTGGGAGTCCTTTGGGAGTTTCAAACACCTTGGAATGACTGTCCAATACTTTTTGGAGATCTAGAGAAATAGATGATTTTGATGTTGGAACTTCTAGTGAGCATAATTGTGCAATTACTCCTCGTTGTTCTTTCTTCAGAAGCTTTGTCATGAAATTAAAGCTTATTATCTTTCCTGGCTTCCCTGCGATACCCTGTAATTCAATTTCCTTTCTTTCCGAAAATAATTTCAAGAAAAGTTCTTGAAAATTAAAATCTACCATCCCCAAAGATTGTAACCATTTTAATCCTAATACAACATCAACACCTCCCATTGGAATGGAAAACATTGGACTATTCAATACATATTCCCCCATGGTTAGCTTGATATTATGGCATTTTCTAGAGCAATTTATAGTTCCTCCATTTGCAACCATCACTTGACATTTTGGTGTTGGGTATAGGAAACAATTCAATTCCTTGGCTACCTTACAATGCATAAAATTATGAGTACTACCCGAATCAATCAACACTATTACATTTTTCTTCTTGATGTTTCTTTCTATCTTGAGAGTTTGAGGAATGGCAATTCCTTCCAATGCATTACACGATATGGTCAGATTCATTTCTTCTTCTTCTAGGGTTGGTTCCTCGTGTATATCCTCTTCTTTTGAAGTTTCTTGTTCATTTTCTTCCTCCTCTTCACAATCTATGTAAAATAATTTCTTCTCAGCACACTTATGACCTTTAGTGTATTTGCTATCACAATTGTAGCAAAGCTATTTTTCTCTTTTTTCTTCCAATTGTTGTGATGTCAACCTTGTAGGTTGTGGAAGCCTAGGAGTAGCAACACTTCCATATTTATAGATGTGAGTGGTAGGCTTCCTTGTCACCATAATTTTACATTCAATTTTTATTGCCAACCTGAATGCCTTCTCCAATGAATTAGGTTCCCAAACGTGAACTTCATGTTGGATGTTATCCTTTAAAGTCCCTATGAAGACATCAATCCTGTGTTCCTTTGGAATATCAGTTACCCTTATATTCAATTTTTGGAAGTCCTCAATGTGCTCCACCACTGAACCCTTTTGTTTGAGATTTATCAATTTGCTAAAGAAGGTGTTGCTCTTTGTATCCTCATAATGTGCTATCATTTCCTTCGTAAAAATTGACCAAGTGACAATTTTTTTATGGGAGAAAAGCCATTGATCCCATACAAATGCATTTTGTTCTAAATGTAAAGTTACAATGCGTGTTTTTTGTGTGTTTTGCACATTATTGAGATCAAAATATTGCTCCATCTGTAGTATCCATGTTATGGGATCCTTGTCATCAAACTTCCTCATATCCATCTTTGGAATATGGTGGTTCTTAAATCCAACATTAGAGTTTATAAAATCACGATTAACATTTATTTTGTTCTCATCATGAGTTTACTCTACTATATTTCCGCCATTAGGAATCATTTCTTGTATTAACCTTGTCATCAAACCTTCCATGTTTGCTTTTAGATCATTCTTCATGTCCTCCTGTTGTCTTTCATTTTTTCAACGATCTTAGCTTCCATGTCATAAATCTTAGCTTCCATGCCATTCTTCAAAACATCCATCTTAGCTTCCATGCCTTTCTTCAAACCATCCATCTTAGCTTCCATGTCTTTCTTCAAAACTTTCATTTCATTTTTTGTTGCTCTTTGCGAGAGTGAAATTTGGTGCACTTGCTCTTGTAATTTTGATATGTCATGTTGTGTTTCTTCCTCTTCATGAGACATAGTAGAGTCTTATGAAGGCTTAATGGGTGTTGAATACTTTTTAGGTGGCATTTTAAAACCCAATACTAATATCTATGCTTCAATATGCCCTTGGAATCACTTCAAACCGATTTTTCACACAAGACTTATGCAATTTGAAAACAAATACACACATTTTTCTTGATTTTAAGGAGCTCAATATTGAAACTGAATTATCTCTGTGATTTAGGATCTTCAATATCTCATTAAGGGAATTTTGAGGTCTAAAATGGGCCTCCTAAGGAAAATGTACAATCAAAATTCATTTTATGAGAACCAATCACATTTTAGGAGATGACATCATCCCTAATGGTTGAGGTGGCATTGTGTGAGTTAAAGGTACTTACTTGTTACATTCTCAATGGTGGATAAAAACTCATGGTTAACCATGACAGTGCTCTAAGTACTTTTAAAGTCATAAAGTAAAGTACTCATAATAAATGTCATTTCACATTTTTTGAATAAAATATTATTATTGTCAATTCATATTTTTAAAAAAAATCAATGCATATCCCTACACAATCTTCATGTATTTACACACTTTTCAATAAATATTAAATTATATTATATTATTTTATGTAGTATATTAATTACATGTTATTATATAATTTAAATAATATAAATTTTAATTAATAGTATATTCTATAATTAAGAATTTATATTTATATTTTATTTTAAGTTATTTAAGTACAAAGGACAAATGCATTAGTTGTACAATGATAATGAATCTTTCTTAAAAATATATTTTTTATTTATAGTCACATCAATACAATTTTTTTATTAATTTTATTTTGATACAACTTTTGAATTGAATTTAACTATGGTTACATGGATTTTGGTCCAAAAAGTGAATTGAAAATTCATAAATATTATTTTATTGATTTAGCTATTATTTTATTATTTCCTTAGGAGGCCCATTTTAGACCTCAAAATTCTCCTAATGGAAATTTGGCCTTGTAGTAGCTCTCTGAATCTTCTTTTGAATTCCACAGGTCTACCCTGATTTGGATTCTTCAAGGCCAAGTTATGCTGAATCTCCCACAATGATCTAATTATGCACTAGTTCAGTAAAGCGAACTTGTACAACGTGCCACGTGTCACACTTTCCTCTTCTGAAATTGATACATAGGAAACTACAATCCGTGTAATTGTGTCCGCTTTTTACAGAATTCCAATCCGATACTCAGATAGAGAGTTATGACGATCTTCCCATGGTCACCTCTTTGAGATGAAATTTGGGAGTTTGAAAAAACCTTAACTTCCACAGATCATATCTCCAAAAATATTGCGAACCAAGATCTGAAATTTTTACAGGAAGTTCGTCAGGATTTCGGCTTCGCTTTGTAAAAATTTCAACTTCTGAAGCTTTGCAGAAAAAATTTTACAGCGCAAATGCCACGATGACCTGTTTTTGGTGAAATTCGAGAACCTTAAAAAACCCTAAATTCCATAGATCATATCTCCGAAAATATTGCGAACCAAGATCTGAAATTTTTACACGACATTCCATAGGATGTCAGCTCCGCTCTGTAAAATTTTCAGCTTCTAAACTTCGTAGTAAAAAAATTATAGCAAAAATTCCACGATAACCTCTTTGAAGTAGTGAAACCCTAGAATCCAAAGTTTTGATACCAAAAGTTATGAAACCAACTCCAAAAATAGAAGAAAAGAGAGAGCAACGCATTAGAAATAAGTCACTTTGAGGGGGAAACCTCCTTTACATTACATAAATGAACAATTATTGGATGATACAAATGAAAAAAACTCCTTCTATATATAGGAGTCAATGGGGTCACAATATAATCCTAGCTGACCTAACAATAATAATGTAAGGGCACAATAATAATAATATTGGGGTTATAGGGGTACACAAATAACAATAAGGGGGTTACACTAACAATAATAAGGGACTATACTAGTAATATAGGGACCTAACATTGTAGTTGTTGACAACCGAATCTTCTTCTTTACCAGTCTTACCAAAACTATGATTAGTACCAAATTACATATATTCCTTTTAAAGACTAGTCTTTGCAAAAACATTTATAATAACATTTACAAAAAAACACAAACTATCACCGTGAGACCCATAGACCAAATTCAAAGTGGACTTGTTAGTCCAAGATAATTACCGGTGACGTGGCAGAATAATTGGCGCGTGGAGAGGTTGTAGCTGGATCGATGATGACCATTGGAATGTCATGATGTTCATTTGATTCAATGTCTGAATCGAAGAACACATAACGTTCCATTCGAGACAACCTTACCACTATATCATCCAAATTATATCTGATGTCTCGAAGAATTCTTTTTATCTCCTCCTAACTCAAACAACTTGTAATTGTCAATTTACTTGTCTTTGACGACCATGCTGAGCATAGTTTCCAGTTGACGACAAGGGGTGATGGGGTGAAGGAAATGTATCCTTCTCTTGTAGAACTTTCCCGAGTCTAGATACCATTTGAGACTGTTTCCACCAATCTTCGAGTTAGAGAAATAAACACGATCCCCAAACTATTTTGCCTCCAGATGGAGGATTTCCTTCTGAAATTGTAGTGGGGCTACCTCAAAGAACTTTGCAACTGATTCCCATCCAAATAAACATCGTCCTCTCGATGAAGATGTGCCAGTAGTTCTGCGACCCCTACAACTAGGAAGATGCTACTGCGGAGCCATACAACCAATTGACTTTTAAATGAAACAAACAAGGATTGTGGTGTAATGACCCACTTGTATGGGTTGAGCCTCTGAATATTTATGTTCCAAGAAAGCCACAGACTCTAAAAGAAAGACAACATGGAGAATGGTATGAGTTTGAGGTAAAAGATTTGAAAGCCCCAAACTTGTGTAGAGAGGAAATTCCTGGTGCCCCCAACTTTTCGTGACCCAATATATGAAGGAAGGAAGAGCACATAAACAGACACTATTTGGAACAAGAGCACGGAAGCAAACACTATAAATTTGACCAAAATCCATAGCAATGACCCTATTAAAACCAAATGGAGAAGGTACCTTAGTACCACACACCACAAACCAACAATGGACAGTGGAAATCTATACGAATAGGCTCTGAATTATGTGGATCTACCGAGGGTAAAAATGCCACCAACTCAAAAGTTAGACCATACCATGAATTATGGAGGAAGAGAATATTTTCCCTCATTATTAATGAGCAATGTGACAAGAGAAAAACGATTAGGCAAACAATTACAAACTCTACAACAAAGAGATATCCTTAGTTTCACACCACTATGACACAAACTTATTGTAAAATGATGAATGAGACACAAAATTATTATACCTCCGCTCGAGCCAAAGTATAACTCACATGTCACCCCTTAACACAATTGTTTTTCCACCCTGCTTCCATGACCATGGAGATATAAGGAGCCAAGGACGTGAGGGTTGTTATGCGATATATAATATTTTCTACTTTCAAGATCTTCTCGTATTATTTGCTCATAAATGAGCTTACTACTCTGAGAGATAATGGTGATCCCAACCAATCCACCATATGATGGGAAAAAAAGCCATAGAAAAACCTGAAGCATTTTACCACCAGAAAAATGTATGTACTTCATACACCCATCTCCCACCTGCGCATAATTAAATCGATAGAGCTGCTTAAGATTTACCTAGCCTAGAGACACCACGTCTTGTCACGTGAAGGGCATGCGGCTCGAGAGATAGACCATAACACTCTCACCAAGGGCTGCCACCCTGTCTCACCAAACATTTTCTCCGCATGCTAATCATTATGATCTCATAATAGAGTAAGGTTTTATTTTAATTTATGCAGTATTTAAATTTGAAAAATAAAAAGATTGCATTTTAACATAAAAGTTGTCAAACACGGAACATAAAGAGATTACATCATTATATTATTGGATATTTGATTTAAAAAATGTATATGTTATAAAGGACAAATTATTGGTTAACGAACATGTGGTAGTTGTAATACGGAGAAGGGTTTAATAGTTGGGTTCGTGAATAAAAATTTCAAGGAATATAAAACCTTGTAATCAAAATAAGATGGGTTTGGTGGTTAATGTCATTAGGATAATGATTCTTAATAAGATTTTAATGTTTTTATTTATGGGGTTAAGTTTAATTTGATTGTTTTTATATGTTTGATTTTATATAATAATTTATAATTGAGTAGTTATACTTATAAATAATAATAATAATTTATTTTCGAAAGAATATAGTTAAAGTTAGATATTGAATTGATATATGTGATTTTTTGTTTATGGAACAACGAATTTACTTTTGCACAATGATTTAACTATTAAAGTTTACAAAGATTTACATATTCTACTTTTTTCTAGATTTGAATATGCAATCTCATACAAAAAAACACGTGCTCTTAATCATTAGGCTCACTCAAGCTACTCATATTTATGTTCAAATTTAGTTGTGGTTGGTTTATTTGTAAATAAAATACTTATTTATTTAAGTGAGAAGATTTACTTTAATTTTTTTGGAAAGCCATATTTTTAAAATATGTTTTAGGATTTTGTTTCGTAGTTAAGTTGTTAGGAATATGTGTAAGGTAATATAAAGAAAATACATGCACAACAACAATAATACTTTATCCTGGAAAAAAATTACGGGACAAATAATCCATTAAGATCTTTGATTACTCTTTAGCTAAACTTAGGTAAGCTAAAGGCTAAGTGAGCCCAACAGTTACTCACTTCTGACGCTTTACAATGGAGGAACCCAAGCCTATTCATAGGCTTCATTACATCTAGTATTATGGGAAAGATATCTGGATATGAAAACAATGACTAAAATGTCTTTCACTCATTCCCAAGTCAATATTAAACCTAACACAAGTTTGTATAGAGTTGGGTAAAGTCACCATGTGATCAAATACCTTATGAATTTATTTTGAAGAGGATCTTATTATGAGATTGTCTTCATTATGTTCTAGAGCTTATTATGTTAGTGTTTCTTGTAATATTGATTATTATTTTTTTAATTTTTTTTTAAATAAAGAAATGAGGTGAAGTTATCTATGTTAAGATATAACGTTCTTATCCTTTCATATGGAGTGATAACACTTTGATTTGTGTAAGATTGGCTTCATGAATTTATTTCAATGCATATATGAAAATTCAAGTGGGAATTACCTATTTATAATAGTTAAATAGGTTTATACAGTTAAAACCCATCAAGATGAGTAGGAAGCTGCTTGTATTTCACTTAATCAATAAAATTGTAATGTATAGATGACAGGCCTCACTAAAAGGTCAACCAACAAGATCATGAAATGCAATAATGTAGGTACAATTAAACTCCCATTATGCAAAATGATAAATGTATGCAATTAAAGTTAGCCATCTATGAAGTGATTATGCCTTTTGGACTAGTCAATGATGGTTTGTCTCTAATAGCGGTCACTGATGAGCCTATTATATATGGAGGATGATGCCAAATAATCACGATATTTCTCCACCAAATTTTTAAATATTGTTCACTTCTAATTTATATTTATACTTTATTTGAAAACTCATAACAAAGTGTCATTTAATTAAAGGATCCATAACTGTCACAAGATAACAAATTCTCGTTTAATTAAAGGATCCATAACTCCCAGTTCTTGTGAGAATCAACCTTTTCATCTTAAATTTCAAGACATATAGCTAAAGATTTGGTTCATTCAATCATGATTTATCCCTACTCTTATTTATGGAGGTAAGAGAGTCTTTATTTTAGTGTGCCCTTTACACATTGATAAAAATATATTAGTGCCTCAACAATCATTCTTATCAAGTTTAACATTGCCTCTCCCATTTTTACACATGATCTTCCAAATTGTGATGATGATTGATGGGTTACGCAAATAAACACCTTCCACATGGTTCATCTCAAAGTAGTTATATCTTTCACTCGACATTGCCATGCAACAAAGAGAAAATAAGATCCACTCCAAGAAACATAACAATTGCTCCTCAATGCTCCATTTAGTTAGTCTTGATATTGACATGTTGCCTCCATGCAAGTTATCAATGGACATAGAGGACCCATTTAAAAGTGAAATAAATAGAGGCATTTGAAAATATGAGATCTTGAAAATGTTAAAGTCAATAAATATAAGTTGCATCAATAAATCCACTCTTATCGAAACTCTGGTATCACTGTTGTACATTTTTTTTCAGAAAGAAAAAAAACGTTGTTTGTATTAACAGTGCATTTAACAAAACATAATATTCCCATCATGAGGTGATGAGGAAAAACGATCCAAAACAGTTCCAAAGTGACAACTGCTAAGAAAGGAGGAGTCAAAGTGAGAACATATAAGGATCATACATATATGGGGCGTATAAACATCCCAAGCAGATTGCAAGTCCAGAAAGAGAAAAAATGAACAGATCAGCCCATTGAAAGGGGAGAGTGTTGCCATTCTTGCTGGGCTCAACATGATTGAAGAAGAGACATAGTAACATCAACAAAAATAGGCCCGGTAGATGTATCAAAAGAGGCCCTGTAGAAAACACAATGCCATTGACTGACTGTGCATTGAAGAAACCGCAAGGAGAAACAGAGTTTAAGAAACCGGCGCTCCTGCTGAAACATAATGACATCCTGTAGACGGTCTGCACATATCTGGCCCATGTGGCAGCTCCGAAAGGGGTAGATGACACTGTTGTACATATTTTTGTCTCAATGACAAGTTCATTAGAGCTACCAAATATCCCAAACTCCAACTCCAATTACCCTACAATTTAAAAGTTTCTTTTATTTAAATTAGAATATGTTCCCATCAACATCAAATTAAAACAAATCACCATATTCCCTAATAACATCTTTTCTATTACTAAATAATATCTTTTCTATTAGATTTATTCCTTAAAATAAAAAATGAAAGACCAATTTATCTTCAAATATTCATCATATTATCAATCAAATTGTATTTAAAAGTTACTTTTAAATATGTTCCATCAACACTAAATTAAAACAAAATGCCATATTCCTTAATAACATCTTTTCTATTACTTAATAACATCTTTTCAAAGAATAACATCTTTTCTTTTAGACTTACTCCCTAAAATAAAAAATGAAAGACCAATTCGTCTTCAAATATTCACCATATTATCAATCAAATTGTATTTCTTTTACATTTTTAAGAACTCCTTTAAAGCCTTATAACTATCAAATACACCTACTCCTCTTTTTCTAACTCAAAAAAAATATTTTTGGACCGTATTAGATTAATTGCTCTCTAATTTGAATAAATCCAAAGCAAAAAACACCTACTTTCTTTTTCTTACTAAAAAAACGCGTCGACAAAATTTTAATACATGTAATTTTCACCAAAAATTTATATACATATTTTATAGATCAAAAGACAAATTCCTAATTTTTAGACCATATTAAATTAATTGCTCTATAATTTGAATAAACCCAAAGCAAAAAAGCCGATTAAACTTAACTTTAACGTCACATGTTTTAATAAATACTTATATATGATTTCGTTTAAAGTGGTCAACACTGAACTTTGAGGTATAAACTCATTTATTATCATACAACTTAACACGTGATTTTTTAGATAATCATTGGCAGAACAAAATACGCGGCAACACGTGTTTTTTGAGATAATTATTGGGCGGAACAAAATACGCAACAATCTTAAAAATAAATAGTGTCTCTTGATACTCATTATGGATTTTATTTTTATTTTTATTTTTTCTCTTCTTACATTTTCTTTCATATGATTTTTAATATTTATTTATAGTAGTTTTATTTAAT
Organism: Pinus albicaulis; assembly: GCA_034641835.2. NCBI lineage: Eukaryota > Viridiplantae > Streptophyta > Pinopsida > Pinales > Pinaceae > Pinus > Pinus albicaulis. The sequence goes on from CM076570.1 coordinate 1,484,542,150, forward strand.
GAAGTAAAGAAGTACGTTTTAATGAAGTTCAGGGGTTATCAAAAATTAAATTAAAATATTAATTTTATATCGCACGTTAAAGATTCTTAATATAAGATAAAAAAAGCGTAAAAGCCCTTAAGCGGCTAGTCCCGCCGCCCGGTCAAGCATGCCAACTGAATACATGCATTTTATTTTTTCCTTTAAAAATTAATTAAATTAAATTATTTACAAATTTAAATGAATAGTAACATATTTTTTTAATAAATAAATTCATGTGTAATGGCATTTACAACTACTATGTTAATATTTCATTTATGGTTAAGAAAATATAAGTCCAACTTTTTGTATGCAATCGATTTCACTACATTGCATCGCTTTAATGGAAAAATGGAAAGTTACCTATGAAAAAGATATATGTCATAATCTCTAGTTCTCAGGAATCAGAGGTAGCGTATTCTCAACTTATCTTTTTGGTCTTATGTAGATTTGGCGATACCTATGCTTATCCTTGGTGGTAGACAAGATTTCTCAAGTCACTTTATTGGATGTATCTTTTGGATGTGTTATTGAATAAATTTTTATGTAAAATTTTTCAATATAAAATCTTTGAATATTAATAGAAATTTACTAAACATATTTACAAAAAAAAAAAATTGTTTCAATGGATGGTACGAGATATTTTTATTTTGTTAATTGATTAAGCATGTAAGAAGATGTCTTCTTTTTATTAGGTTTTAATTTTGATTACTGATTAGATCCATTAAATTTCAATATTAAAAAATGGTGTTGTAATTCTCGAATCACCAACAACACAATGGAGTCTCCCAAATATCATTTAAAAAATGGTTGTAAAGGGTAACTCCATGGGTATGAGTGTTTTGTCACATTTCCTCGGTTGAACTTGAATTATAGTACGAGCTAGGACATCGTGGCAAGTGTTTGAAAGCCTTATTAATAAAACTTTTATCAACCTTAGGTAATATGGACAAGTTTGCGATGATGACTATATGCTTCTTCTGATTTTAGTTGGGCTTTAGCATCTACATCCTTTCAGCCAAAATCGTGTTAGAATATGAAAACAAGATGACCAACAAAGCCACATTTCTCAAAGCCATTCAAATTCGATTTTGCGATTTGATCATTGTCGAATCCCTCCATGTTTCTGCGCTATGGTTCCAGAACGTAGAAAAAGCAAAAATGACCTATGGAGGAATACGAAAGGGTTTGTAGTTATGGATACTGAAGAAGAAGGAACCATCATGGAAGAGCACTACAAGAACGAACGATTACGTATAAGGAATTTTGACTCATGGTGCTCGATATATAATGTGTAATATCTTTGGGAACCTCTTCAAGGTCTTCTCCAAGTATGTTCCTCCCATACAACTTACCATCAAAGGTTCCAATGACATTTCTTAGTAAGTAATTCCTCTATATACCCCTAGAATGTTGTATTTAATTCCCCTATAAAGTTGTTTGTGTGCTTGTGGGAATTGAACCTATGATTACTTCCTCAATGTTACGTTTTTGTTATAATAAATTTAGGGGGTTTATAATTTTCACTTGAACTAAAACCTTAGTCTAGTGCCTTTGAATCCATTTTCTTAACGGAGGAACAAAAATTGAGTCCAGGGCTTGAGATCACGCATCCATTGTGATGCATAGCCATCCTCACATAATAAAAATGATAAAAGTGGGATTTGAACCCCACACTCTCAATGGAGCACAAAAACTTCAATGTGGGGTCTTAAACCAATTGGCCATTATGACACTTGGTGACATTGATAGAAGAAAACAATTGAGAGTGGGATTTGAACCCATTCCCTTTTCAACTAGAACCTAAAATAGAACCTTAATTTAGCACCTTCAAACCCACACTCTCAATGGAGGAGAAGAACTTGAGTCTGGGGCGTTAGACAACTTGCCTAATCTGAGAGAAGAAAGTTTGAGTGTCGGATTTGAAATCACACACTCTTTAAGAAGAACATAAAATAGAGCCTTAATCTAGCACCTTTTAACCCACGTCCTTAATGGAGGAGTAGAACTTGAGTCTGGGGCCTTAGAGGACTTTACCATTATGCCACTCTATCATGATTTGGACCCATACCCTTTTAGACTAGAACCAAAACCAAAACCTTAATATGGTGCCTTACTGATGCGGGAGCATATACAAGTCAAATTCACCTTTGACATCCTTAGGTCAAAACCCCATTTGCTAAGGGAATTGTACCCCTAATTTATTTATCAAGTAAAGTTGGGTTGCCTAAGTTATTTAAATTTATAATTTTTTTGCTAGCTATAATATAGAAGGAATTTTATTTGTTAAAAAGTTAGTGGAGTGTCATTTGGTTTCTATGTTATAGGGACAATGTAATTAAATATGGGATTTTGTTAGATAACATAGAAAACATATTTGGGTTGTTTAATTTGTATAAGAACCTTATTAAAATATTTCTCTTATGTGTGACCATATTTGAGAGAGAGACCTATACAAAGGGAATTGTACACGATTCTAAATTATTATCTTCCCTTCAATTCAAAAATCAGTATTCATTATCAAATTCTTGGTGTGTGTGTTATTAATTTTGTGCATGCATGAGATTGGCTTACTTGTAGGTTAAATAGATAGAGCACAGAGTATATGTGGAGTTTGTTAGCTACGGTAAAGGCCCCACATAGCCATACTTAGTCAAATATTGAGTTTTTTTTTAAAGTCTCCATGTATTGAAAGAGAAAAGAACCATTCCCCATCAAATCCATTCTCGTCTATGTCTTCACCATCGATCATCAGGATGTTGGAATCACTTATATGTTGGAAATCAAACTTTTGGGCATGATTTGATAATGTCATGTTAACTAATGGATTCAAGCACAAAAACATCCCCGTAATTTGCAGTATTGTGTATCTCCACCTTTCGATCGAGAAGCATTATCAAGTTTATGAGAAACAAGTGGCACCGTTAATTTTTGAGCCGATAGATGGACACTCATTTCCATTATGTTTTGTTGTTTATCACCGAGCACTCTACCGCTTCACTGCTGAGTGTTCCACCGGATCAACAAACACTTAGTACTGACATCCTTTGGAACTGGTATAATACTTAACAATGTCCAACATATAACACAATCACTGTTAATTTCTAGAGCGTCTATCGATCTTGAAATATCAGGATTGTTCACATTCTAGGAATTTCTTAATCACCATGTTGATCTGATAAGCCATCTCCCAATCCAAAATATAGGCTTGCATTTTTTACCTTGACGCTTGGTCATATTTCCAAGTGAGGACAATTATTCCACGTAGCGTAATTGTGATGAGATTTGAGGATCCTACTGATTATTCCACCTAGCGTAAGTGTGATGAGATTTGAGGATCACAGTAGGATCATCGAGGCATCATTAGTGGTATCAGAGCAACAATATATAATTTGGTTCTTAGAGATGGCTGACTGAGAAGCAACAACGAGAGGAGAAACCCAAAGAGAAGTCAAAGGATAACTTGTAGTAAATGTGGCCTTGCAAGCAAAAGTAAGGCAACTACAAGAGAGGATGGCACCCCTGGAGACTGCGTAGAGGAGAGGAGTTGATGCAACATACCCCAATGATGTAGAGGGAGAGTCTTCTAGTGAGGAAGGAAGAGAAGAATTAACAAAGGAGAAATTGTTGAAAATGATAGCTAAAATGTCTACCACTAAAAATGGAGGTACCAATGTATGAAGGTCATCTAAATGTCTATGAATTAATGGGTTAGATAATTATTTTGATTATGAGGATGTTGATGGGGACATGTGATTCAAGTATGCAATGACTAGACTTCAGAGCCATGTAACTTTGTGGTGGGATAACGTATAAGCAAAACGAAAAAGGAAAGGATAGTCCATAATTGAAGTTCGGGACATAATGGTAGCGAATTTTAAAGGTAAATTCCTACCCATGGATTATCAACTTAATCTTTTGAAACAACTAAAGAATCTTAAATAAAATTCTATGTCAATCAAAGAATACTGAAGAGTTTTACAAGTTAAATATTAGAGCTTAGAGTCATGTAGAATATAATGTTAAGAAAGTTACTAGATATATAAATGGTTTGATATTTGATATTCAAGAAGATATTAACATATTGTCTTTGAAAGTTGTTGAGGATGCATACCAAGCTACCTTGAAGGAAAAATAGAAGATTGCTCGAAAGTGAAGTCAAAGAATTTGAGGAAGAGAGTCCCGCAATAGGCAAAGGACAAAAAAGTAGAAGAGGAAGAGTCCAATGTGTAAGAGAAGAAGGAAGAAGCTTCAACATCCAATCACCAATAGGAGGTGATTCAAGAGGAAGAAGATCATTCTCCAAAGGCATAGGCCGAGGAAGATATTATCAACCCAAATTCTTGAGATGTGGAAAGCTAGGACATATGTATTAGGAATGTCCTAGGAATGTGCTAGCAGGACAAAGAGGTGCTCATGTTGCAAAATAAAAGGAGGAGAATGAGAATCTAGCCTCAATTGAAGAAGTTCCTGAAGCAAGGAGTCTTTGTTGACGAAGAGAGTGTTGATCAAGGCATAGAAGGAAGTCAAAGAACCATCTGAAAGGAGAAGTTTATTCAGGTCTGTCTGCAAATCTAAATATAAGTACTACAAAGTTGTAATTGATTGTGGTACCATGGAAAACTTATTCTCCACTTAAATGGTAGAGATATTAAATTTTAAGAAGAAAACACACCCTTATCCCTACAAGGTATCTTGGTTGCAAAAGGGCCATCAAGTTTTAGTTAATGAACATTGTAAGGTGGATTTAATATAAAGATGAAATTATATGTGATATGACGCAGATGGATGTTTGTCATGTTTTGTTGGGGAGACCATCACAATATGATAGGAAAGTTATCCATGACAGTGGAAGGAATACACATACTCTTGAGAAAGATGGTTAGAGGCTCACCTTGTTACCCTTACGAGATGAAGAACATAAAGATGAAGCAGATTCATGTGTATCGATGACGAGTGGGAAAAAAATGTTGCAAAAGTGAAGAAAGAGTAGGTACACTTTGCTTTGGTTATTTAACGGTAAAATCAAGAATTATTTAATAATATTTCAAATTGAATAAAAACCTTTTAATGTAACATTAAAAATTTTTTATTCAATTTGAAATGTTATTGATGATTCATGGTTATATCGTTAATATTTGACTGTTGGAATTTTGTTTCATCTCTACATTATTTAACATCATTCCTAGATCAAAATCGCCATCTTAGTCCTCATGATGAACAATAGTGGATGGTTCAAAACAAGGTGACCAGATATTTTCAATGCGATTTTACTGAAAGAAATTTCTCATAACAATATGAATCACAAAATCTTGAATTTAGAAATTACAACCATGCACATAAGGGCCATTGCGATAAAAAAATATCAATTTGAACGGACACACTTGCAGGTATCTAAGATGAAGTTTGATCTAAAATTTTTGAAAAGATGTAGAGATTATTTTGTAGTTCCCGTTTTTTTTCGTATTAAGCATCACCTTAATAATTTTAAAAACTATCATATTTTTTTGAAAACAAGTTTGGCTCTTTTTCGATTTGAAATCTATAGGGTTATGTTAGTTCTCGATTTTCTTTCTCAAAGGTCATTTTTGCTGCACTTGGAGATTTCACATATCATGTCCTCATCCCTGTGGAAATGGATTGAAGCACACTCTACCTTAATGCCTCTTCATTTAGATGAAGGTTATAATAAAAAACATTAAGAAGTTTTTCAAACTCCAAAGTGAATTTCCTTCTCATGTTTGTTTGTATGACATTGTTTGGAACTCTTCCAAAATATGGATTAATGGTGATCAAATTTATGCCCTCAACTCCTTCATTCACACAAGTCAGTTTTGTTCATCTTGCTCTCCTCCCTCATAGGTAACCTTGCACTCAAGTTCATTGGATAAGAACCACCCTATCCTTTGCGTTGACTACAAGACTGTTGTCGATGTTTGGTTCAACAATATCAACCTTGACTACAACAATGTGTTACGTTGTAGGTGAATTCGATCTCTACAATTTCTATCGATCGATTAGGTGTCATAAAATCTATGGTTCATCTTCCTCAGTCACCAAGCGTGTTCCTCTTTCTCATCCAACATTTATCTATCTCGAGTTAATTTTACTCACTACGGTGGCCTTGTCAAACCCAGTTCTGTTCTCTCTGATGATCATTTCAAACCTTGCTTTACCATAATTACTTCCCATCATCATTCCCCACTCCCATCTTTCTCTTTCATTGAGCTAGCCCCATTAACCCTAGGGTCGTAGTCTCCCTCAAGCACATCTGCTACGAGGGGAGGCTCTCCCTCCGACCTTGTTGTCCACTGATTCCATGCCTTAGTGGTATCCTCGATCTCTCATGTGTCTAGCTCCTCTGCTTATGTGGACCAAAAGTTAATCCCATTTATCTCACAAATCTCCATTTCTTGTCCCAACACTGATGTGGTCCCTTCATCAAATCCCTCAAATCCCTCGATTTCCTCCCATACCACAGTTTACCCCCTAGACCCAATTTTCCCCTCCAACATCATTAAAAACCCCTCCATGAACGTCCTGCCTCTAATTCTCATTCCCAAATTGGTATCCATTTCCCTTTCCATAGCAATAATGGGTTATCCCCTTTTCTTAATAAGACAGTTGTTAACCTCTCCAAGTTTAATTTTGATCCGTTGGTTTATTGACTTTTGGAAAAAGGGTTAAAATTTTCCCTTCCCGTGAGAAAAATTCCGGTTGAGGAAATTATTTATGATGTTGAATTTGGTATTAGGGACTTCCCAAATAATGTAAAATATGTTATTAGACAAGATAGTGTAGTTATTATTAGAAGGGATAAACCTCCGAAGAGAAACATTAACAAGTTAGAGTTCAAAGCTCTCAAGGACTTGAACACTAATGCCAACATTTTTATTATCAAAGTTGACAAGGGTGGGGCGGTTGTTATCTTAGATAGAGAGGACTACCATAGAAAAATGTTGGATCACCTTTGTAACAATGGTAGCTACAAAAATCTAAGTAAGAACCCCATAAAAAGTCTCTAAAGTTGTTTCTTTAACTATTAAATCTAGTAGCACTATAAACTCCATAAGCCATAAGCTTATTAAGAGAAACCCTCTTGCTCCAAGGATGTATGGGCTTCCCAAGATCCATAAGGAGCCCCCCTAGACCCATTGTCAATACAATAGGAGGCCCTACTTATCTCCTAACAAAATATTTAGCTCGGAAACTCAAACACCTTGTTGGTGTTACAGAATTGTTTGTCAAGGAATCATCCTCTTTTGTCAATGAGTTAAAGGGTATTAGGTGTGAACCTGGTGATATTCCATAGCCATAAACAATATTACAACCAAGTATAAATTTCCACTTCCACACATTGATGACTTGATTGATTTTATGAGTGGTAATATATATTTCTCTAAATTTTATTTAAAGAGTGGGTACCACCAAATCCAAATTAGAGAAGGGGATGAGTGGAAAACCACCTTTTGAGACAAACCACAGGAAGTATGAGTGGCTTGTGATGCCTTTCAATCTTACTAATGTACCCAATTATTTTATGATATTAATGAATGAGGTCTTAAAGGAGTTTACAGACAATTTTGTGATTGTGTATTTAGATGGAATTTTAGTGCACAATAAAAAAGGAAAAACATCTAAGACATCTCATGCTAGTTTTGAGCACTCTACGACAAGATAAATAGTTGATAAATTTAAAGAAATGCAGCTTCATGAAGAATGAATTGGAGTACCTGGGATTATTATAGAGGGTGGATTGAAGATGGATTAAGATAAAGTAAAAGTGACAATTAACTCAATGATGGTACCGAGAAACATGTTTGAGGTAACAAGCTTTCACATTCTTGCCAACTTCTATAGAAAATTTATAAAGAATTCCAGTAGTTTGTGTGCACACATTGTTTAAATTATCAAGAAAATTAATCAACCATTCAAATGGACTGTAGCAGCAGATCAAAAATATAAATTTTTGGAACAAAGGATTACATAGTAGCCTGTTTTGGTGCTTCCAAACTTCATAAAGTCATTTCAGGTTGAAATTGATGCTAAAAAAATTGTTATTGGAGCTGTGTTGAGCTAAGAAGAGCGACCAATTACTTATTTCAGTGAGAATTTAAATGAAACAAAGAAGAAGTACTCCTCATAAAATAAGGATTTCTACACTATTGTGAAGACCTTGAAGAAGTGATAACACTACCTTGTGCCCAAGGAATTTATTTTGATTACGGATAATCATGCTCTGCAATTTATAAGCACCCAAACAAAATTGAATTAGGGACACACTAAATGGGTGGAATTTTGGAAAAAGTTCACTTTTGTAATTAAGCATACTAGTCGGTCATCAAACTACACCTTCAGTCATAATCATATGGCACTTTTCATTTCTTAAACACAATCTAGTAGCAATACATCGTTCAAGGACTTTTTCTAAAGTTTTCAGAGCTTGATCAAAGTCATCTCATAGTGGGGTGAAATCATCCATATAAAACTCAAGTACTTCAATCATTAGGTCAGAAAAAATACTCAATATTGCTCTTTGGAAAGTTGTTGGAGCATTTCACAGTCCAAAGGGTAAAACTTTGTATGTGAATGTACTCCATGGGCAGTTGAACATAGTTTTATCTTGATCTTATGAAGCAATCTGAATTTGATTGTAACCACTGGAACCATCTAGGGTAAAATGGTCTTTTTGAGTAGCTTTATTGAGCTCTCTATAATCTACACAAATTCTCCATTTCCCGTTTTTCTTAGGGACGACTACTAACGGGGAAATTCACTTGCTATCTGAAATTGGGTATATGAAGTCTACATCCAACAATTTATGCAATTCTTGTTTCACAATATCCCTGAGGTGCAGATTCGACCTCCTCCGGGGCTGTTAGAGAGGACGAGCGTCCTTTTTGATATAAATGTGATGGGTGCACAACTACGGTTCAATACCTTTCATGTTTGAATATTCCCAGGAAAAAGCATGCTTGTATTTACGCAAAATCTAAATTAATTTCTATTGCTGATATTTTTCCATACCAACATTAATATTAAGGGTTTTTCCTAGTTCTATTTCAATTGGAATGATGTTATGGACATCAGTTGTAGGAATATGATTGTCATTTAAATTTTCTAAGGGGTCTCCTTGTGTGATCAGGAGATCATGTCCATTGCTCAAAAAATCTCAAAAATGAAAGTGCTCAAAAAAGTTTGCAACCTGAGCGACTGGAAAGGTCTCGTCGCTACGATTCTGGTGCCGTGAACGGTTCACAAAATAGAGGTCGTATGCAGAAGTTATTAAGGCTTGAAAGGCCCAGTAAACTCCAAAAAAAATGACATTTTGACCCAATTTTCATTTGTATAAAAAATTTTCAAAAAAAATATATTTCAAAAAATATTTTTTATTGTATAGTTTTTGGGGCCAATCATATGGTGCCACGTGGCCAGCCCAGAGGCTGCCACGTGGCCCCAACCTAGAGGTCAATGGTCTTATCAAAATATTTTGAGATCTGCGAGGTTCAAACACAGGACCTGCCCACACACAACACACACGCCCGACTGTCGCACCACGGTGGTAGTTCTTAACCCCTAAGTGTGCCATCGTTATTTAAACGTTCAACTGTTTGTAAACTGGTGGAAAAAGGGGGCCAGCCCTTAGGGGACCAGCCCCCACTCCATAAGGCTTTGTGCTCAGAACTGTGACCATATGCAACCATCCGGTGGGCGGTTCGGTGATCAACACAGAGTGCTCACATGGATTAAACCCGCAGCATTTAATTCAAGTTTATCCAAATAGTTTTTGTTCCAACGGTTTCGGTGGAGATTTGCATGTGACCACCTCCACCAGCATTAAAATTAACTGCCAGTCTATCCGATGGTTCCACTGGCAGACCTCCGAATCCGACGGAAATTTCCAGTTTTGTTGGTGTTAACTGGATTTCATCCAGTTTTGCAGGAGCTTTCTTAGGTGTGATTGGGAAAATTGCAGTTTGGGTCATAACTCTTTGGATATTCGACCATTTTTTATGAATGAATATTCATTTTTGGCTAATTTTGATATTTTAAACACATTGGCAGAGGTTTCAGAGCCATCAGAGGTCAACTTGTATATTTTTAGCTTCAGGAGAGGTCAAGGAACCACCAGGGCCACTAGGGTGTTTTCAGTGTATTGAGCATCCATTCTCTATTTTCTGCAAATGAATAGTCATTCCTGACTAATTCAAGCATTCTAAAGCTATTTTTACAGAGATCACAACCATTTTAGGCTTTTATTCACATGTACTTACCATTTTTGAGCAATAAGATATGAGGGACATGCCATTAGGAGCTGTACCAACAGATGTAGCCCATGAGGGGTGAACTGCTTCATCAAATTTGCTGAGTATTGTTACATGTGATGTTTATTTCTCTGTTATTTACTATTGTACAATGTTATACAAGAAATTACATGCTTTAACCTCACAGATAAATCCATTTAACTAAGTTAAAACCATTTGTTTCACCTGCAAACTTTAGAGAACCTTATGCACACAATATAATTACTGCTTGGATACTTAGCACAGAAAAAACTAATACATTCCATTCAGATCAAGTTGGTATCAAAGCTTTAGGTTGAGCTTGAGTTAAGCTAGAGTATTTTCTCTGTTTAATCTTTATGCAAGGGATTTGTTTAACAGTTTGCAAGAGTTTTAATGCTTACTAGGCTAAAGCTTAAGAGAGGAGAAGGTCAATTGGTGAAAGTTCAAAGTAATCCTCAGCCAAGGAAAGCAAGAGTTCCATTATCTCCACCTTCAATTTCACCTCAAAGAGAAGCAGAAGAAGCCATAAGCATAACTTCAAAAGAAGGAGAAATTTCTGAAGATGTTGATCCCAAGGAGGAAGAAAGAGTTTTCAGGAAACCATTCCTTGACATGAATGAAATGGTGAGAGTTCTTTACCAAGAAAGGAATGAAAGACTTGAAGGAGAAGGATCTAAACTTCACAAGGAAGGAGAAGGATATTCAGGAGGAAAGAGAGATGAAGATAAGTCAAAGAAGGGAAATGGAGGAAATGGAGATCCACCATCCTCATCCTCATCTTCATCGTCATCATCCTCTACTTCGGTGAATCAATCTCACAAGTCAAAGAACACTGGTAAAAGTACTTTTTTAAAACTTGATATTAAAATTGAATTGCCAATGTTTAATGGTGAAGTCAATGCATAAAAAATTGACAATTGGATTTGGCAGTTGGAGGTTTATTTGAGAATCTAGAACCTTCATGATGACGACACTAAAATTCAGCTAGCTTCTTTGAGAATGGAAGGTGCAGCACTTGTTTGGTGGGAAGCCAAGACAAAGGAGGAGATTAAAAAACATGGTAAGATTATTTTATCATGGGCTGATTTAATTACTGCAATAAAACAACAATTTTATCCATTAGCTCATTTACAGAAAGCTATCATGAATTGGAAAAATTTCAGACAACTTCAGGGAAAAAATGTACAAGAGTACACCCAAGAATTTAGAAGAAGAGCTCTCTTATTAGGGGTATATTTGCAAAGTCAAGACACTTTGCTGAAGTATATAGGAGGCTTACATAGCTACCTAAAACACACTATCCTTATGTTCAATCCTACTAGTCTAGATGAGGTTTGTGTTCAAGCCACACATTTAGAGGCTAGATGGAACAACACTTTTGAAGAGGGTACGAACAAGCCTTTCAAGGGGAAAAACAAAGACAAAACCTCAAAAGGAAAAGGAAATAAAAATGCATATGTCAAGAAAGAGGGAGAGAAAGTGGTTTGTAAACATTGTTTAAGAGAAGGCCATGAAGAGAAAAACTGTTGGAAGTTACATCCTGATAAAAGAACCCATTTTAACAAAAAAAAAGGGAAGCAGAAAACTACAACTACTACACAACAAGACTTAGGCGATGATTCAAGTGATGAAACCAAAATTACAGCCATGGGTTTGAAGAACATGAAGGGAAAATAAAATGAAACTAAACCAAGTACTAGTACTTCAAACTGTCATGTAGAAGCTCCAAATGAAGAAGAAATAATTGAATTGTTTCATGTGAGAGTTATTTCAAAACATACAAATATTGACACATTGTTTGACAGTGGGTCACAAGCGAACCTTATCTCTGAAGACTTAGTCAAGAAACTAAATATTGAGACCATTCCACATCCAAAATCATATCCACTTGGTTGGATTTGTAGGGATGCAAACTTACAGGTTTCAAAGAAGTGTATATTGCGCTTTGCAATTACTGCACATTTTATTGACACGGTTGAATTAGATTTCGTTTCGCTTGATATTACAGGAATTGTTTTGGGAAGTCCTTATTTATATGGTAGGAAAGCTATTTTCTATCGCCATGAGAACAAGTATCATCTATTCAAATATGGCAAGGAGTTTATTGTTAGAGCACATCACAAGAAGACAAACATTGATATGGTAAATGTTGGACAGGTAAAAAGACTAATGAATTCTAGTAAGAGTTTCATACTTCTTATGATTAAGCCTAAAGCTGATGTGAATCATGAGTCATTTGAAGATTGTGATCCCAAGTTAAAATCAGATTTTTATAATGTAGTTGATGCATATCATGAGATGTTTCAAGAGCCAACAGGTTTGCCTCCTAAAAGGGAGATTCAACATGAGATTCAGTTGCAACAAGATTGTCCTCTTCCAAACATAGGCATGTACCGCATGTCTATCATGGAGAATGTTGAAATAAAGAGGCAAATTAAAGTCTTGTTGGACAAGGGACTCATAAGACCAAGCACTTCGCCATGTGGGTCACCGATAGTGTTTATTCCAAAAAAATATGGAACTTGGCATATGTTTGTGGACTTCAGAGCTTTGAACAAGATTACGGTAAAAAATCGTTACCCACTCCCTAGGATAGATGATTTGGTAGATCAGCTGAAAGATGATAAAATTTTCACTAAGCTAGACTTACTTAGTGGATACCATCAAGTTAGAATTGCAGAAAGTGATATTTGGAAGACTGCATTCAAAACCAAACAAGGACTCTTTGAGTGGCTAGTTATGCCTTTTGCTTTGTGTAATGCACCTGCAACTTTCATGCGTGTTATGGATGATGTTTTGCATCCATTCCTTGATGATTTTGTTATAGTCTACTTAGATGACATCTTTATTTTCAACAAGACTAGAGAAGAGCACGTCATGCATGTTAATAAAGTACTTGATGTTTTGAGGAAAGAGCAATTATTTCTTAAGATGTCTAAGTGTGAATTTGGAAAGACTTCTTTGGTTTATTTGGGACATATTATAGGAGGAGGTGCATTGAGAATTTATCATTCTAAGGTAGAAGCCATTGTGAATTGGCCTACTCCCAAATCCATTACAGAGGTAAGAAGTTTTTTGGGTGCAGCTCAATATTGGAGAAAGTTTATTGCTAATTTTTCTGCCATAGCGGCTCCTATGCATGCAGTGACAAGTGTGAAACGTGCTTTCCAATGGGGAGGCAAACAACATAAAGCTTTTGAATCTTTGAAAGAAAAGATCAATTCAGCTCCAATCCTTGCTTTACCGGACTTGAGACAGCCATTCGAGATACGGATCGATGCTAGTGATTATGCCATGGGTGCAGTTCTCTTACAGCATGGTAAGCCTATCGCTTTTCATTCTAAGACATTTAATGGCATTGTAGTTAATTATCCTACTTATGATAAGGAGTTGTATGTGTTGGTTCAAAGTGGAAACACTATTTGATGGGTAAAGAGACAGTTGTACATACCGATCACTAACCATTATAGTACTTGCAGTTGCAAAGTAAATTATAGCAATCACGTCATTTCAAATGGATGGGTTTCCTACAAAAATTTCACTTGGTAATAAGGTACAGGAAAGGTATTTTCAATAAAGTTGTTGATATGCTTTCAAGGCCTATTATTAGTGCTTCTACTTTTCTTAAGAATGATTCTATAGTACATGAGAGTTACATAGAACAATGTGCATATAATGTTGATTTTAAGGATGTGTATGCTAACTTGAGTGAAGGGAATCAAGTTGAAGAGAATGATTATCACATGCATAACAATTTGCTGTTTCATTTGGGCAAGTTGTGTATACCACAAGGAGAGAGACTAAGTGTCATGAGAGAAGCTCATGTTGGACAATGGGTTCAATGATCCCTGTGTCTTTCGTGACATGGACTAACCGCCTCTCGTGGATCCTAACTCTGGAAATTGTAGCGGAGACTAACGCCTGCGGGTTTTGGTCTAACAGCAATCATGATTCCAACGAGTGGTATCAGAGCCACAGTTCTCAAGTTCGAAACTCACCCGGCTCGCATTGGGGGGGAGATTGTTGGACATTGGGTTCAACGCTCCCTGTGTGTTTCGTGACATGGACTAACTGCCTCTCGTGGATCCTAACTCTGGTGATTGTAGCGGAGACTAACGCTTGTGGGTTTTGGTCTAACGAAAATCGTGATTCCAACAACTCATTCTTCTCTTGTTGCTAGAAATTTCAAGGTAAGCAAAACGGTGGCACATTTACAGAGGTATTGTTATTGGCCTCGCATGGTAGATAGTGTTTCATGTTTCATTAGAGGTTGTTCATTGTTTGCTACAAGAAAGCCTAGCAATAGGAAGATTGGTTTGTACACGCCATTACTGGTACCATCAAGGCCATGGGAAAGTGTTTCTATGGACTTTGTTGGAGGTCTACCTATGTCTAGAAAGCAACATGATTATCTTTATGTAGTATTTGATAGATTCAACAAGATGTATATTCTTATGCCATGTAAAAAATATATTAATGCTGAACAAACTGCTGAATTATATTTTCAACATTTATGGGTTCATTATGGTTTGCCTACTTCTATTGATAATGACAGGGATTCCATATTTGTTGGAAATTTTTGGTCCAATATCTGGAAGATGATGGACACCAAGTTGAAAAATAGTACTTCTTTTCATCCGCAAATAGATGGCCAAACCGAGGTAGTGAACAGAACCATTGTGCATCTTTTGAGAGGTTATTGCAGCAAGCATCCTAAGTTGTGGGATGAGCATCTACATTACATTCAGCACGCTTAAAACCAAGCCAATCATTCTTCTACAAATACTTCACCATTTGAAGCATGTTTTGGGTATTTACCAAAGTCACCTCTAGATTTCATTCTTGAGAAGGATGTAGCCATTGATGGGCATAGTGACATTGACAAAGCTCGCATGTTCATTGAGCGAATTCAACTTATTCATCAGCAAGTTCAAGAACAACTTGAAAAAATTCAAAGCAAATACAAGGAGAGGCATGACAAACATAGAGTTGATCACAAGTTTCAAGAAGGTGATGAGGTATGGTTGCACATTAGCAAAGAAAGGCTGCAAGGAGAAGGTAAAAATCTGAAGCGTATTTGTTATGGTCCATTCAAGATTATTAAACAAGTTGGTAATAATGCATTTCAACTTGACTTGCCTTCATATATGAAAATGTATTTCGTTGTCAATGTGGAGAATTTATGTTTGTATGAGCCTCCATTGATTGATGATCAAGGGAGTGACATTCAGTTGCCATTAATAGAATATTTCTCGCCAGAATTTCTGGACGAGCTCAAGGAGGATGCCATCCTTGATAGGACATGCACTTCTAAAAGAGGAAGTGTTGATTATCTTTGGATTGGGCTCAAGGGCAGCAAACCAAGTAAGGCAAGATGGATGGAAGTGGAAAAGGTGAGGGAGTTGTACCCTCATCTTATGAATAGGAAATTGAAGGCTTTTGGGGTCCAAAAGCTTCCCAATGGGGAGGTGTGATCAGGAGATCATGTCCATTGCTAAAAAATGCTCAAAAATGAAAGTGCTCAAAAGTGTTTGCAACCTGAGCGACCGGAAAGGTCTCGTCACTGCGATTATGGCGCCATGAGCGGTTCACAAAACAGAGGTCGTATGCAGAAGTTACTAAGGTTTGAAAGGCCCAGTAAACTCCAAAAAAAATGACATTTTGACCCAATTTGACTTTGTATAAAAATTTTGCAAAAAAAATATTTTTTATTGTACAATTTTTGGGGCTAATAATTGGGTGCCACGTGGCCATCTCAGAGGTTGCCATGTGGCCCCAGGCTAGAAGTCAAAGGTCTTATCAAAAAATTTTGAGAGCTACCGGGTTCAAACGTGGGACCTGCCCACACACAACACACGTGCCCGACCGTTGCACCACGGTGGTAGTTCTTAACCCCTAAGGGCACCAACATTATTTAAACGTTCAACTATTTTTAAACCGACGAAAAAAGGGGGCCAGCCCCTAGGGGACTAGCCCCCACTCCATAAGACTTCGCACTTAGAACCGTGACCATATGCAACAGTTCGGCGAATAGTTCAACGGTCAACGCGGAGTGTTCACATGGCTTAAAACTGCAACATTTAATTTCAAGTTTATCCAAACAGTTTTTGTTCCAATGGTTTCGGCAGAGCTTCGCATGTGACCACCTCCACCAGCATTAAATTAACTGCTAGTCTGCCCGGCAGTTCCACTAGTGGACCTCCAAATCCGGCGGACGTTGCTAATTTTGTCGGTGTTAACTGGAGTTCCTCCAGTTTTGGAGGAGCTTTCTTAGGTGTGATTGGGAAAATTGTAGTTTTGGTCATAAATATTTGGATATTCGACCATTTTTTATGAATGAATAGTCATTTTTGGCTAATTTCGACATTTTGAACACATTGGCAGAGGTTTCAGAGCCATCAGAGCTCATCTAGTTTTGGTTTAGCTTCAAGAGGTGAAGGTGTTGAACCCTTGGTTAAACTGAGAGGGGGGGGGTGAATCAGTTTAATGCAGTCATGGTCTTGTAAAACTTTATTTTACACTTATTTACATCTTCATTTCGTGATCAACTTAATATACAATGGAACAAAAATCTTAATAAGTGAGCATCAGATATTAAGCAGATTAAATACAGAATATCAACACATAATCATCATGCACATAGACAACAGATATAATTGGAAACCCATAAGGGAGAAAACCACATCTTATTATTGTTGTGATGCAAAGGCAAGCTCCAACTCCCTCTCACCACTAATTTTCTGTAGGCTCCAACCTACAGGACACTACTACCTCAATTCTGCAAGCTACAACTTGCAAGGAAGCTCCAACTCCCATCTATTTTCTACAGGCTACAACCTACAGGAGGCTCCTACCTCAGCCAGCTACAACTGGACATCTATCAAGCTACAACTTGAAATGGAAGCACCAACTTCCTCACTGTACAATAAAATCATATGCTGATTTACCTGGATATCAACTCTGTTTTTCTCCTTCTTTACTGCCCTCCTTCCAGCCTTCAAATTTGTTTTATATCATCCTTGGATCTTCACAACTCTTCTCTCTGCTCCTTCTTCTTCTTATAGTCTCTAACATCTCTATGCATACCGATATTACATGTTTTATATAGATAGCTTTATGATTTTTTTCATTCTACAGGGAATATGAAGTGAACAGGCACGACTCTTTGCCTTCCACCATCTCATTTTCTCGCTCATCATTTCAGGAGGTTACAACACTGTCTACTCATTTCAGAATTAACTTGGAGTTTTGATTTGCCTACGGAGACTTGCCTTTGCATCACATACAATAAAAATAATTAATTCATTTACATTTACAGTTACAACAAATATATTTCACCCAACCCTTTCATCTCTTTGCTCGTTGTGCATTTGTCTTTTCTGCTGTTGTCAGAGTCATTTCGGTTCCAGCTATTAAATTCAACACAGTTCTGCATAACTGTCATTTTGGCCTAACTCGACCCAGCTGTTGTGTTTCCAACAGTGCCACCATATGCTCCTACTCGAGTCCTTCTGCTGCGTTTAGCCTTTTCTTCATAATCCGTTGTTACCGCATCAACCACTATTCTGCACAAGTGTCGGATCTTACTCGAGTATATTCTTGCGTTTAGGCTTTCCTTTTTGTTTTACGTTATAATCTTCCTGTTCTCTCCGTTACGATTTAACAAAGGGAAATCCCATTCTCTCGAACTTGAAATGCTTTAGGCTTCAACATTGACCTGCATCGCGTCTGCTTCATTATCGCACTTCGCACTTCGACATTCCAACGTGATTCTTGAGTGCTTATCCTCTTGCAAATTGCGATATCCGATTGGGTCCCACAGCCAGTCTTCAATTCCTTTAGATTTTAGCTTTGAACTATATCGTGTCCGCTTCTTATCGCACTTCGGCGAATCCTATTACCCAATGTGCCTTCTTCCATCTGATCTCCCGATATGCGATATTCCTCCTGCCCCGATTGCGATATGCGATGAACTTCGCATCGCTACTTCGCATCGCATCGCATCAAATTGCCACTTCGCGGTATGCGATGAACTTCGCATCAATGATGTGTGATATGTGCTATGCCGCCATGTGTCCCTTTGCATCGCCACATCTTATCGCAACTTTGCATCACCACTTCGTGGTATGCGATGAACTTCGCATTGCCGATGTGTGATATTGCATTGTGCCACCATGTGTCCCTTCGCATCGCCACATCGCACTGTAACTTTGCATCGCCACTTCATTATCGCATTTCACGCTTTAGCGATTCAACCCGATTATCAAGCGCTTATTCTCCTGAGCTTGTGATGTACGATATGCAATCAGGTCCCACTTGATTGCGATATTCCTCCTATTAACTCACAATTTCGTGATGCCAAAGAATGTTGAGTCTCCGCCGTTGAATCTAGAATGATCCAACGGTCATCGCGTTATCACGTGCCAACTAGCCTAATGGATAATGTTTTTGAACCTACGCGAAATAGGCAGTTTTAGTATGTCACGCGTCGCCCTCCTAACTGTATCGCATCCATCTCACTTAAAACCACTTATCCTCCAAAAGCGGTGCGAAAACCCTCTAGTGGTTTTCGAAACCACTTTCACTATTTAATTTTCGTCGTTGGCTCATGGTTCCACATCCAATTTTTAATGTAGTTCCTCCGCATCATCAATTATGGCTCTGATCTTCATTCTAGGTACACCCTTCTCCTTTTACACTGCATCTGTTAACTCGACTACAGTAAACCCAAGTGGAACCTTCCAATCTGTTCCACCAACATTTGTCCCCACAAATGTCTGGTCTTATCCTCCAGCAAATAACACCTCTTGTAGCCTCTGCCACTTCACTTTCTTTCTCTGCAACAATTCCATGTGATTATGATCTGCTCCCTTGTCTTAGTGCTGCTCCTTTGTGCTCCTTTTCCATCATGACAATATTTCCAACAGTCTCCCCCTTTGGCATTGATGGCAATACTCCAATGCTTCCTCCAGGACTTCCTCTTCTTGCTTTTCAGAAGACCCTTTCTTCTTTTGCTTGCTTTTCCTCCCCCTTTGACATCAATGAAAAAGGGTTGCACATTTCCTAATGTAGTTTCTATCTTTTCATTTCCTCTGATCTTGAGGACATGTTCCATGCATTGCTCCATTGTTCTAGCTCTTTGATGACAATTTATTGACTGCTCTCCCCCTGGAATGATGCTTTCTTGTCTGATATTGACTATCACTTGTCTTCTGCACTGATCCTGTTTCTTGTATGTAGCCCTTTTTTATTTTATTTTTTTATTTCTGATTTCCGATCATGTTAGAGAGTAACATCTGCAGACACTACCCCTAACTTGTCTCTTAGATATTCGAATGGTTCTTTAGCGAGAGGCTTTGTGAATATGTCTGTTGTTTGTTCCTTAGTTGGTACATATTCTAACTTCACTAATTTCTGTGCTACTTGTTCTATGAGGAAGTGGTACTTTATTGGGATGTACTTTGTTATTGAATGAAGTACAGGATTTTTTGATATACTTATTGCACTTGTATTGTCACATTTGATAGAAATGGGTTCATCAATGCTTACCTTCATGTCTTGGAGAGTTTGTTTCATCCACATTACTTGTGTGCAACATGCAGCTGCTGCTATGTATTCTTCTTCTGTTGTAGATAAAGAGATAGAAGTTTGCTTCTTGCTTAGCCATGCCACCAGACTTTTTCCCAAATAAAAAGCACCTCCACTTGTGTATGCTGTCAATGTGAAACTTTTTCCTTTTGGATACCATAGGCCATAATGTGAGGTTCCTTGTAGATATCTAAATATTCTCTTGATTGCAAGTAAGTGATTTTGTTTTGGTGCTGCTTGATATCTTGCTGCAAGTCCTACTGCCAACATAATGTCTGGTCTAGAAGCAGTTAGATATAGCAGACTTCCTATCATGGATCTGTAAAGTTTTTGATCTACATCTATTGATCCATCATTAGCACATAGTTTGCATCCAGTGATCATGGGAGTTGACACAGGTTTGCAGTCTTCCATTTGAAACATTTTCAACATTTCTCTTAAGTATTTTTCTTGTGAAATGAATATTCCAGTGTTCTTTTGTTGAATTTGAAGTCCTAAATATAAGGTGATCTCTCCAATCATTGACATCTCAAATTCTGATTTCATTTCTTCAGCAAATCCTTTTGCTAACTCATCTTTGTTGCTATCAAACATGATGTCATATACATACACTACTACAATTAAGAGTTCATTTTCATTAGCCTTTATGTAAAAATTGATGTCTACTCCTCCTTTCTTGAACCCTTGTTTTTGCAAGTATTTTTCCAGTCTTGAATACCATGCACGAGCAACTTGTTTCAGACCATATAAGGCTTTCTTTAATCTGCACACATAATCCTGTTTATCTGTTAATGAGAATCCTTCAGGTTGTTTCATGTAGACTTCTTCCTCTAAATCTCCATTCAGGAAGGCAGACTTCACATCCATTTGGGATACCCTGAAATCATGATAGCATGCAAAGGCAAAAAAAATTCTGATTGCTTCCATCCTAGCTACAGGGGCAAAGGTTTCATCATAATCAAGTCCTTCAATTTGTGAATATCCCTTTCATACAATTCTGGCTTTATTTTTTATTACCTGCCCTTGTTCATTCATCTTATTCTTGAATATCCATTTTGTGCCAATGACATTTTTCCCAGTGGGTCTTGGAATTAATTCCCAGGTATTGTTCTTCTCAATTTGGTCCAGTTCTTCATTCATAGCATTTACCCAGTTTTTGTCTTTGCTGGCTTCTTCGAACTTCTTTGGATGTATTTGAGATAGCATGGCTAGGTATACTTCTTCTATCTGTTCAACAAGTTGTCTTATTGTCTAGACTCCCACACTTTTGTCCCCAATGATTTGATCTTCTGGATGGTTCTTTTGAGTGTATCTTGAGGGACCTTTTGAGTTTAATTCAATATCTTCTGTTATCTTGCTATGTTCATCATTATCTTGTTTCTGAGCTTCATGATCATCTGGAGGATTGGTGCAGCTTGTGTTTCTTGTTTTGTTTGGTAGATCTTTGTCAACTCTTACATCAATGCTTTCCACAATTTTGTGCATTCTTTTGTTGTAACACCTGTAACCCTTACTCTTGGATGCATGTACTAAAAATATTCCTTCATCAGATTTTGCATCAAACTTCCCTAGTTTTTCATCATTATTTTTTATGAAACACTTGCTTCCAAATACTCTAAAGTGCTTGATTGATGATGGTTTACCATGCCATAATTCGTAAGGAGTCCTATCACAATTTGGTCTTAGATGAGCTTTGTTGAGAATGTGAACAGTTGTGTGTATTGTTTCTGCCCAATAGGTTTGGGGAATGTTACTTTCTTGCATCATGGCTCTGGCAATCTGTTGTACTGACCTGTTTTGTCTTTTTTCCAATCCATTCCATTGAGGTGTACCTGCAATTGTAAAGTGTTGTTTTATCCCATGTTCATTGCATAGATCTGCAAAATCATAGTCTGTGAATTCACCTCCTCTGTCTGATCTAATGCATTTTAGCTTGCATCCTGTTTGATTTTATGCCAATGCCTTCAATATCTTGAATTTCTCAATTGCTTCAGATTTATATTTGAGAAATGCCACCCACGTCAATCTGGTAAAATCATCTATTATTAGCATGAAATAATATTCTCCACCTGGTGCATTAGTTCTTGAAGGTCCACACAGGTCCATGTGTACAAGCTGAAGTGGCCTACTTGTAGATAGTTCATCTTTGGTCTTGAAAGATGTGCGGGTCTGTTTACCCAATTGGCAAGATTTACATATGGTATTTGGAGGCTTCTTTATTGTAGGCATATTTTTGACTGCTTTCTTCTTGCTGAGACTGATGATGTGGTAAAATTTTAAGTGTCCCAATATTCTATGCCATAACCATGATTCATCAAGTTTGCTTATGTGGCATGCTTCATTCTCTTCTTCTAATATATAGACATTACTTTCTGTTCTAACACCTTTGATCAAGGTCTTTCTTGTGGTGCTTGATCTTACTTCACAATCTTGGGCTCTGAAAAGGACCTCACAGCCTTTATCACACATTTGACTCACGCTTAGCAGATTTTCTTTCAGCCCATCCACATATAGTACATCTTGAGCCTCTCCTCTTCCATTATTTAGATTGAATGAGCCATTTCCTTTTATTTTTCCTTCTTTATCATTTCCGAATGTAACATTTCCAAATTTCTTTTCATCAAAGGTTACAAACTTGCTTCGATCTCCAGTCATATGCTTTGAGCAACCACTGTCCATATACCATTGGCTTTTCTGATCTTGAGCTATTAGAGCCCGGTCACACTTATTCAACTTATTTTTCCACTGCATGCAGTTATTTGTTTGGTACCTTTTCTGAGAAGATGGACCACATTCTTTGAGAGGACATTTTTTAGACTTGTGCCCAATTTTATGGCAATCAAAGCATTTGATTATGTTTCTGAATGGATTATGTATACGAGTGAATTCTCCATTGTTCATGAGTCTCCATGAGGTTTTAAACAACAGTCTTTGTCCATACGTTCTGCACTCCATGGCTTTATGGCCGAACCCCTTACAACAAAAACAATACCCATGGAAACGATTGGTGTACTTGGTGAAGGGTTGTCCCCTCGATTTTTTTGCTTGAGGTATTCTTTTCAATTTATACATCCTTTGCTGGTTGAAATTGATTATCTTTGTCTGACAGTATGCAGCAATATGTCCCAGTTTGTGGTAGGCAAAACCAGTGACATTTCCCATGGGAGGAAAGAATCTCTTTTGACATCTTCTAAACTTGTTCAATTGATCTTCAGGAACAATTGAG
Organism: Pinus albicaulis; assembly: GCA_034641835.2. Taxonomy (NCBI): domain Eukaryota; kingdom Viridiplantae; phylum Streptophyta; class Pinopsida; order Pinales; family Pinaceae; genus Pinus; species Pinus albicaulis. The sequence continues at coordinate 1,484,565,268 of CM076570.1, forward strand.
CTTTTTGCAACTGCTTGCTTCTTCATCTCATTCTTTGTCTCTTGATGTTGCTGCTTGTTTCTGTTTGTTTCATCACACATCAATTTCTTGTTGGCTTCTGCTTCTGTGGTTCCTTTTTGAGCTGCTTCATCATTCCTTTCAATGTCTGCCTTCTCCGAGGTCTCCATGGAGGCAATATCATCTCCGAGCTGCTTACATCCCCTGCTCCTTTCGTCTATCAGTCTTCTAGCTGCATTACTCTCAGATTGCTGAGAGTTAATTTTTTCTTTTACAGCTTTCACAAAAATGATATTCTCGTTATCCTCTAACTTGGATTTGTTGGTTTCTCCTTCGTAACCTATCCCAGCCTTTATGAGAGGAGATCTTTGAGCATTTATTATTTTATTCAACTGTTAAGTGCTTGTCATTCAAGGAGTGTTCATTTTCAATTCCCTTTGGGTGTGTTCTAATTTCATTCTTAGGCATACTACTTCTTCTTCCAATTTTTCTTGCTTCTGAATTTTATCCTTAATTTTCTTTAGTAATGTGTCTTCCACCTTCTTAGCTTCTTCAAGTTCTACTTTCAATTGAATGAGGTCTTCTGAATTTGGTACCTCTTTTACATATTTGAGAAGAAAGTCTTTCTATTTTCTGCACTTGAGTTTAAGTCTATCTATTTCCTCCAGGGCACTTCTAAGCTCCCCCTCATGATCTACCTCACCTTTGTCCTCATCTTCTAGAAGGAATCATTCAGACTCTTCCTTGGCCATCAACGCAAATTCAGAGGTTCCTTCTTCATTTGAGGATTCATCTAAGTTTTCAGATGCACTGCTATCTTGCTGAGCATAAAGTGATTTTCTATTGAATCTCTTCCCTTTCTACTAGTTATTTGTTTTGGTTTTCTCTATCTCTTGAGTCTGATTCTTTGTTTTCTTGTAAGGACACTTTGATGCATACTGCCCAACTCTTCCACAGTTAAAGCATTTAAATAGAAGCTTACCTTTATACTTTCTTGAGCCTCTATCCAATCTTCTAATAATTTTGGCCTCTTCTTCATCAGAGCAGGAGCATATATCTTCCTTTTCTTCTTTGCTCTTCTCAGCCTTAAAGGTTTCCTCCCTCACATTTGACTTCCTCTGTGGAAGTCTCATCTCATAGGCTGTTAAGTTTCCAAGTAATTGGTTCATGGTCAATGTTTCCCAATCAGTTGTTTCTTCTATGGCAGAAACCTTGGGATTAAAACTGGATGGTAAAGATCTCAATATCTTTTGAACAATTACACATTCTCTAATGGTTTCTCCTAGAGCTTTCTTATTATTCACAATTTCTGCAACCTTTAAGAGGAAGCTGGCAACATCTTCTTCTTCATTCATTTTTATATTTTCAAATTGGGCTCGATAGACTTGTAGTTTGGCCATCTTCACCTTTTTATCTCCCTCATGGATACTTTCTAATGTATCCCATATTTCTTTGGCAGTCTTGTTGTGCATTACTTTGATAAATTCTGCCTCACACAGACCACTTAAGAGAGCATTCATGGCTTTGGCATTAGCTATAAAATCTTGTTTGGCTTCTTTCTCTGTGTCAGAATCCTTTGGGGCATATCCCAAATCCACAGCAGCCTAAAATTATATTCCTAGAGACATTATGTATGCCCTCATTCTTATTTTCCAGAAGGCATAATTCGTACCAGTAAACAAAGGGGCTTTATTTGTTGAGCATCCTTCTAGACTAGCCATCTTGGGGACCTAGGATCTCCTTCCAGTTGTTAAACTGATACAGAAGGAACTCACTCTGATATCAATTTTTGAATTCTTAGTTAAACTAAGAGAGGGGGTGAATCAGTTTAATGCAGTCATGGTCTTGTAAAACTTTCTTTTACACTTATTTACATCTTCATTTCGTGATCAACTTAATATACAATGGAACAACAATCTTAATAAGTGAGCAACAGGTATTAAGCAGATTAAATACAGAATATCAACACATAATCATCATGCACATAGACAACAGATATAAGTGGAAACCCATAAGGGAGAAAACCACATCTTATTATTGTTGTGATGCAAAGGCAAGCTCCAACTCCCTCTCACCACTGATTTTCTGTAGGCTCCAACCTACAAGAGGCTACTACCTCAATTCTGCAAGCTACAACTTGCAAGGAAGCTCCAACTCCCATCTATTTTCTGCAGGCTACAACCTACAGGAGGCTCCTACCTTAGCCAGCTACAACTGGACATCTATCAAGCTACAACTTGATATGGAAGCACCAACTTCCTCACTGTACAATAAAATCATATGCTGATTTACCTGGATATCAACTCTGTTTTTCTCCTTCTTTACTGTTGTCCTTCCAGCCTTCAAATTTGCTTTATATCATCTCTGGATCTTTACAACTCCTCTCTCTGCTCCTTCTTCTTCTTATAGTCTCTAACATCTCTATGCATACCAATATTACATGTTTTATACAGATAGCTTTATGACTGTTTTCATTCTACAAGGAATATGAAGTGAACAGGCACGACTCTTTGCCGTCCACCATCTCATTTTCTCGCTCATCATTTCAGGAGGTTACAACAATGTCTACTCATTTTAGAATTAACTTGGAGTTTTGCTTTGCCTACGGAGACGTGCCCTTGCATCACATAAAATAAAAATAATTAATTCATTTACATTTACAGTTACAACAAATATATTTCACCCAACCCTTTCATCTCTTTGGTCGTTGTGCATTTGTCTTTTCTGCTGCTGTCAGAGTCATTTCAGTTCCAGCTATTACATTCAACACAGTTCTGCATAACTTTCATTTTGGCCTAACTCGACCCAGCTGTTGTGTTTCCAACAGTGCCACCATATGCTCCTACTCGAGTCCTTCTGCCGCGTTTAGCCTTTTCTTCATAAGCCGTTGTTACCGCATCAACCACTGTTTTGCACAAGTGTCGGGTCTTACTCGAGTCTATTCTTGCGTTCAAGATTTCCTTTTTGTTTTACGTTATAATCCTCCTTTTCTCTCCGATATGATTTAACAAAGGGAAATCCCATTCTCCCAGACTTGAAATGCTTTAGGCTTCAGCGTTGACCTGCATCGCGTTTGCTTCATTATCACACTTCGCACTTTGGTGTTCCAACGTGATTCTTGAGTGCTTATCCTCTTGCGAATTGCAATATCCAATTGGGTCCCACAGCCAGTCTTCAATTCCTTTAGATTTTAGCTTTGAACTATATCACGTCCGCTTCTTATCGTACTTCGGCGAATTCTATTACCCAATGTGCCTTCATCCATCTAATCTCCCGATATGAGATATTCCTCCTGCCCGATTGCGATATGCGATGAACTTAGCATCGCATAGCATCTTCACATCACATTGCATCTTCGCATCGCATCGCATCGCCACTTCATGGTATGCGATAAACTTCGCATCGCCGATGTGCGATATGCGCTGTGCCATCACGTGGCCCTTCGCATCGCCACATCGCATCGCAACTTTTTATCGCGACTTCGTGGTATACGATGAACTTCTCATTGCCAATGTGCGATATTGCGTTGTGTCGCCACGTGTCCCTTCGCATTGCCACATCGCATCGCCACTTCATTATCTCACTTCGCACTTCGGCGATTCAACCCGATTCTCAAGCGCTTATTCTCTCTGAGCTTGCGATGTCCGATATGCGATGGTCCCACTTGATTGTGATATTCCTCCTATTAACTCACAATTTTTTTATGCCAAAGAATGTTGAGTCTCCATCGTTGATCCTAGAATGATCCAACGGTCATCGCGTTATCTCGTGCCAACTAGCCCGATGGATAATGTTTTTGGACCTACGTGAAATAGGTGGTTTACGTATGCCACATGTCGCCCTCCTAACTGTATCACGTCCATCTCACTTAAAGCCACTTATCCTCCAAAAGAGGTGCGAAAACCCCCTGGTGGTTTTCGAAACCACTTTCACTGTTTCGTTTTCGCCGTTGGCTCATGGTTCCACATCCAATTTTTAATGTAGTTCCTCCGCATCATCAATTATGGTTCCAGTCTTCATTCCAGGTACACCCTTCTCCTTTTACACTGCATTTGTTAACTCGACTACAGTAAACCCAAGAGGTACCTTCCGATCTGTTCCACCAGCATTCATCCCCACAAATGTCTGGTCTTATCCTCCAGCAAATAACACCTCTTGTAGCCTCTGCCACTTCACTTTCTTTCTTTGCAACAATTCCATGTGATTATGATCTGCTCCCTTGTATTGGTGCTACTCCTTTGTGCTCCTTGTCCATCAATGACAATATTTCCAACACAAGGAGCCACCAGGGCCACTTGGGTGTTTTTATTGTATTGAGCATCCATTCTCTGTTTTCTGCAAATGAATATTCATTCCTGACTAATTCAAGAATTATGAAGTTGTTTTTACAGAGAGCACAACCATTTGAGGCTTTTATTCACATGTACTTACCATTTTTTAGCAATAAGATATGAGGGACATGGCATTGGGAGCTGGACCAGTAGATGTAGCCCAGGAGGGGTGAATTCCTTCATCAAATTTGTTGTGTATTGTTACATGTGATGTTTATTTATCTGTTATTTACTGATGTACAATTTTATACAAGAAATTACATGCTTTAAGCTTACACATAAATCTGTTTAACTAAGTTAAAACCATTTATTTCACCTCCAAACTTCAGAGAACCTTATGCACACAATTTAATTACTGTTTGCATACTTAGCACAACAAAACTAATACATTTCATTCAGATATTTGTGCATCATTATTAAGTAGAGTTTTTATCATTTGGCATGCTGGGTTTCTGATAACAACTGGTTTATTGATGAAGCTGTTGATTACATCGTCTTCTAATTGATTTTTAAGTCCTAGAGCTTCATCTAAGGAAAGAGGAGAGTGCATATTTTCTTCTTGATATCTAGGTGGGCATAACTAAAAATTTACAGCAGATGGACTATGTTTAGCAAGAGGATACAGGTAAGATTTTTGACAACGTTTCTTTTCGCGATCATCATGTTGCTAGTTCTCAGGTTGATGACTAGGAAGTCTACAGAATATTCCTATGAGTCTACAAAGATAGTAATGTCTTCCAAAGTTCCTCCAGGCTTGACCACCAACCTATTAGCTAATTCTAGCAGGGTCGAGGTTGGTTTTAAAGTTGTAATCTCCAATACATTACATGTTTCATAGTTTAGAAGGTTAATAGTTGCTCCCAGGTCTACCAATGTGTTTGGAAAAGTGCAGCCTTGTATTTGGACTGTTAAAACCGAACTTCCTTGATCTAAAAGGAGTGTATTAGTTTTGTTGTGCTAAGTGTCCTTTCAATAACATATAAATGTACAATTTGTCTCCATATGTTTTCTTAAGGAATGAGAGTTTTAACCATGAAAATTAGATGAATTAGTGAACTTCAAGCATGTAAATAAGCCTTAAAAACACTGAACAACAGTGCATAATAGATAGAAACATTCACACATATTTTTTACACAGTAGGCTTGATGAAGCAGTTCACCCCTCCTGAGCTACATCTGTTGGTCCAACTCCCAATAGCATGTCCCTCTTTGTTATTATGCTCAAAATTGTAAATTACATATGTTTTCAGGCCTCCAATGGTTTTTTTCTCTGCACCAATGGCTCTATAATGCTCAAATTAGTCTAGGTAGACTCTTGTTTCACCAAAATTGGTCGAAAATTGACCTCCCAATTCATTTTCCCCAATGTCAGCTAGAAAGGCCCCACTAAATGTAGAGACAGGTAGTTAACTTAAGTTAAATTTAATACAATGCCCTAAATATAGGGGCATGCTCCAAATATATTCAGACGGTTAACATGACGTTAAAGTGTTAGTGGCGGGGTGGTCACATACTAACCCCACCATAACCTCCACTTGTTATAGTTTTGAAACTTCGTGTTATATGTCGAAACTGGAATTGATAAGGTTTTGCTCTAATAATTTTCCTTAACTCTTTATCCTTGCATGTGAACACGTAGAACCCGCCAGAGTGTATGTCGTTTCTGCCTGTTTAAACATTTACTGCCACGGTTTTAAACACCTGTGAACGGATTCTCGTGACAATTAAGTTTGTTGCAGCGGTAAGAGCTGAGACCATGGTTCTGGGCACAAGGCTACATGAGAGGGGGGTTGGCCCTTCGGGGCTGGCCTCCCAAGCACCCAATTAAAAAATTTTCAAACAATAAAACAAAGTCGCGTCCATACATGGTAAGCAACTTTGGATAGGCGGACTGTTCAAGTCTTGGGTGTGTGCGTGTTGAGGTCGGCTGTTCGAACCCCTAGAGCTCCAAAAAAAACTTAATCAACCATTCTGAGGACACGTGGCGACCTCCGAGCTTTCCACGTGTCACCCATCTGTCGGTTAATCAAAAACACATCCAACGGCCCAAACAATCTCTCCATACCACCAACATCCAAAACCCCAAATTGAGCCACGTGGCAAGATTATGTTGGTTGAACAAAAATGGAATATTCCAAGTATATACCTATTGATTGTACCTACATACTGACTAGGCATCCAGTCACCAAAATTTTGTTGTTTGGAAAAACAAACAGAACATGATATCTTCCTCATACGACAGCGGTTTTTCGAACCGTTCACGACACCAAAATTGCAACGATGAGACCTTTCTGGTTACTCAGGTCGAACATGTTTCGAGCACTTTCATTTTTGAGCATAACACTTGATCTCCTGATCACACCTCCCCACTGGGAAGCTTTTGGACCCCAAAATATCTTTGGACTACTGAACATGAATATGAGGAGACTGTGTCCCCACTGTTCCAATATTTATCCACTGAAATTTCCCTAATTTCCTTGATTGAAGCTTTTCATGAAATGACAACTTTTTCCTTGATTCCGTCGACCAACCATTGCTGACTTTGACATTGTCATGTTGCACATTTACTGAACTTACAAAAAATAAACCTAAATTTGTAGTAAACATCATGTTTCTACATTGGTCTATAATAAAAGGAAACTTGGAATTACTCTCAACTTGTATCCTGTCCTTATGGCGATTTTTTGCTAAATCTTCTTTGAACTTGTGTTGATTCCTGACCAAGTTTCTTCGCCATTGTACCATGCCTTTCTAAAACCAGCAATGAACATTTCTTAATCATGTGCCTTCTTTGTCAAGTCGCTTTTCCCTCTCTTTGACTTTTGCAACTTCTTGCATTGACACTTTGTTTTCAGCACTGTTCAACACCAATGTCGATTGCTGCAACTGCTTCTCATCTTCTTTCAAAGACAACCTTCTTTCAAACTGAAAAAACTCATTACATACTTCAACATTTGTTTGAAAGGATTATGTAAAACTTCTCTTTGTTTAATCATCATCAATGTCAAGTTTTGGCTTGCATTGACGAGCCTCTTCATCTGCCCTGCATTGACTAAAGAAGTGTCTAGTTTTTTGCGATGAGCTCTCACAATGTACTCCTTGCCATCTTTGAATAAATGGTATTTTTTCTCATGGTGATGGAATATTGCTTTCCTGTCATACAAGTAAGTACTTCCTAACACCATACCTGTTATATCAAGCGTAATGTTGAAGATTCCAACAAGAAACAGTGAAGGAGGCATCCTGAAACATCATTCTTGATCCTACTTGGAAAATAATCACCTAAACTAGGTGGGGCCCACACAGGTGATTTTTGGCGCAAAGTCTATTTTTAGACATGTCGGTCATATTCTATGAGTTGTAGGATGCTATTTGTGGATGGTTGGTCAAGTTGGAAAAATAGATGGACTTCTATTTTTAGACATATTGGGCGGAGTCTATTTTTAGACTGCCAGTCTAAAAATAGATATGTCGAATATTATTAGCTCTTAATAATATTTGGACTCTAAACATTATCTTATTCTCTTGGAGCACTTCAGTTAAGTGCACAGATGTGGCACAGGAGTTGACAGAAGGAATTACACTATTCCTGAGGGTTAAGTGGAGCTATTGCATGGAGACTTCAGTTAGAACTCATGTGACAGAGTTTGGTGGAGTTGTAGAAGTAGTTGGTGGAGTTGTGTTCAGTTTAACTCAGTTAGACACAGTTGAGCTAGTTGTATCTAGTCTAACCGATTGATACACTAGTGAGAGTGGTGTGAATTAATTAATAATTAATTCACTAAATATTAACTCATTAATCAACTGAAGAATACATCAGTTAACTACAGTGCATGGACAGTTCAGTGGAGACCAATGGAGAGGTAGGTGAAAGAGCAAGTGTGACTATCAGTTGTGACTATAGTGTTGCATTGTTTGCACCACAAATTTAGTAGAGATGACTTTAAGGATTGCATGAGCAAGGCTGGATAAATTTGAGTTCATCCAAAGCCATTATTCAACAGGGATTGTGTAGTAGAGGTAGGCTAGAAGGTGGCAAATATCAGTGCATGGATTTGCAAGATCGGGCCTGATTAGTGTGTAGCGATTGGATTGTACAGAGAGCTTGTGATAAGCTTTGTATGAGGATTGTTACATGATCTCTATGACATATATTATATACAGATAGTTGGGGTTTTTAGCTTCAGGCTTCCCGTTAAAACAACTGTGTTAATGTGTGTGAATTTTTATGGTTTCATGTGTGCTTTGCAATTGATTTAATTTCTGCATGTGATGATCAATGGTGGAAAAGAATTTGTATTGTGCATGAAGTTAAAATAGTGTGTGATCAGGAGAATATTTGACATATGCATGCATAGTGCATATAATTTCTACATGGTATCAGAGCGTTGATCATTGGAGCAATTGAAATTATTGAAACAGTTGAGTTTTGTGCTGGTGGAATTCGAATTTGCTACAGTGTTTTCTTGGTGTCGAAGTTGAGATGTCTTTCAACAGATTGCGATTGGAGTATGCCCTTGAGGGAAGCTTGAATTATATTGCATGGAAGGACATGATGGAGGCAGTGTTGGAGGATAATGGGTTGAAGGAGTTCATAGATGCTAATATTCCTAAACCGGGTTCTAGCGATGCAGCCGCACTTGACGCATGGAAAAAGAAGGTAACAAGGTGTCGAAGGATTCTGTTGGAAGGTGTGAAGGATCACATTATGTCCAGACTTCATGGTAAAGGCACTCCATTCTTAATGTGGAAGGCTTTAACAGAATTTTTCCAAAGCAGAAGTGACCAGAGGAAGTTGGCGCTTAAAGACAAGCTCAAGAAAATAAAAATGGAGAAGAATGACACTATTCCGGTATACTTGACAAAGTTTGTACACTGCAAGGATGAGCTTGGGAGTGTAGGAGTTAGTGTGGATGAAGAATACTTGGTGAGCTTGGCTCTCCTTGGGCTTCCGAAGAGTTGGCATAGCTACGAGGACTCTGTCAATGGACGGGAGAAACTGCCAGGATGGGAGCGACTTTGGTCGGATCTTGTGCAGGAGGAGATAAGGCGGAATACCAGGGATGGCTCTTCATCAAAGAATGATGATGAAGAGGATTTTGATTTGGCTACCAAAGAAAGGAAATGGAAGGGGAAGAAAAATCCTTCTCAATCCGGTGCGGATGGCAAAGAGCGTGAGATGTCCAAAGTGAAGTGTTTTCACTGTCACGAGCATGGGCATTTCACCACAAATTTCCCACAGAAGAAGAAGAACAAGCAGGCTGTTGGAGCTACAGCTGGTGAGGCTCTTGCCTCGCAATTTGAGCTGGACTTCTCATTGATTGCATGCATGGTGTCTAGTGCATTGGGATCGAGGTGGTACTTTGATAGTGGTGCTTCCTTTCACATGACGGAAGATGTGAACCTTTTCAGTGACTTGGTGGAGAAATATCTCCAGTTGCATGTTGAGTTGGGTGACAATGGATGATACAATGTGACCGACATTGGTACTATTACCTTTCATAGGGAGTCAGGTAAACTCATTATTTTACAATATGTAGTGCATGTTCTAGGTTTAAAGAAGAATTTAATCTCAGTCGCAATGTTAGAGGATAAAGGGTATGATGTTGTCTTTAGTGAAGGAAAATTTTTCCTTCGGTACAAAGCAACAGGAAAAGTCAAGAAGGTTGGGGTTCGAGCGAAGAATCTCTACAGACTTGAAGTAGATGGGATTTCTATGGAGCTTCCTACTATTGGGAAGTGCAAGAAATACATGCAATTGAAGCTTGAGAGGGAGCACGATTTGCATGCAGGTAAGAGTGAACCTCGGGATGTGGAGCAGCCACAAGATGAGGATCATGGAGTGGGAGCAACCACTCATGCAGAGAAATTTCATGCTAGATGGGAAGAGGGAGTGCATGCAGCTATACCACCAGGTGAGAGGTGGGGCGACATGCATAAGTAATCCCAAGAGGAGATTTCTGGGCAGGATTCATTGAGTAATCTCATAGGATGCTATTTGTGGATGGTTGGTCAAGTTGGAAAAATAGATGGACTTCTATTTTTAGACGCATTGGGCAGAGTCTATTTTTAGACTGCCAGTCTAAAAATACATATGTCGAATATTATTAGCTCTTAATAATATTTGGACTCTAAACATTATCTTATTCTCTTGGAGCACTTCAGTTAAGTGCACAGATGTGGCACAGGAGCTGACAGGAGCAATTACGCTATTCCTGAGGGTTTAGTGGAGCTATTGCATGGAGGACTTTAGTTAGAACTCATGTGACAGAGTTTGGTGGAGTTGTAGAAGTAGTTGGTGGAGTTGTGTTCAGTTTAACTCAGTTAGACACAGTTGAGCTAGTTGTATCTAGTATAACTAATTGATACACTAGTGAGAGTGGTGTGAATTAATTATTAATTAATTCACTAAATATTAACTCATTAATCAACTGAAGAATGCATCAGTTAACTACAGTGCATGGACAGTTCAGTGGAGACCAGTGGAAAGGTAGGTGAAAGAGCAAGTGTGACTATCAGTTGTGACTATAGTGTTGCATTGTTTGCACCACAAGTTTAGTAGAGATGCCTTTAAGGATTGTGTGAGCAAGGCTGGAGCAATTCGAGTTCATCCAGAGCCATTCTTCAGCAGGGATTGCGTAGTAGAGGCAGGCTAGTAGGTGGCAAAGATCGGTGCATGGATTTGCAAGATCGGGATTGATTAGTGTGTAGCGATTGGATTGTACGGAGAGCTTGTGATAAGCTTTGTATGAGGATTGTTACATGATCTCTATGACATATATTATATACAGATAGTTGGGTTTTTTAGCTTCAGGCTTTCCCATTAAAACAACTGTGTTAATTTGTGTGAATTTTTATGGTTTCATGTGTGCTTTGCAATTGATTTAATTTCTGCATGTGATGATCAATGGTGGAATAGATTCTGTATTGTGCATGAAGTTAAAATAGTGTGTGACCAGGAGAATCTTGGACATATGCATGCGTAGTGCATATAATTTCTACATGGAACAACATCTAATTCAACCGTGTCAATGAAATGTGCAGTTATTGCAAAGCGCAACATGCACTTCTTTGAAACCTATAAATTTTCATCCTTAAAAATCCAACCAAGTGGATATGGTTTCGGATGTGGAATGGTCTCAAGATTAAGTCTTTTGACCAAGTCTTCAGAGATTAAATTTGCTTGTGATCCCCTTTCAAACAATGTGTCAACCTTGGTATGTTTGGATATGACCCTCACACGAAACAATTCAATTCTCTTTTCTTCATTTGGAGCTTCTATGTGACAGTTACATATACTACAACTAGGTTTAGTTTCAATCTATTTCCCCTTCAAGTTCTTTAGTCCCATATCTATGATTTTTGTTTCATCTCCTGAATCTGACCCTAGGTCTTGTACAGCTATTGCATTAGTTTTTCCTTTCTCCTTGGCTTTCTCTTTGGCCTTCAAACTTTCTAGTGTAAACTCTGGATGAAGTTTCCAACAATCGTCCTCATCATGGCTTGTTTTAGAATAGTGTTTGCAAAAGAATTTTCCCTTCTCTTTTCTAGTATTTGCATTTCCGTTTTTCTTCCATTTGCCTTTAAACTCATTTTCCTCATTCCCATCTAAATTATGTTTTCCCCTTGCTTCTAAATGTGTAGCTTGAACACAAACTTCATCTAGTCTCGTAGGGTTAAACATGAGGATTGTATGTCTTAGGTAGGTATGTAAACCTCATATATACTTGAGCAAAGTATCTTGGCTATGAAAATATACTCCTAATAAAAGAGCTCTTCTCCTAAATTCTTGAGTATACACTTGTACATTTTGTCCTCTCAATTGTTTAAAATTTTTCCAGTCCATTATGGCTTTCTGCATATGAGCTAATGGATAAAATTGTTGTGTTATTAAAGAAATGAAATCAGTCCATGATAAAATAATATTACCATATTTCTTGATCTCCTCCTTTGTATTGGCTTCCCACCAAGCAAGCGCTGCACCTTGCATCCTCAATGAAGCTAGTTGGATTTTGGTTTCATCATCATGAAAATTTTGGATTCTCGAATAAACCTCCAATTGCCTAATCCAATTATCTAGCTTTTCTGCATTAACTTCACCATCAAACATTGGCAATTCAAACTTAACATAAAGTTTTAGAAAAGGAATTTTACCCATGTTCTTTGACTTGTATGGTCAATGTACTGAAGATGAAGTAGAGGATGATGAGGATGAAGATGAGGGTGATGATGGTCACTTTCGATTGTCTCCATTTCCTCCATTTCCTTCTTGGATTTATCTTCATCATTATGGCCTCCTGATGATCCTTGTCCTTCCTTGTGAATTTTGGACCTTTCCTCTTCTAGTTTATCATTCCTTTCTTGATAAAGATCTCTCACCATTTCTGTTATGTCAAGAAATGCTTTTCTGTACACTCTTTCTTCTTCTTTGGGATCCATCTCTTCATGGATTTCTTCTTCTCCTGGAGGCATGCTTGATGTTGCTTCTGCGTCTTTTGGAGGTGAGATAGGTGGTGGAGAATGTGGAAATATTGCCCTCATTTGTTGTGGCTCACTTTGAGAACCTCTTTCTTCCACCAATTTGCCTTCTCCTCTCTTAAGCTTGAGCCTAGTAAGCATGAAAACCCTTGCAAACAGTTAACAAATCATTGCACATAAAAACACCAGAGATAAATCTCTAGCTTTGATACCAACTTGATCTGAAAGGGGTGTATTAGTTCTGCTGTGCTAAGTGTCCTTTCAATAATATATACATGTACAATTTGTCTCCATATGTTTGCTTAAGGAATGAGAGCTTTAAACATGAAAATTAGATGAATTAGTGAACTTTAAGCATGTAAATAAGCCTTAAAAACACTGAAAAATAATGCATAACATAGAAAAACATTCACACATAAGTTTTACATAGTAGGCATGATGAAGTAGTTCACCCCTCCTGGGCTACATCTGTTGGTCCAACTCCCAATGGCATGTCCCTCTTTGTCATTATGCACAAAATTTTAAATCACATATGTTTGTAGGCCTCTAATGGTTATTTTCTCTGCACCAATGGCTCCAGAATGCTCAAATTAGTCTAGGTAGACTTTTGTTTCACCAAAATTGGTCGAAAATTGACCTCCCAATGCATTTTTCCCAATGTTAGCTAGAAAGGCTCCACAAAATGTGGAGACAGGCAGTTAACTTAAGTTAAATTTAATTCAATGCCCTAAAAATAGGGGCATGCTCCAAATATAGTTTGATGGTTAACATGACGTTAAAGTGTTAGTGGCAGGGTGGTCACATGCCAACCCGGTCGTAACCTCCGCTTGTTACGGTTTTGAAACTCCGTGTTATATGTCGGAACCGGAAGTGATAAGGTTCCACCCTAACCGTTTGCCTGGACTCTTTATCCCTGCATGTGAACACATAGAACCTGTTGGAGTGTATGTCATTGCTGCCAGATTAAACATTTACTACCATGTTTTTAAACACATGTGAACGACTTGTCGCGACAGTTAAGTTTGTTGCAGTAGTAAGAGACGAGGCCACGGTTCTGGGTGCAAGGCTACATGAGAGGGGGGTTGGCCCTTCGGATCTGGCCTCCCAAGCACCCAATACAAAGCTTTGCAAACAATAAAATGAAGATGCATCCATACATGGTAAGAACCTTTGGATAAGTAGACTGCTCAAGTCTTGGGCGTGTGCATGCAAAGGTCGGTTGTTCGAACCTTCGGATCTCCAAAAAAAATTTAATTAACCATTATGAGGACATGTGGTGGCCTCCAAGCTTTCCACGTGTCACTCATCCGTCGGTTAATCAAAAACACATCCAACGGCCCAAACAATATCTTTGTACCACCAACATCCAACGACCTAGATTGAGCCACGTGGCATGATTCTGTTGGCTGAATAAAAATGTAATATTCCAAGTATATACCTGCTAACCATACCTACATGCTAACTGGGCATCCAGTCACCAAAATTTTGTTGTTTGGGAAAATGAACAGAACGCGATATCTTCCTCATACGACATCAGCTTTTCAAATCATTCGCAGCGCCGGAATCACAATGACGAGACCTTTCCGATCACTCAGGTTTGGACCTGTTTCGAGCACTTTCATTTTTTAGCATAACACTTGATCTCCTAATCATTCCTAGATATTCAAATTTAAGATGAAATTATTTTCCTAAAATAATGTCAGATAATGTTCCTACAACGTGAACTATGGGTGGATCTTTTAGTTTTCTCCCACGCTTTTTCCCACATAGTTCCTTGATTGTTTTGGCAAAAATTAGAACATCTCGTATAGCCTGTCGGAGTGGAATTTTAATACACAGATTTTTCAATTCCCCTACAATGTCAAAATCATGGTAGATGGTTGGTTTAGTTATCATGAGTCTCTCAGGGAATGGAGGGGAATTAGTTATGAATTTCTTATATTCTTGTCGCTCGACTATGTTTCCTATTGGTTATGTTTCTGAAATAACCACAGTCGAAGGATTTATCATAGTTTTCTCTTCTTTATTTTTTTATTGTTCTAGATCATTCTAATTTTATTCAGGAGAAATAATACGTCTAGATCTTAGCCGGAGCTCATTGCATCCTAAGGGGTTTATTTCATAGACCAGATTTTTAACGATTTGTACATACTGGACAGATCTATTATTGGGGTTAGGATTTAGCCGAGATGGAAATTGAGGATGCATCATAGGTTGAGGATTAGGAGGAAACTGAAATGGAGCTTTCAATGTAGATTGAGATTGAGAGATTGTCCCTAGGGGTGTATTTACCAATCCCGTAGGGCATTGCCAAGTTTGAGGCCACATTGAATTCTGCGTAGGCATATTCGACCATTGCGAGGGGTAGGAATTAGTAACTGGATTCTGCCATAATGGGGTAGGATATTGTTAATTTAGCCATCCTGATCCAAAAAATGATTGATTCAACCATAGTGATGTAGGATATGACTGGGGTTTCCAAGTGAGATTGAAGGGTGATTTTCCCTGCCATGCATTTCCAAGATTCTGTTGTGGAACATACTGTCCAGAATAAAATAAGGAGGGGTCTTACATCATACCTGAAGAGCATGGTTGTCATTGTCGATGTTGAGCCATCACGTATGTAGGTTCTATTTCCTCCTCGGCTTCTTTAAGTACAACTTTTAATCCCGGGAGTGACGGACATTGTTCTAACGAATGTTCTTTAGTGAAAATAGCACAGGTTCGAACCATGTCCAGCGGGCATTCCCTTTAAAAGTGTTTCTTTTGGCAACATGAACAGAATATGGCCAATGCTCGATCCACTTTGGCTTGCTTCTGGTTATCTTGCAAAACATCTGACTGCGTAGTCAGTGTGCCCAAGTTGTTAGTTTTAAAATCTTCTAAAATATTACCAATTTATGTTTGCATTAAACCACCACCCGTGGTCTTGCTGATTCAGGTGAGAGGATCCCATATTCCAGATCTGGCTCATGTGCTGCCACGTGAACCCCTGATACACAACTTAACAATATTATCATATTCTTCTTGATCGATATCACCTTGCCCCATTAAATTCAATGTTTCTATCCACTCCTCTTTCATGCCTTTTATTAATACAAATTTTAGTACTTCTTTTGGTAAGGTAGTATAAGGCAATCTTTGCAAGTTGTACTGAAATATCTCAATATATTCTTCTAAAGTTTCACTGTATTTTGCAATCATTTAAAAAAAATCATTCTTTAGATCCTTGGATAGACAGTAATCCTAATGTTTAGTAATAAAATAACTTTTCATTGCATCACAAGAATCGATAGTGCCTCCTCCTAAGCCCATGGACCATCGTAATGTCACTCCCTTCAAAGTAGAAGGGAACACTTTTAATTTCTATGTATCGGTGGTATAATCATACCCTCTACAAAAAACATTGAACTTAAATAAAAAGGCATTTGGATCCTCTAAGGTCATCCCATGAAAGGTTGGGATATTCTGTAAAGGGATAGCCTTCATTGGGGCATTAGCGACTGGATCAAGAATAGGATATTCCAATGTTGAAGTTTGGTTTTGTTGCCCTTTGGTTGTCATATGATCGAAAATCTACCAATAATTTTCAGGGATTTCTTGATCAAGAGGTATTATTTAAGAGGGGAAGTTATGTATACAACTTGGCTCTCGAGGGGGTTTTAATACATTTCCTAAATCTGGAATCTCAGGAATTTTCTCTTCTATCAATATCACAGGAGATCCGGATCCTGATGATCGTGGATATGCTGCACTAGTTTCTCTTTCCCCTTCTTTAAAATTACAATAATTTCCCTCCTGTGAAGGACTAAAGTGTTGAATAAATGTGTTTTGGAAGCTTTGCTCTAATCCTTCAGCTTTGCTGTGAATCTCAGCATGAGTTGCACTTGGTGATTATGTTGCTTGAGGGATTACAATAGAGCCCTTCCCAGATACTGTTGGGGTCCCACTGACGTGTGAGATTTAGCTTTTTGAATAATTTTGTCGATGAAGGTCTTTCTCCCAAGACTCACCTGTCCCTGGGTTTTTTTTGTTTTTGATACTGGTTTATGCTCTATTACTACTTGATTCCTATTCTTTTTCTTAGTCATACACACTTACATAGCCTAATCATATCAATAAAAAGTGGGTGCTAGGCGCAAGATTTTTACTTGTTGCATGCATAGGTTCTTACCTTCCGTCTTCAATACCCGATCTCCCAGAGATAAAACCTATAAATTGACAACCTCCCCGAAAATGACGCCAAAATTTTGGGCACTAAGGTTACCCATAAAAACCAACTTAATCATACCTTCATTAATCTTATCAACCTGGTATTTGTCTTTGTTTAAAGGATATCGACACAATCTATGCAAGAATAAAGTCTTTAGATTATGAAAGAGTGTAAATTAACTACTACAAAAAAGTTACATGAATCATCATCCTAATTCAATTATTGCAGAGATAAATGATAACAAAAAATAATTACTCTTACAATTACAGTTCTGTGGAAAAAGACTATTCTAATTCACAAACCATTTTATCTATCTTTCAACAGATCCAACGCATAAGGAAGACTAGTAAATCATACGAATGCTTGAAAATCTGAAAGATAACTTATGGAATTCACACACTTACACTTTACAGTTATGTAACGCAATCCAATCAGTGATTTCAGGAGATGCATAACAAAATTACAAGATACATAATTCAATTGATTACCTACCACAAAAGAAGGCGAGTAGATATTAACACAATTAATGTGAATGTAGAAAAGTAACCAACTAATAATGATACATAACAGATAGTAGAACCTCCGGTGACTGGGCCCACGGTATTCGGAAGTACTGCATTAGATAAACTCAATACTAAGGAATTAAGGTAAGATCTTGCGCAAATTCGTTAACTTCAAAGTGTTTTAAAAAATAACCTCAAGAAGGTTCAAATTAGATTGGTGTATGTAATATACAGTGAAAGTGTAAGAATGAAAAAAACAACATCTATATTTTTACTTGTTGTCTTATATATCACATTTAAAAACTAAATATCTAGCTATCTTGAGAATCAAAAGATTCTCAGGATTGCTCTTTTAACAATAAGGCCCTCGAATAGTAATGATCAGTTTTCTTGACTTCACTCTCCGACCATGCTCAGTCTTCGAGCTGTAATTTGCCACAAATATGACATCGGCTTATCCAATATCTTGCTCCAATATCTCAAGGGAACAACAATCGTTTAGTTGGACTGACTGCATAACATTTTACTCAGATTATAAGCTTTTCGATATCTAAAAGGTTCAAATTAACTAAGCTATCTTTGACTCGCTTTCATTATCATTTTTCTCTGAAATCATTGCAATCAAGGGTAAACTTCTTAAAAACATAACAATTATTAAAGAAATAATGAAAATAACTATACGATTTCCATGGCCCAACAAAGACAATAATGTAACTCTTGAAGATGAAGAGTTTGGGCTACGTGATATTATTGATTAAACTTTAGTTAAGCTTCCAAATGAAGCTCATTTTTTGTAACTATTAATAAGTTATACTTGAAATGTTTTGACATTGACATTTTATGAGAATAACAAGTATTCAATTGTTGTTATTATATGTTTAATATATGTGTAATCTGATTTTCACTTCTTTTTTTATGCAAATCATTTAATTTTTGAAAAAAATTGTTATTACTATTAATTTTTGACTTAAAATTCATAAAAATTGATAATTTTATACCTTTTTTAAAAAACAATTTCCTATAAAAATGGTTTATTTGACATGTCACTTTCAGCAAAAAATACTCAAAAGGTGTATTTTTTCAATTATATCTATATTTTTTTTTTACAAATATGGTTCCTATATTATATTCGAAAAAAAGATAGAGAGATTTCCTTGTTACATTTTGATGGCAATGAGGATAGCCAAGGAGGGGTATAAAGACAAAATACCGAGCCTCCATTGTGTCGACTATTAGTACTATGCTACATTACAGAATCAAGGAAAATTATAACAAATTGCGAAAGCATAAGTGCGAATTTAAAGGACATGAACAAAAGAGAGGAGGAATGAGGATTAGTCAATGCTGATTTTCCGTCTAGTAGATGCATCGGTTTTGTCTTGATTGTCATTTGGATTGGAATTTTTGACATTGTTTGAGCTAGAGCTTGGAGCAGAGTGTTTTTCTAGAATATATTTAAGGATCTGGAGGGATTCTTCCACATGTGCACATTGATTTGAGGCAGCTAGAAGCTGTTGCTAATAGGACTGAGCATGTTGTTGGAGAAAGGTAGTATCCACTTCATGTTTTTCTTCCATGATCTTCAACTGTCCACAAATCAGTGCCATTTCTGCTTGAAGGTCTACACAATGAAAGAAATTTTCGCTTCTCATGATGTCTCCAAATTTCTAAGCAGAGGATCGCTCTACAGTCAGTTGAAGAGTCGAACAGCTGAGCTGATACACGAGGAGATTGTGGTTAAAGGAAAACAACACTACTGAGATAGATGTTGATACACGAGGAGGCTAGGGTTTAAAAACTTTGAGCAGTGATGGAGTGAGGTTGTAATTTCCACAAGATATGATAGGTAGAAAAGTAAATTTAGGGACAGTGGAGACTAGGATGTAGAAAGCGAGCAACCGCTCAGGAGGAAGAGTTCCAAAAGAGCAGGTTCGATGCCTTATCAAAGGCAAAGAGGAGCAATTGCAAAAGCGGGATTGTTGAGACGTCGCGTAGGGAGAGGACGAATAAATAAGGAAGACGAGAGGGGTTGGCAGTGTTGGAAAGAAACTAGATCTCAGGGGGAGACCCAGGTTTGGAAAGGTGGCCAACAAGGGTTACCACAGTAGTCTAGCACAACGTCGGCATTTTCACGCTACTCCGACAAACAGAGTGTCTCACCCGAGGTGTGTCGCGACCTTAATAATGCTGGGGTTGGGTCGAGTATCGATCAAGCATGGTAGATACGCAAACCATCCATAACTTAGGTACTTCGATTAAGTGTAAAATACCAGACAGAAAACAATACTCATGAACTTGATCAAAATGATAAACAAAAATTCAAAATAGCCATGTATCCCACTAAACCATAACACAAGATAGAACCCAGAACAACAGCCTTATGTTAGAAAGTGATGCATTAACAGTAAAAGACTATTACAAAACTCCTCAGAGCGTGCATGGTAGAACTGACTACAATCGCAGTACAAGATATAGAACAGAACAGAACAGATAGAGAGAGAGAGAACATAACAACATGAACAGAGCTCTCCTACGGCTCCTGCTCTCTGATCCCTACTGGGCCAACATCTTCTTTCCACTGATCGACTACCTATTTTTCCCATCGCTAGCGCGACTGACAGTTCTTCCTTCTTTTCTGCTCAGTTGTTTGCTACTTTCCCTGATTGCTGGGAGCCCCACTGATTGTCTTCTGCCACTTCCCTTTGCCATCTGTACCTGCTTCCACAACAGCCGCGCCACTTTCCCTTCACCTCTTCACAACCATGACAGCTCTCTGTCTACCATGGTTGCGCTCTGCCACCTATTCTCTGCAACACAAAACTGTTTAATTTCAAAACAAGGGCCCCAACAGGCCCCGACCACATCCTATTGACTCGTCCTGAGTCAATTATTTCCTACTGCCTCGGTTTCCATTGGTCCGCTTGACTCCGTGGCCCGTTCTACCTGCTCTTTTTCCTTTGCATGCCCAAAAAAGGGCCCAAACTCTGGGACCTTTGTTACTGTGGAAGCTTTCAGCTCTCGGAAGCTATCAATGGCTTGCTTCCATCCTTGCATAAGCAGGTCCATTTCTGTTATGATCTGGGAGACCTCCTCTTCTCCCGCGACGGTCGATAGCTTGCTGAAGACATTTGAGATCTGGACATTGGCCTCGACGGCTATTTGTTGTATTGATTGTGCCATGGTCTTCACCGGCTGCCTAAGCTCTCGTAGGGCTTGTTTGGCTGTGGCTGAATTTTCCTCAATCTGTTGTATCTGGACTTCAAGCTCCTCTACTTGAGCATACAATTGGTCGAGTCTGTTCAGGTCTGTGGCCCCCTGAATATGTTTTGATAGTTGTTGTAGCTTTGCTGAAACTGTCTATGACTTCAAAGTGAGAGAGGTGGATCATTCGTGTAGAACCTTCAGTAGGTCATACTCTTCCTTAGCAGCAGTACTTAGAATTTCCTACATTCCGATGATCTGGGTCTGTCACTCTGCGATCTTCTCTGCATAAATGACAGTCGGGTCCGGCAACGCAGGCCTAGCCTCCAATGCGGCCCTTAGCTCCTTGTTTTCTCTGTTGAGAATCGAACAGGCCACGCGGACGTGAATGGACCGTCCGAATACATCATCCTCTGCCAGATCACTTGGCATTTGATTGTTGTGGGCTATTACTGTGGGCCAGAGTTCTTGGAAGACCTTGGTCACCATGTCTAGTTGGTCCTGGAGTTGGGTTTTATCGATTCTCAGTTGTTCGCGCTCTTCAGTAAGTGCATTAATCTATACTTTTTCCTTATTGAACCTCTGTTGAAGTTCTGTGTGAAGCTCCTCTGCCTGCTACACTGCCTTCTGAATGAAATTATACAATCAGGTCGTTCCCCAGGTCTGCACACTTTCGGCTCCAGAGATATCTTGATTCGGCTATCATTCTTGGAGCGGCTGACCGCTAGAAATGGATCTTGCTGAGTGCTCTTGTGGTGACTACGGTTGAGTTGGTTATGGCACTGGACCATTGGGGTTACCCATGCTTATATTGGGTTGGACTCTCTGAAGTATCAGTCTTTCTTGCTGGAATGGATTCGGCTCTTCGACCTGAGTTTCTACATCTTCAGCAAAAGATGTGTCTTGCCTTAAAAGTTCCTGAAAAAAACCTAGTCCAACCAGGGTTTGGTTAACCTCAGGTATCGTTGTTGTACCTAAGTTAACCTCAGTCTCGGCATCTCCGTTTGTTTTAGTTTTCACCCTGACTGGGTCAGATATGGTGGCTGATGTGGAGGGTGTGCGAGATGGGTGATCTCTAGAAGTGAATGAGGTGGTGACTGGGGGTTGGTGAGTGCGAGGAGGTGATATACAGACGTTAAGAAAAGAATAGGGATTTACAGTAGGTAGCTCTTGAGTTGTATGGGGTTCTGTCATAGGCTCTTCTTTGATTGGGACCCCTGTGTCCATATGTTGCGTTTGATCTTCCCTTGTCAGATCAACTACTTGGATGAACATTGCGACTCTCGCCTTCTTAGCCTTGGGGGTGGCTACAGGTGGCTTCGAGGATTTAATTTTCCTGACTAGAGCTGTGGGGGCTACTGGTGGTGAGGTAAACAAGTCCAATGGTAGGGTGGTGACTAGGGGGACTAGAATGGAAGAGGATGCAACATTTTCTGCCTGAAATTCTGTAAATGTAGGAAACACAGGAGAATCATGAGTTAAGTTTGGACCACTCGGTTAAAGATCTGTACCTTGGTATTTAGCTACTCAATTATTGTAGTTAGTTGTAGCCGCAACATCCTAGCCATCGCTTCCTTTGTTGTCTCTCCTGGCAATGGGTCTGGCAACATGCCATCGAACGAGTAGATGTAGACTCTGCTTCTTATCTCCATTCCTACCCTGGGCTAGGAGCATACCTCTGCGTGAAAAGCCTACTCATCAATTTGGAATTTCAATGGCCTCATCTTGAAGGTTGACTCCGGCATGCAAGTTGGCCAGATGTAAGTCTGCTTATGGTTAACCCCAAACCATATTTGCGCCGCATAGTTGTCTAGTAGAGTCCGTGGAATTCACTATTGGCTCATCGCGAAGTCCACCATCTGGCTGTACCAGAAATTGAACACCTCCTCGTTCACCTCCTTCGAGCTAGAGTCCCTTGATGTTTTCCAGGGTGTGAACTTCATTGCGAGTGGTTGGCCTGGTGCCACTTCCATTGGTCGCCTTATTCCTGCAAATTTCCATTTCCACATGGCGAACGCCATGACAAGGTACCCGTAGATGAATCCCATGGCCCTCCTGTAGTTGTCCTCGCATGCTTCAAACAATTCATTGAGTAGAAACGAGCACCAGTTTAACTGTGTCCCCTAGAGACAATGATCTGCAACTGAGATAGTGTCTAGCGTGAATTCCCCTTTTGTATAATGTCTCATTGTTTTGCTTGCGATCAAGTAACACGCAAACTGTATCATCGGGTTGTTGATTAAGTCTATCTTAGCTCCTTTTCCCCCTCTCCTAGTGTCGTACTTTTTGTAGTAGTCCATGTCCCTTGCTTTCTTTGCTCTCTTGGACACCATCTGGAAAGTTGTAGAGACGTCTCTTCCCTCCTGTGACAACCCGGTCAATCTATGAATGTCTTCAATGTGAATTGGGATCTCTCTTCCCAGCCAGAGTGACCCATTGTGAATTCTGCTTAATAAAAACTTGGTGCATTGCTTTGCAGCTCCCGTAGTGCCAAAAATTGGAAGGTTCCGTAGGTTCATTATGGTGGATTGTTGCACACCTCTGAAATCTGGATGTAGTCTTTGTGCTTGTTGTCCCGCCTCTATGGTATAATTCTCCATGTAGACCTGTTTCTTCATAGCTGGGAATTGGAAAACGTCTGTGAGGTCGGTATCAATTAACGAGGCACTGTCGTATTTACCTACCAGGGATTCCATCTTGTGAATCCTCTCATCGAGCCCATGCTCAACGACTGTTGTCACTACCCTGGTCATCTTTGATATCCTTTGATACACTTGCAGCACTATTCCTCCTCTCTTCTTATGAATCCCTACTTCTGGACTCCTTCCTTGTTCTTTCTTTGGCAACGTTTCCCTTGTTGCGTTTGCTGTTTCTGATTCTAACTCAAAATTCTCTGGCATTCTCGTGCTTTCTGTCATGCAGGTTATGTAAGTAATCGGCACGCATGAGGTTGATAAGACCCCATAACTAATTAATTTTCCCTGCCTTTCCCTGTGGCTATAATCGTGCGATTATTTATTGGGCTGAGGTGGGTTTTGACAAAGCTAACTGTGGTTTTAGGGTTTGGGTAGACATGACAGGTGATGGTTATGGCTTATTATGGAAAATTTATTGCAGTATGGGTGATGCTAATTATGGCAATTATTTTTCAAATCTCAGTAATCCTACGGACTGACATGGGTACTATGAGTAATGATGATGGAATGATGCTCGACACGCTTTTCCTTCTGATGTGGCTGACATGTTGGACTTGATCCCCCTGACCACAATCGGTTGCATTGCGGTCTCTGAAATGCAACAGTGAATTTTTCTTATGCTACGAAGTATCTTTATTGGGAACCCTATCTAAGCTCTTCTCGGGTGCGAGAGAATTATTGACTTGATCTATTCTAGCCTACTCTACCCTACTAGCTTCTCTTGGTTGTGAGAACTTATTTGAAAAAAAAAAAAACGCAAAACTTACTCGTGGTAGGGTTTGAGGCGTGCGCCATTCACCCATCCTGGCAGTATTTGGCCTTCTAGCTGTGCTAAGCACACTGCTCCAGACTCTTTGATTTCGATCACATGATACAGTCCTAGCCAATGCATTTGTAGTTTCCCTAGAAACCTTTGGTACCTGCTATAATATAGTAAAAATTTTCCACCGACCTTGAAAGTTTTTTGTTTGATGTGGCGATCGTGCCACACTTTTTGTCTCTCCTTTTGGACAGTTTGGTGGAATTCTGCTAAAAACCTGTCTTCTTCCAGCCCCTGCAGCTCCTGTAATCTATCCTTCAGGGATTCTTCTTCTAATAGCTATAGTGAGGTTGCGATTAGGAGGTTGGGTATTTCAAACTCTGCTGGTATTACGGCCTCTCTTCTGTACACAAGTTGGAATGATGTTTGCTTATTGAGTCTCTTGACAATCGTTCAGTATGCCCACAGAGCTGCTGGTATACGTTCATCCTAGTCATCTCGTTGAGTGTTGCAAATTTTTGTTAATCCCTTTTCGAGGATTTTGTTGAATGCCTCTACCGTGTCATTTTCTTGTGGGTGGTAGGGGTTGCTCCTATGATGTTGTACCATGAAGCTTCCGAGCAGGGATTTAATGGTAGCATTGACGAAATGCATACCCTGATCACTGGTCAGACTTTTTGGGCAGCCAAATCGGCTAATTATGTTCTCAAATATGAACCTTGCCGCTATATCGGTTGTGTAGTCCTTCTCCGGCATTTCCTCTGCCCATATTGTCACATACTCGGTTGCGGTGATGATATACTAGGCCTGCGAGTTTCTTTCCAAAGGTGCAATCGGGCCTATAAATCAACTGCCCATTTCTCGAATGGTTGTAGTCCTTTTACTGGGTGTAGTGGAAGCTCGTCTCTATGTGATGGACGTCCTGTTCTCTGGCAAACATCACATTTCTTTACGAACTCCTTACTGTCAATGTGTACCATCGGCCACCATAAGCCCACCTGTAGTACTTTTCTAGCTGCCGATTTGGCTCCTACATGTCCTCCCGCAACTCCAGAGTGGCACTCCCATAGTATGGCCTCCCTCTCGTGGTCCATGACACATCTTCGTAAGATCTGTTCCAACCCCATTTTGTACAAGTGTCCTGTGATAAGTTGGTGTTCTGTGTCCCAGACTACTAGGTGTTTCTATGGACTTTTTCGTAGGTCTACCTATGTCTAGAAAGCAGCATGATTATCTTTATGTAGTATTTGATAGATTCAACAAGATGTATATTCTTATGCCATGTAAAAAAAATATTAATGCTGAACAAACTGCTGAATTATATTTTTAACATTTATGGGTTCATTATGGTTTGCCTACTTCTATTGATAATGACAGGGATTCTAGATTTGTTGGAAATTTTTGGTCCAATATATGGAAGATGATGGAAACCAAGTTGAAAAAGATTAATTCTTTTCATCCGCAAAAAGATGGCCAAACCGAGGTAGTGAAAAGAACCATTGTGCATATTTTGAGAGGTTATTGCAGCAAGCATCCTAAGTTGTGGGATGAGCATCTACATTACATTCAACACGCTTACAACGGAGCCAAGCATTCTTCTGCAAATACTTCACCATTTGAAGCATGTTTTGGGTATTTTCCAAACTCACCTCTAGATTTCATTCTTGAGAAGGATGTTGCCATTGATGGGCATAGTGACATTGATAAAGCTCACATGTTCATTGAGCGAATTCAACTTATTCATCAGCAAGTTCAAGAACAGCTTGAAAAAATTCAAAGAAAATTCAAGGAGAGGCATGACAAACATAGAGTTGATCACAAGTTTCAAGAAGGTGATGAGGTATGGTTGCACATTAGCAAAGAAAGGCTGCAAGGAGAAGGTAAAAAGCTGAAGCGTATTCGTTATGGTCCATTCAAGATTATTAAACAAGTTGGTAATAATGCATTTCAATTTGACTTGCCTTCATATATGCAAATGTATTTCATTGTCAATGTGGAGAATTTATGTTTTTATGAGCCTCCATTGATTGATGATCAAGGGAGTGACATTCAGTTGCCATCAATAGAATATTTCTCGCTAGAATTTCTGGACGAGCTCAAGGAGGATGCCATCCTTGATAGGAGGACATGCACTTCTAAAAGAGGAAGTGTCGATTATCTTCGGATTGGGCTCAAGGGCAGCAAACCAAGTAAGGCAAGATGGATGGAAGTGGAAAATGTGAGGGAGTTGTACCCTCATATTATGAATAGGAAATTGAAGGCTTTTGGGGTCCAAAAGCTTCCCAATGGGGAGGTGTGATAAGGAGATCATGTCCATTGCTCAAAAAAGCTCAAAAATGAAACTGCTCAAAAGTGTTTGCAACCTCAGCGACCGAAAAGGTCTCATCACTACGATTCTGGTGCCATGAATGGTTCGCAAAACAGAGGTCATATGCAGAAGTTATTAAGGTTTGAAAGGCCTAGTAAACTCCAAAAAAAATGACATTTTGACCCAATTTGACTTTGTATAAAAAATTTGCAAAAAAAATATATTTCAAAAAATATTTTTTATTGTATAGTTTTTGGGGCTAATCATCGGGTGCCACGTGGCCATCTCGGAGGCTTCCATGTGGCCCCAGGCCAAAGGTCAAAGGTCTTATCAAAAAATTTTGAGAGCTGCAGGGTTCAAACACAGGACCTGCCCACACACAACACACGTGCCTAACCGTCGCACCACGGTGGTAGTTCTTAACCCCTAAGGGCGCCAACATTATTTAAACGTTCAACTATTTTTAAACTGACGACAAAAGGGGCCATCCGCTAGGGGACTAGCCCCCACTCCATAAGACTTCGTGCTCAGAACCGTGACCATATGCAACAGTCCGGTGAATAGTTCAACGGTCAACGCGGAGTGTTCACATGGCTTAAACCTGCAACATTTAATTTCAAGTTTATCCAAATAGTTTTTGTTCCAACGGTTTCGGCGGAGCTTCGCATGTGACCACCTCCACCAGCATTAAAATTAACTGCCAGTTTGCCCGACAGTTCCACTGGCGGACCTCCAAATCCGGCGGACATTGCCAATTTTGTCGATGTTAACTAGAGTTCCTCCAGTTTTGGAGGAGCTTTCTTAGGTGTGGTTGGGAAAATTGCAGTTTGGGTCATAAATATTTAGATATTCGACCATTTTTTATGAATGAATAGTCATTTTTGGCTAATTTCGACATTCTGAACACATTGGCAGAGCTTTTAGAGCCATCAGAGGTCATCTTGTTTAGGTTTAGCTTCAATATTTCAAGGTGTTGAACCCTTGGTTAAACTGAGAGGGGGTTTGAATCAGTTTAATGAAATCATGGTCTTGTAAAACTTTCTTTTACACTTATTTACATCATCATTTCTTGATCAACTTAATATACAATGGAAAAACAATCTTAATAAGTGAGCAACAGATACTAAGCAGATTAAATACATAATATCAACATATAATCATCATGCACATAGACAACAGATATAAGTGGAAACCCATAAGGGAGAAAACCACATCTTATTATTGTTGTGATGCAAAGGCAAGCTCCAACTCCCTCTCACCACTAATTTTCTGTAGGCTCCAACCTACAGGAGGCTACTACCTCAATTCTGCAAGCTACAACTTGCAAGGAAGCTCCAGGCTACAACCTACAGGAGGCTCCTACCTCAGCCAGCTACAACTGGACATCTATCAAGCTACAACTTGATATGGAAGCACCAACTTCCTCACTGTACAATAAAATCATATGCTGATTTACCTAGATATCAGCTCTATTTTTCTCCTTCTTTACTGTTGTCCTTCCAGCCTTCAAATTTTCTTTATATCATCTCTGGATCTTCACAACTCCTCTCTCTGCTCCTTCTTCTTACACTCTCTAACATCTCTATGCATACTGATATTACATGTTTTATACAGATAGCTTTATGATTGTTTGCATTCTACAAGGAATATGAAGTGAATAGGCACGACTCTTTGCCTTCCATCATCTCATTTTCTCGCTCATCATTTCAGGAGGTTACAACACTATCTACTCATTTCATAATTAAATTGGAGTTTTGCTTTGCCTACGGAGACTTGCCTTTGCATCACATACAATTAAAATAATTAATTCATTTACATTTACAGTTACAACAAATATATTTCACCCAACCCTTTCATCTCTTTGCTTGTTGTGCATTTGTCTTTTCTGTTGCTGTCAGAGTCGTTTCGGTTCCTGATATTACATTCAACACGATTCTGCATAACTGTCATTTTGGCCTAACTCGACCCAGCTATTGTGTTTCCATTAGTGCCTCCATATGCTCCTACTCGAGTCCTTCTACCGCATTTAGCCTTTTCTTCATAATTCGTCGTTACCGCATCAACCACTGTTCTATACAAGTGTCGGGTCTTACTCGAGTCTATTCTTGCATTCAGGCTTTCCTTTTTTTTTACATTATAATCCTCCTTTGCTCTCCGATACAATTTAACAAAGGGAAATCCCATTCTCCCAGACTTGAAATGCTTTAGGCTTCAGCGTTGACCTGCATCGCATCTGCTTCATTATCGCACTTCGCACTTAGGCATTCCAACGTGATTCTTGAGTGCTTATCCTCTTGCGAATTGCGATATTCGATTAGGTCCCACAGTCATTCTTCAATTCCTTTAGATTTTAGCTTTCAACTATATCGCGTCCGCTTCTTATCACACTTCGACGAATCCTGTTACCCAATGTGCCTTCATCCATCTGATCTCCTGATACGCGATATTCCTGCTACCCCGATTGCATATGCGATGAACATCGCATCGCCACTTCGCAGTATGCGATGAACTTTGCATCGCCAATGTGCGATATGCGTTGTGCTGCCATGTGTCCCTTTGCATCGCCACATCGCATCGCAAATTTGCATCGCCACTTCGCGGTATGCGATGAACTTCGCATTGCCGATGTGGGATATTGCATTGTGCCGCCACATGTCCCTTCGCATCGCCACATTGCATCGCCACTTCATTATTGCACTTCGCGCTTCGGTGATTCAACCAAATTCTCAAGTGCTTATTCTCCTGAGCTTCCAATGTTCGATATGCGATCGGTTCCCACTTGATTGCGATATTCCTCCTGTTAACTCAAAATTTCTTTATGGCAAAGAATGTTGAGTCTCCGTCATTGATCCTAGAATGATCCAATGGTCATCGCGTTATCGCGTGCCAACTAGCCCGATGGATAATGTTTTTGAACCTACGCAAAATAGGCAGTTTTAGTATGCCATGCATCGCCCTCCTAATTGTATCACGCCCATCTCACTTAAAACCACTTATCCTCGAAAATCAGTGCGAAAACCCTCTGGTGGTTTTCAAAACCACTTTCACTGTTCTACTTTCATCGTTGACTCATGGTTCCACATCCATATTTTAATGTAGTTCCTCCGCATCACCAATTATGGTTCCGGTCTTCATTCCAGGTACACCCTTATCCTTTTACACTACATCTATTAACTCAACTACAGTAAACCCAAGCGGAACCTTCCGATCTGTTCCACCAGCATTCGTCCCCATGAATGTCTGGTCTTATCCTCCAACAAATAACACCTCTTGTAGCCTCTGCCACTTCACTTTCTTTCTTTGCAACAATTCCATCTGATTCTGATCTACTCCCTTGTCTTGGTGCTGCTCCTTTGTGCTATTTTTCCATCAATGGAAATATTTCCAACAGTCTCCCCCTTTGGCATTGATGGCAATACTCCAATGCTTCCTCCAGGACTTCCTCTGCTTGCTTTTCAGAAGATCCTTTCTTCTTTTGCTTGCTTTTCCTCCCCCTTTGACATCAATGATAAGGGTTGCACATTTCCCAATGTAGTTTCTATCTTTTCATTTCCTATGATCTTGAGGACCTGTTGCATGCACTGCTCCATTTTTCTAGCTCTTTGATGACAATTCATTGACTGCTCTCCCCCTGGAATGATGTTTTCTTGTCTGATATTGACTATCACTTGTCTTCTGCACTAATCCTGTTTCTTGTATGCAGCCCTTTTTTTTTCATTTTTTGATTTCTGATTTCTGATCATGTTAGAGAGTAACATCTGTAGACACTACCCCTAGCTTATCTCTTAGATATTCGAATGGTTCTTTAGCAAGAGACTTTGTGAATATGTCTTTTGTTTGTTCCTTAGTTGGTACATATTCCAACTTCACTAATTTCTGTGCTACTTGTTCTCTGAGGAAGTGGTACTTTATTGGGATGCTTTGTTTTTGAATGAAGTACAAGATTTTTTGATATACTTATTGCACTTGTTTTGTCACATCCACATTACTTATGTGCAAAATGCAGCTGCTGCTATGTATTCTGCTTCTGCTGTAGATAAAGAGATAGAATTTTGCTTCTTGCTTAGCCATGCCACCAGAATTTTTCCCAAATAAAAGGCACCTCCACTTGTGTTTTTTCTGTCATCCATGCAACTGGCCCAATCTGCATCTGTGTATGTTATCAGTGTGAAACTTTTTCCTTTTGGATACCATAGGCCATAATGTGAAGTTCCTTGTAGATATCTAAATATTCTCTTGATTGCAAGTAAGTGATTTTGTTTTGGTGCTGCTTGATATCTTGCAACAAGTCCTACTGCCAACATAATGTCTGCTCTAGAAGAAGTTAGATATAGCAGACTTCCTATCATGGATCTGTAAATTTTTTTATCTACATCTATTGATCCATCATTAGCACATAGTTTGCATCCAGTGATCATGGGAGTTGACACAAGTTTGCAGTCTTCCATTTGAAACCTTTTCAACATTTCTCTTAAGTATTTTTCTTGCAAAATGAATATTCCAATGTTCTTTTGTTGAATTTGAAGTCCTAAATAGAAGGTGAGCTCTCCAATCATTGACATCTCAAATTCTGAAATCATTTCTTCAGCAAATCCTTTTGCTAACTCATCTTTGTTTCTACCAAACATGATGTCATCTACATACACTACTACAATTAAGATTTCATTTTCATTAGCCTTTATGTACAAATTGTTGTCTACTCCTCCTTTCTTGAACCCTTGTTTTTGCAAGTATTTGTCCAGCCTTGAATACCATGCACGAGGAGCTTGTTTCAGACCATATAAGGCTTTCTTTAATCTGCACACATAGTCATGTTTATCTGTTAATGAGAATCCTTCAGGTTGTTCCATGTAGACTTCTTCCTCTAAATCTCCATTCAGGAAGGCGAACTTCACATCCATTTGAGATACCCTGAAATCATGATAGCATGCAAAGGCAAAAAACATTCTGATTGCTTCCATCCTAGCTACAGGGGCAAAAGTTTCATCATAATCAAGTCCTTCAATTTGTGAATATCCCTTTCATACAAGTCTGGCTTTATTTTTTATTACCTGCCCTTGTTCATTCATCTTATTCTTGAATATCCATTTTGTGCCAATGACATTTTTCCCAGTGGGTCTTAGAATTAATTCCCAGGTATTGTTCTTCTATATTTGGTCCAGTTCTTCATTCATAGCATTTACCCAGTTTTTGTCTTTGCTGGCTTCTTAGAACTTCTTTGGCTCTATTTGAGATAGCATGGCTAGGTATACTTCTTCTGTCTGTTCAGCAAGCTGTCTTATTGTATGGACTCCCACACTTTTGTCCCCAATGATTTGATCTTCTGGATGGTTCTTTTGAGTGTATCTTGAGGGACCTTTTGAGTTTAATTCAGTATCTTCTATTTTCTTGCTATTTTCATCATTATCTTGGTTCTCAGCCTTATGATCATCTGGAGGATTGGAGCAGCTTGTGTTTCTTGTTCTGTTTGGTAGATCTTCGTCAACTCTTACATCAATGCTTTCCAAAATTTTGTGTAGTCTTTTGTTGTAACACCTGTAACCCTTACTCTTGGATGCATATCCTAAAAATATTCCTTCATCAGCTCTTGCATCAAACTTCCCCAGTTTTTCATCATTATTTTTTATGAAACACTTGCTTCCAAATACTCTAAAGTGCTTGATTGGTGTTGGTTTACCATGCCATAATTCGTAAGGATTCTTATCACAATTTGGTCTTAGATGAGCTTTGTTGAGAATGTGAACAGTTGTGTGTACTGCTTCTGCCCAATAGGTTCGAGGAATGTTACTTTCTTGCGTCATGGCTCTGGCAATCTGTTGTACTGACCTGTTTTGTCTTTCTGCCACTCCATTCCATTGAGGTGTACCTACAATTATAAACTGTTGTTTTATCCCATGTTTATTGCATAGATCTGCAAAATCATAGTCTGTGAATTCACCTCCTCTGTCTGATCTGATGCATTTTAGCTTGCATCTTGTTTGATTTTCTGCCAATGCCTTCAATATCTTGAATTTCTCAATTGCTTCAGATTTATATTTGAGAAATGCCACCCACGTCAATCTGGTAAAATCATCTATTATTAGCATGAAATAAGATTCTCCACCCGGTGCATTAGTTCTTGAAGGCCCACACAGGTCCATGTGTACAAGTTGAATTGGCCTACTTGTAGATAGTTCATCTTTGGTCTTGAAAGATGTGCGGGTATGTTTGGCCAATTGGCAGGATTTACATATGGTATTTGGAGGCTTCTTTATTGTAGGCATATTTCTGATTGCTTTCTTCTTGCTCAGACTGATGATGTGGTCAAAGTTTAAGTGTCCCAATATTCTATACCATAACCATGATTCATCAAGTTTGCTTATGTGGCATGATTCATTCTCTTCTTCCAATATATAGACATTACTTTATGTTCTAACACCTTTGATCAAGGTACTTCTTGTGGTGCTCGATCTTACTTCACAATCTTGGGCTCTGAAAAGGACCTCACAGCCTTTATCACACATTTGACTGACGCTTAGCAGATTTGCTTTCAGCCCATCCAAAAATAGTACATCTTGAGCCTCTCCTCTTCCATTATTCAGACTGACTGAGCCTTTTCCTTTGATTTTCCCTGCTTTATCATTTCCGAATGTAACATTTCTAGATTTATTTTCATCAAAGGTTACAAACTTGCTTCAATCTCCAGTCATATGCTTTGAGCAACCACTGTCCATATACCATTGGTTTTTCTGATCTTGAGCTATTAGAGCCAGGTCACACTTATTCAACTTCTTTTTCCACTGCATGCAGCTATTTTTTTGGTACCTTTTCTGAGAAGATGGACCACATTCTTTGAGAGGACATTTGTTAGACTTGTGCCCAATTTGATGGCGGTCAAAGAATTTGAATATGTTTCTGAATGGATTATGTATACGAGTGAATTATCCATTGTTCATGAATCTCCTTGAGGTTTTAAACAACAATCTTTGTCCATACGTTCTGCACTCCATGGATTTATGGCTGAACCCCTTACAACAAAAACAATACCCATAGAAACGATTGGTGTACCTAGTGAAGGGTTGTCCTCTCCATTTGTTTGCTTGAGGTAGTCTTTTCAATTTCTACATCCTTTGCTGGTTGAAATCGATTATCTTTGTCTGACAGTATGCAGCAATATGTCCTAGTTTGTGAAAGGAAAAAAAAGTGACATTTCTCATGGGAGGAAAGAATCTCCTTTGAGATCTTCTGAACTTGTTCAATTGATCTTCAGGAACAATTGAGCTTTTTGCAACTGCTTGCTTCTTCCTCTTATTCTTTGTCTCTTGATGTTGTTGCTTGTTTCTGTTTGTTTCATCACACATCAAGTTCTTGCTGGCTTCTGCTTCTGTGGTTCCTTTTTGAGCTGCTTCATCATTTCTTTCAATGTCTACCTTCTCTGAGGTCTCCATGGAGGTAATGTCATCTCTGAGCTGCTTACACCCCCTGCTCCTTTCGTCTATCAATCTTCTAGCTACATTAATCTCATATTGCTGAGAGTTAATTTTTTCTTTTACAGCTTTCACAAAAATGATATTCTGGTTATCCTCTACCTTGGATTTGTTGGTTTCTCCTTCGTAGCCTATCCCAACCTTTATGAGAGGAGATCTTTAAGCATTTAGTATTTTATTCAACTGTTCAGTGCTTGTCATTCGAGGAGTGTTCATTGTCAATTCCCTTTGGGTGTGTTCTAATTTCTTTCTCAGGCATACTACTTATTCTTCCAATTTTTCTTGCTTCTGAATTCTATCCTTAATTTGCTTTAGTAACGTGTATTCCACCTTCTTAGCTTCTTCAAGTTATACTTTCAATTGAATGAGGTCTTTTTAATTTGGTACCTCTTTTACATATTTGAGAAGAATGTCTTTCTGTTTTCTGCACTTGAGTTTAAGTCTGTCTATTTCCTCCAAGGCACTTCTTAGCTCCCCCTCCAGATCTACCTCACCTTCTTCCTCATCTTCTAGAAGGAATCCTTCAGACTCTTCCTTGGCCATCAACGCAAATTCAGAGGTTCCTTCTTCATTTGAGGATTCATCTGAGTTTTCAGATGCACTGCTATCTTGTTGAGCATAAAGTGATTTTCTATTGAATCTCTTCCCTTTCTACCAATTATTTGTTTTGGTTTTCTCTATCTCTTGAGTCTGATTCTTTGTTTTCTTGTAAGGACACTTTGATGCATATTGCCCAACTCTTCCATAGTTAAATCATTTAAATGGAAGCTTACCTTTATACTTGCTTGAGCCTCTATCCAATCTTCTAACAAATTTTGCCTCTTCTTCATCAGAGCAGGAGCATATATCTTCCTTTTCTTCTTTGCTCTTCTCAGCCTTAAAGGCTGCCTCCCTCACATTTGACTTCCTCTGTGGAAGTCTCATCTCATAGGCTGTTAATTTTCCAAGTAATTGGTTCATGGTCAATGTTTCCCAATCAGTTGTTTCTTCTATGGCAAAAACCTTGGGGTTAAAACTGGATGGTAAAGATCTCAATATCTTTTGAACAATTACACATTCTCTAATGGTTTCTCCTAGAGCTTTCATATTATTCACAATTTCTGCAACCTTTAAGAAGAAGGTGGCAACATCTTCTTCTTCATTCATTTTTATATTTTCAAATTGAGCTTGATAGACTTGTAGTTTGGCAATCTTCACCTTTTTATCTCCCTCATGGATACTTTCTAATGTATCCCATATTTCTTTGGCAGTCTTGTTGTGCATTGCTTTGATAAATTATGCCTCACACAAACCACTTAAGAGAGCATTCATGGCTTTGGCATTAGCTATAAAATCTTGTTTGGCTTCTTTCTCTATGTCAGACTCCTTTGGGGCATATCCCAAATCCACAGTAGCCTAGACTTCTATTCCTAGAGACATTATGTACGTCCTCATTCTTATTTTCCAGAAGGCATAATTTGTGCCAGTAAACAAAGGGGATTTATTTGTTGAGCATCCTTCTAGACTAGACATCTTGGGGACCTAGGATCTCCTTCCAGTTGTTAAACTGATACAGAAGGAACCTGCTTTGATACCAATTGTTGAACCCTTGGTTAAACTGAGAGAGGGGGGGGGGGGGGGTGAATCAATTTAATGCAGTCATGGTCTTGTAAAAATTTCTTTTACACTTATTTACATCTTCATTTCGTGATCAACTTAATATACAATGGAACAACAATCTTAATAAGTGAGCAGCAGATATTAAGCAGATTAAATATAGAATATCAACACATAATCATCATGCACATAGACAACAAATATAAGTGGAAACCCATAAGGGAGAAAGCCACATCTTATTATTGTTGTGATGCAAAGGCAAGCTCAAACTCCCTCTCACCACTGATTTTCTGTAGGCTCCAACCTACAGGAGGCTACTAACTCAATTCTGCAAGCTACAACTTGCAAGAAGCTCCAACTCCCATCTATTTTCTAAAGGCTACAACCTGCAGGAGGCTCCTACCTCAGCCAGCTACAATTGGTGATCAGGAGCTCAAATCTGTGCTTGAGAAAAAGCTCAAAAATGAAAGTGCTCAAATTGATTTGGAACCTGAGCGATGGGATAGGCCTCGGCGATACGATCCCAACGCCGTGAACGGCACTGAAAACCGACGCTGTATGAAGAATTTATTCAACTTTGAAGTTCTTCAATTTCAGTAAAAAAAAAGGCAATTTGACTTTAGAAATTGGAAAATATTAAAAAAAGAATATTCCGGGAATATTCCGCAAAATATTTTGGGAATATTCTCTATTGACCAGTCAGCAGTCGACAAGTGGCAAGCGTTGGTTCGTGGAAAAGTGGACTGTATTTGTTTTGAACCAATTATGGGCTGCCACGTGGCAGACCCAGAGGGCGCCACGTATCCCCCTGGTTTGAGAAATGGCGTATGAAAAATTTTGCGTATTGGTGATTTGAACCCACGACCTGTGGTTCAACAAAAAACCGTTTTACCATTGAGCCATGCACTTGGTTCTTGTTATGGAAAGCGCAAAATTTATATTTAAATTTATCAAACGGTTTGTTAACTTTCAATCCGGCGGTTACCGCAACAGCTAATGCGGAATGTGCGGCCACATGTCACTTGAAATTTAATGCTAGCAGTTTATGCCGCCCCAAATTTAGCGTCGGTTCCACCAGATTAGGCGGATGTGCCAGTTTAGTTAAGTTAACTGGCAGTGTCTCCACATTTAGTGGAGCTTGTTTAGGCCAAACTGGCAGTCTGAGTAAATGTGCCATAACTTTGGCTAGGAAAGGCATTTTGAAGTGAATTTTTTTTTATTTTGGGTCTCTTCGACATTTTGGACTCAATGGAGCAGGTATGAAATCTAACAGAGGTCATCTTCAGAGGTTTAAGCATCGAAGAAGATGAAGGAGCCATCAGGGCCTGGAAGGAGAAGGTTGTGTTTTGGACTGTATTTCTCTGTTTAAGGTAAATGAATAGGCATTATTAGCTATTTCATGCCTTTTGAATCTGTTTAGATAGTTTTCAGAGCTTGTTAAGAAATTTAGAAAGCCAAAAAGCTTCATTTAAGTTCTAGAGGCCATTTTCCAAACAGAGTGTGTAGGCGAAACCGGAGCAGCCGGAGGCCGTTTTTGATGAAAAAAAACTCTATCTTGAATATTTCAGTCATTATAGAACCAATGGAAGTGGTTTTAGATCATTTGGAGTACTTATACAGCTCGAGAAGTTTATATGAAGTCGTGGGCAGCCCTGGGCAAACCATGGAGGAGAGCCATTTTTGGGGATGTTGTGCTTAATGTAAGAAATTTATCAGTTGGTATTTGATGTCTGATCATTATTGGATGCAGCAGTAGTGGTTTCAGGAGCAGAAACATAAATCTGAGGGAGTTTGTGCCATTTAGAAGCTCAGAGAAGCTTAGTGCACCGACAGAAGGATGTATGCCCATGGAAGCCTAAAGTTGTTTGCAGGAATTGGACAGCCATTAAAGGGATTTAAAATGGTATTCTCAGCCCTTTGAATCATTCTTGTATTCATTTTGGTTAAGTTTGGAGCTTGTAAAAGAATTTGATTACCTTAATCCCAAAGAGTCTAGTCATGTTGACGAAGCTCAAAGGAGATGTAGCCCAAGAGTTGGGGTGAACTCCTATATTATATTGCTGTTGTGTTTTATTATTCTATGGTTGAATTATGTTGCTGATATACATGATAAGCTTCAGAAAAAACAAATAAACTTAAAACACTTAAACAAAAGAAAATACATACACCTCTTCCAAGCAAAAATTCTGCATAATGTCAAGTTTGAGTAAGGTCATTTTAATTAAGTCTGAGTGTTTACTTCTATTATTTCTTTAGGCAGAGTCTGTAAGAGGGCCAGGTAGCTTCTAGATTCATCCTTTCTTTGAAAGGTGACATATCTGGTAAATTCCCCTACAGTCTATCTCTGTATTAGAAATAAAAAGTTCTCACATTTTCAGATTTAAAATTGGGAGTAATTGCACTCATTTACATAAACGAAAATGGATACCTTGCACCCTTTTCAAGTACAATCCATTTTCAGATCAGAATGGTATCAGAGCTCGGGTTGAGCATTTGTTATTCTGCAAAAGGTTTTAAAACAGTGTAAGAGATTTATTGTTTTATTGGTTGTTAAATGGTTGCATGTATGAGTTTTCTTGAGTTAGAAGGATAGTTGTTGTTAGCTGAGTCTTGGAAAGGATTGAAGACTATTTTCCTTACCCAATTTACCTCAAGATTATCTTTGGAAAACAAACTCCAATAGTTTGTGTTTTATGGCTGCTTGAATGAGAACGGGTCTTTACTGACATTTGGCTAAAATCTTGTCGTTTGTTTGAAAGCTTTGAGGACTTTTCATTGGAAGTTCCTTTTGGTTGTTTTGACCATTTACATAATGTCAACTTCTTATACAAGTGAAGTTTCCTCCTTCACAAGATTCTTCAATGATGACATGAAGAATGAGTTATTTAAGGTGAAGGACATGGTGCAGATTATCCTTGAGGATCAAAGGGAAAGTGTTCAACTTCGTGCACAATTGCTAGCTATGCAGGAAGAGAAAGAAGTCATTCTTCAAAGACTGCATGATATGGAGTTGCAGCTTCTTCAAGCTCAAGAAGCTTTGTCCAAGAAAATACCTCATCTTCAAGATGTAAATCATGAGGTAAATCAGTCTGATTTGTCTTCAGTTTCCTCTATTGAAAAGTGTGTTGGTTCTTTTGAACGGCATACAAGAGGTATTGGGTCCAAATTGATGTTGAAGATGGGCTATCAAGAAGGCAAAGGTTTGGGCAAGCATGCACAAGGCATTGTTGAGCCTATTTGTGTTGTGGAGCGTCCCAAAAAT
Organism: Pinus albicaulis; assembly: GCA_034641835.2. Lineage (NCBI taxonomy): Eukaryota > Viridiplantae > Streptophyta > Pinopsida > Pinales > Pinaceae > Pinus > Pinus albicaulis. The sequence goes on from CM076570.1 coordinate 1,484,604,079, forward strand.
ATTGGTCTTGGCTATGAGCATCTTAATGGTGAAGCTTTGAGCACATGCATTCAAGAATGTGATGCAAATTTGAAGAGAAAATTTCTCCCAAGTTCTCAATTAAATCAATTTCATGATGGCAATCTTCCTTACGATTGTTTGAAGCCTTTGTTGCAGCAAGAAGATGGTAGACATGCAGCTTATGGCAAACATGCAAAGCAACATAAGAGGATTTCTTGTACATATTGTGGTCAATTTAACCATCATGTTTCAAGATGTTGGATGAGGAAGAAGGCACACAAGAAGCAGATAAAACAAATACTACCTTCAAAGAATGTGCATTTGACTTGCACTTTTTGCCAAAAGAAGGGACATGTTGTCTCTCATTGTTGGACTTTGCATCCAACTCGTCGTCCCACGCACCTGCAGCAAGAGGACAAAAATATTGGCGAAGGTGGAATCATGGATTCCATTATTAATATGGAAAGGGAAGTTTCACATGAGGAAAATTTGCAGCAGCAAAATTCACCATGGAAGTGGCTCGGTGAGAAGTGGATGGACTTCTTGACACAGTAAGACGTACTCCTTTTGTACATATGCAAATTTCGGATGTATGCATGTATTTTGTTGTAATATTTTTTTTGTTTTGAGCCACCTTAGATCATTGATCAAGGCTGCGTTGTATAGTTTCACTCTGTAAATTTCTCGCCAGAAATTTCTGTGTGGGTTCAAGAAGGTCAGTTGTGGACAGTTATGGACAAACGCATTCAGAAAGGGAAATGTCGATTTCTTTTCATTTGTGGTTCAAATTCACTTGCTTTGTAAGGAAAAAGTGTTTGAAGGGCTGAATAGAAGAGGATTTTTATTCTCTCATTTGTTGTACTACAGTTCATTTCTTAATTTCAGTAAGCTTTTGGGGACCAAAAGCCTCTCATTTGGGAGGTGTGATCAAGAGCTCAAATCTGAGCTTGAGAAAAAGCTCAAAAATGAAAGTGCTCAAATTGATTTGGAATCTGAGCAACAGGATAGGCCTCGGCGATACGATCCCAACGCCGTGAACGGCACTGAAAACCAACGCTGTATGAAGAAGTTATTCAACTTTGAAGTTCTTCAATTTTAGTAAAAAAAAAGGGGCAGTTTGACTTTAGAAATTGGCAAATATTAAAAAAAGAATATTCTGTGAAATATTCTCTGTTGACCAGTCAGCAGTCGACAAGTGGCAAGCCCTGGTTCGTGGAAAAGTGGACTGTATTTGTTTTGAACCAATTATGGGCTGCCATGTGGCAGGCCCGGAGGGCGCCACGTAGCCCCCTGGTTTGAGAAATGCCGTATGAAAAATTTTGCATATTGGTGATTTGAACCCATGACCTATGGTTTAACAACAAACCATTTTACCATTGAGCCATGCACTTGGTTCCTGTTATAGAAAGCGCAAAATTTATATTTAAATTTATCAAACGGTTTGTTAACTTTCAATCCGGCAGTTACCCCAACAGCTAATGCGGAATGTGCGGCCACATGTCACTTGAAATTTAATGCTAGCAGTTTATGCCACCCCAAAGTTAGCGCCGGTTCCACCAGATTAGGTGGATGTGCCAGTTTAGTTAAGTTAACTGGCAGTGTCTCCACATTTAATGGAGCTTGTTTAGGCCAAATTGGCAGTCAGAGTAAATGTGCCATAAATTTGGCTAGGAAAGGCCTTTTGAAGTGAATTTTTTTATTTATTTTGGGTCTCTTCTACATTTTGGACTCAATGGAGCAAGTATGAAATCTAACATAGGTCATCTTCAGAGGTTTAAGCATCGAAGAAGATGAAGGAGCCATCAGGGCCTGGAAGGAGAAGGCTGTGTTTTGGACTGTATTTCTCTGTTTAAGGTAAATGAATAGGAATTCTTAGCTATTTCATGCATTTTGAATCTTTTTAGATAGTTTTTAGAGCCTGTTAAGAACTTTAGAAAGCCGAAAAGCTTCATTTAAGTTCTAGAGGCCATTTTCCAAACAGAGTGTGTAGGCGAAACCGGAGCAGCCGGAGGCCGTTTTTGATGAAAAAAAACTATATCTTGACTATTTCAGTCATTTTGGAACCAATGGAAGTGGTTTCAGATCATTTTTAGTACTTCTACAGCTCGAGAAGTTGATATGAAGTCGTGGGCAGCCCTGGGAAAACCATGGAGGAGAGCCATTTTTTGGGATGTTGTGCTTAATGTAGGCAATTTATCAGTTGGTATTTGATGTCTGATCATTATTGGATGCATCAGTAGTGGTTTCAGGAGCAGAAACAGAAATCTGAGGGAGTTTGTGCCATTTAGAAGCTCAGAGAAGCTTAGTGCACCAACAGAAGGATGTGTGTCCATGGAAGTTGTTAGATTCGGTCCTCACAGCCCTCCGTTAGAGATCATTTCGCTTTTTGCATATCATTTTTAGGTGTCTCGCTCGTTCCACTTCATTGCATTTCGCTAGGAGCATGCCATGGACTGACGAGGGGGTCTGGTTGTCTTGTGTTTCCTCATGCTTGTACCTACAGGGCTAATTAAAATTCCTCAAAAATCACTGAAGTTCAGGTCACATCATTTATGGTTATAAATGATTGTTTTCGTCAAAAAGAGTCTTTAGTCCTAGAGTCTAGGGTTTTCAGTCTTTAGCTACATGTAATAAAAGCCCGCAGGCCATGAGGTTGGTTTCAAAAGGTTCCTATTTCACGTTTTTATTATCAAAAGCATTTGAAGACATTTCTAGTCCAAAACTCTGTTTTGGAACTAGAAATTGTCAAATTTCATTGTTGTAATAATTTTGTATTTGTTTCATTGTAAGAAATTTCCAGAGCAAGCCTCTGATCTTTGCCTAAGCCAAATGCCAAATCCCTGCAAAAAAAAACAACCAAGTATCATCAGTCCAAGACTCAGAAAGACAGTGAGAGCTAAAGACAGAATTGCATTAAAATGACAAAGTGCCAAACATTATAAAAGTGGGTTATGGAAAAAATTTAAAATCAAATCTGATTTTATGAGATATTTTTCTTCACATATAAGCCATGGAAAAACATTCATTTGCACAAATTCTCAAGGCAGAAATCGAAGTGGTGAAGTTGAAGGCCGAAATCGTGTTTTACAAAGTGTGGATCAGAACTGGAGGTGCGCGCTACGCGCAGAGAAGGCGCGCTACTCATATAGAGCGTGCTACGCATATAGCCTCCCTAGCCTGTGTAAAATAACAAGGGCGCTACGCGTATGCAGTGCGCTACGCACTGGGTAAGCGCGCTACACACATAGTCTCAGAGCTAAAAAAAATTTCCCTTGCGTCCGGTTTGATGTCAAAACGCCTCAAGTGGCTTGCAAGTAGGTTCTTAATGGTTGCTCAGTAAATTTTGAACATGATTGTAGTGTGTTTGATGTGGGGAAACAAGCATTTGATGAGGAGAAATGTGTAAACCCTAGGTTCATTGAAAATTCATTTCTCAGGGTTTTGAAATATATGTTGACAGTCTTGTGAAGGGTTTGCAAACTTCTGTGATTGATATATATGCTCATGCCTATATTGTCTGTGGCGCCCCTGCTCATTATGTACATCATCCTCACGCCCTTTCTTTGCCATTGTACCACTGCTGTCACTATGATTTTCATCCTCATTTTAGCACTACTCCTTATTCATGTTTTCACATAGTCTCATGATTCACTTGTCCATATCCTCCATTAACATTATCGGAACACCGTTATCATTGCTATGGTTTTACTATGGTCATTGTCAGTGTTTCTTATTCTCTATCAACAAACACAGTCTCATTCTCATTTTCCCTTTGACAAATCTTGGCCAGCATTTCAAAGGCTGTACACTACATTACACTTTTTCTGCTCATTTGTCAAATTCACTTGTGATCAAAACAGTGATTGTTTTTATGCCAATTCACTTAACAGAGCTATTACCACTGTGGCTTGTTTTCTTATGATGCTTTGGTACGTATGTGACATATTTGGGTTTTGAGCATACATTGAAACTTTTGTCTTCACTACACCTATATCAACATACATATTGCAGACATCTTGTTTTCAAAGCCATGTCGCAGACGGATTCGCCTTATGTGAGTTATGACATGACGAAACATTCCATTAAACAGTAGGCAAATGTGCTACTTGAGTCCGTGCTGGCAAAGGTGGTACATCTCAAAGAGGAGCCTACTTGCTCAACCGTGTGCTTCGTTCTACCTGTGATTGTTTTCACCGCCTGGGCCTAACACTGTGAGATGATCTCACAAACCCGCATCATCGTAACCAGCTCGTTCATTTGCTCCCAATTTACATGATGGTCGTGTAAACCTTGCCGGAGTAGATTTCATTCTGTCACCAGAGACCATTGCTCAGGCCACCGGGATACCAAACATAGGAGAGGAATGGAACAAACAACAACAGCTAGAGAAATCCTACTATGAGCCATACATCAAACCTGGGTATTTGAGGCAGCTGAGCAGGGTATTTCCATTCAGATTTCTGAAGGATGTGTTTGCACCATCGATGAAACTCATCATTCGGGCATTTCGCCCAGGCGTACCGCGTTTCATGCGTACCATGTCCGTTTGTTGTGCATTTTACCAGGGTACGTATGATGAACATCTCCATACTTCATGTATCGCAAACACAGAGAGGATGATGACGGCAGTATAACATCCCCGCACAAAGACAGAAGCATATATCATTACGCATCGATCAAGATCGTAGTGTGTAACACTGGCCGACACAATAGTGGCATTACTTGGGAGGATTTCATCTTCCGTGACTTCTTTCACAGCACCATAGGGACCTCGAGGTATTTTTCATGATGAGAGAGCCCTTACACTGCCCCGACATCCCCGAGATCGAATATCAGCGTTCCATTGTATGTGACATACCAGCGAGGCCACAGGGCCTTATTTGCAGCTACACGACGAGTACTATCTCCACCCGGGGTGGAAGGGGTCTCGTTGACTCCATCAGCAGAGCGAGTATTATCTCCACATGATGTGGAAGGGGTCTCACCTTCTTCTTTAGCACAGGTATAGACCCAGGACAGAGGCAAGAGGCCTATTCATGATGAGGGCCCATCAGGAGGCCGGGACACTGATTTCACGATCATTGATGTTGATGCGAGCTCTCCTAGCTCGAAACTGAAAGAGATCATCCAAGAGAAAAAGGCCTAGAATGACACGCTGAAAGAGAAATTGTAGAGGGCTCAGTGGGTGATAGACTACCTAGAGCAGCGCAACAAACAGCGAGAAGATGAGCACACACTGTTAGAGCTGCGGCGAATTCGTGAGGATCGACAATTGGCCCGGAAGAGACCAGGTGACATGACACCAGTTGAGCGAGAGACTGAACTCACGCATGTTAACATTCATCTGGAGAAGTTGTTGGCAAAGGCCAATAGAGAGAAAGACATGCTTCGTCACATGAAAGGTCATTATTGGGCTCGCATGCATGTCTGCAAGGCAAAAATGAAGATTCTGAAGAGGAGGTTGAGCGAAGCACTAAAACGGCGGAAAAGGCCTGATCCACTCCGGATTTTGGCCGAGGCTTCGTTGGCTGGGCATGATACATGATGGAGGGTCTTCGCTCCGAATTTGAGCAAATTCGGAGAAATTTTTGTCATTTTGAAATATTTTGGTCTCAAAACAGATTTTTCAGCTATACGAGTAGCGCGTCGACGCGCTCGCTTTTGTTTGGGACACTTGCTGGAGGAAAAATTTATATTTTTGGGTTTTTCATGGTAATTTATGCATGCTCCAGTATTTCTGAAGCATTTCATCAAGTTCTGGATGATCAAAGGGCCCAAAAACACCATGAAAACCACCTTTCTGCCACCTTTTGCACCAGCAGGAAGTACTTCTGGGAGAATGAAGTTTTGGAGGGGCAAATGAGCTCCAAATTGGGAAATTCCACTTGGGTTGGATAGCCAACATCTAGGGATTTCCAACGAGCTATCATGAGCTCAATTTGGATGCCGGGAAGTGCCCCAAAAGTAGGCTGAAAGACGCGCTACGCATATGGCTCAGGCGCGCTACGCATATAGATTTTTGGTCAATTTTTCACCTTCCAGCTCAGGATTTCGGCCAGTTGGACCAGTTTTGCTTGTGGATGTAATTTTTGAGTTATCTTGATGTAATTTTATGGTTGGCATGTAACTTGGGCTCACTTTTACCTATTCTAGAAGATTCACTCCTAAAAAAGTAAAAATCAAATGTAAGAATCAGTTTCCTTCCTTTTAGAGGCAAGTTGTTTGGATGCCTATATTCTAGATCCTTGTTTAGAATTAGTTGGAACTACTCCTAGAAAGAGGAATTTGACCCCTAGAGGCATGGGAAGGGGTTAGGATGGTCTATATGATGTAATTTCTCAATCATTTTCAGAGGTTGGAACTGGTTGGACTCTTGGGGAAGATTTTGGCACACTATTGTACATATTTTTCATATTTTGGCTAAGGAAAGATCAGAGGTTTTGCAGCACCTGTTGGGATTCTTGTGGCTTTCAGTTCTTGATGGTGTTTTCTCTCAGTTTATTGTAAGTTCTTTCATGTTTAATGTATGCCATTCCCTTCTTATGCTTATGAAACTAAATAAATGAGTAAATGAGGTTGAATCCATCGATTTTAGTGCTCTGCCTTTGAATTTTTTTAGTTTTACATGTTTTCGCCTGTTTGGAGAGGATCCATGTTCTCCCTTGCCCTCTTCAGCTCCTTTTCGTTCTGATCCATCCATACACTTAATCAAAAGCATCAATACTACTGCCTACCTCACCCCAACTCGAATTCTGCAAAGATCTGGCCTTATCCCCGGACCCAAAAATTGTTTTTTCCCATTTCTCCAACAAAAACCCAAAAAATCAAAATCAAACTTTCATATCTCTTTACTAGCCTAAAATCAGTATTCATTGTTCATTATAAGTCATCTCCACCCCTTTGAATATCCTTTACCGAGATAGACCCGGAGAGAGCCCTCTCCTGTCCTCGTAGGGCTAGCTACGAGGCTGAGCGTGGTTTGATGTAGCCTTGAGTTTTACCTTATTTCAGCCTAAGGTAGATTTGAGCGCTAACAGAAGCCTAAAGCTGTTTGCAGGAATTGGACAGCCATTAAAGGGATTTAAAATGGTATTCTCAGCCCTTTGAATCATTCTTGTATTCATTGTGGTTAAGTTTGGAGCTTGTAAAAGAATTTTATTACCTTAATCCCAAAGAGTCTAGTCATGTTGACGAAGCTCAAAGGAGATGTAGCCCAAGAGTTGGGGTGAACTCCTATATTATATTTCTGTTGTGTTTTGTTATTCTATGGCTGAATTATGTTGCTGATATACATGTTAAGTTTCAGCAAAAACAAATAAACTTAAAGCACATAAACAGAAGAAAAGACATACACCTCTTCCAAACAAAAATTCCGCATAATGTCAAGTTTGAGTAAGGTCATTTTAATTAAGTCTGAGTGTTTACTTCTATTATTTCTTTAGGCAGAGTCTGTAACAGGGCCAGGTAGCTTCTGGATTCATCCTTTCTTTGAAAGGTGACATATCCGGTAAATTCCCCTACAGTCTATCTCTGTATTAGAAATAAGAAGTTCTCACATTTTCAGATTTAAAATTTGGAGTATTTGCACTCATTTACATAAATGAAAATGGATACCTTGCGCCCTTTTCAAGTACAATCCACTTTCAGATCAGATGGTATCAGAGCGGGTTTTTGTTTTTTATATGCTCTAGGAAAAGTTATATAAACTATAGACAGAGTCTGAAGCAAGCCAGGAAGCCTTCGAACAGCTTTTGTTATACAATTGCATAGTAGATAAATGCTACTTCAGTCAATCTCTAGTTTAGTTTATATTTTGAGCATTTGTGCAATCAACCTTCACTATTTTATTTTGTGCATGAGTTTGCTTGAGATCATTTTGGGATAGCTGGTGTTAACCCTCTCCAAGAGTTGAAGGCATTTGGTCAAAATCTTGTCGTTTGTTTGAAAGATTTGAAGACTTTTCTTTGGAAGTTCCTTTTGGTTGTTTTGACCATTTACATAATGTAAACTTCTTCAATAAGTGAAGTTTCCTCCTTAACGAGATTTTTCAACGATGACATGAAGAATGAGTTCTTTAAGGTGAAGGACATGGTGCAGATTCTCCTTGAGGATCAAAGGGAAAGTGTTCAACTTCGTGCACAATTGCTAGCTATGCAGGAAGAGAAAGAAGCCATTCTTCAAAGACTGCATGATATGGAGTTGCAGCTTCTTCAAGCTCAAGAAGCTTTGTCCAAGAAAATACCTCATCTTCAAGATGTAAATCATGAGGTAAATCAGTCTGATTTGTCTTCAGTTTCCTCTATTGAAAAGTGTGTTGGTTCGTTTGAATGGCATACAAGAGGTATTGGGTCCAAATTGATGTTGAAGATGGGCTATCAAGAAGGCAAAGGTTTGGGCAAGCATGCACAAGGCATTGTTGAGCCTATTTGTGTTGTGGAGCGTCCCAAAAATATTGGTCTTGGCTATGAGCAGCTTAATGGTGAAGCTTTGAGCACATGCATTCAAGAATGTGATGCAAATTTGAAGAGAACATTTCTCCCAAGTTCTCAATTAAATCAATGTCATGATGGCAATATTCCTTACCATTGTTTGAAGCCTTTGTTGCAGCAAGAAGATGGTATACATGCAGCTTATGGAAAACATGCAAAGCAGCATAAGAGGATTTCTTGTACATATTGTGGTCAATTTAACCATCATGTTTCAAGATGCTGGATGAGGAAGAAGGCACACAAGAAGCAGATGAAGCAAAGACTACCTTCAAAGAAGGTGCATATGATTTGCACTTTTTGCCAAAAGAAGAGACATGTTGTCTCTCATTGTTGGACTTTGCATCCAACTCGTCGTCCCACGCACATGCAGCAAGAGGACAAAAATCTTAGCGAAGGTGGAACCTCAGATTCCATTATTGATGTGGAAAGGGAAGTTTCACATGAGGAAAATTTGCAGCAGCAAAAGTCGCCATGGAAGTGGCTTGGTGAGAAGTGGATGGACTTCTTGACACAGTAAGACGTACTCCTTTTGTACATATGCAAATTTCAGATGTATGCATGTATTTTATGCTGTAATATCTTGTTTGTTTTGAGCCACCTTAGATCATTGATCAAGGTAGCATTGTACAGTTTCATTCTGTAAATTTCTCGCCAGAAATTTTTGTGTGAGTTCAAGAAGGTCAGTTGTGGACAGATGTGGACAAGCGCATTCAGGAAGGGAAATGTCGATTTCTTTCCATTTGTGGTTCAATTTCACTTGCTTTGCAAGGCAAAAGTGTTTGAAGGGTTGAAGAGAAGAGGATTTTTATTCTCTCATTTGCTGTACTACAGTTCAATTCTTCATTTCAGTAAGCTTTTGGGGACCAAAAGCCTCTCATTTGGGAGGTGTGATCAGGAGCTCAAATCTGAGCTTGGGAAAAAGCTCAAAAATGAAAGTGCTCAAATTGACTTGGAACTTAAGCAACCAGATAGGCCTCGGAAATACGATCCCAACGTTGTGAACGGCACTGAAAACTGACACTGTATGAAGAAGTTATTCAACTTTGAAGTTCTGCAATTTCAGTAAAAAAAAAAAAAAAAGGCCAGTTTGACTTTAGAAATTGGAAAATATTAAAAAAAGAATATTCTGGAAATATTCCTCAGAATATTCCACGAAGTATTCCCTGTGAACTAGGCATTTTGTGACAAGTGGCGTTCTACAATTGGCTATTGAATTAATTGTGTAATGAACGAACCAATCAAGGGCTGCCACGTGGCAAGCCCGGAGGCTGCCACGTGGCCCCCAACTCACATATGAAATGGCGTATTAAAAGATTGCGTGTTGGTGGTTTGAACCCACGACTTGTGGTTCAACAGCACTGTGTTTTACCATTTGCCCATATGCTTGGTTCTTGTTATGAGAGGCGCAAATGTTTTATTTGAATTCTAAATTGCTTTTGTGCGCGCCCAAAAGGGGGCCAGCCCCCATATCTCATGACCGTGGGCTCATGACCAGGCCCTTTCCGACCGGCGGCTTTGAAAAGTGTTGTGTGACGGTTTACATGTGACAGCACATTACAAACCTTTTTATGCCACGATTTAACATTAAATATCGGAGTTTGTTAAACTTTCATCCCAGCGGGCTATACAGAGTTCCCATGTGATCACTCATACATCACATTAAATGCTAGCAGTTATGGTCCCACCGAATTTGGAGCCCACCCACCATTTTAGGCGGAACTCCAAGTTTATCCGCATTTAACTAAAGTTAGCCCACTTTTTGTGAGATTTTTTCCTAACATTGGGCAAAATATTGTTTTGGGCATATCTTTCACATGGGAGATCCTTTTGGAGTGAATTTTTTTTTTTTTTTTTTTGGGTCTCTTCGACATTTTGGACTCAATGGAGGAGGTCTGAAATCTAACAGAGGTCATCTTCAGAGGTTTAAGCATCGAAGAAGATGAAGGAGCCATAAGGGCCTGAAAGGAGAAAGCTGTGTATCGGACTGTGTTTCTCTGTTTAAGGTAAATGAATAGGAATTCTTAGCTATTTCATGCCTTTTGAATCTGTTTAGATGGTTTTCAGAGCCTTTTAAGAACTTTGGAAAGCCGAAAAGCTTCATTTAAGTTCTAGAGGCCATTTTCCAAACAGAGTGTGTAGGCAAAACCGGAGCAGCCGGAGGCCGTTTTTGATGAAAAAAACTCTATCTTGACTATTTCAGTCATTATGGAACCAATGGAAGTGGTTTCAGATCATTTTGAGTTCTTCTACAGCTCGAGAAGTTGATATGAAGTCGTGGGCAGCCTTGGGCAAACCGTGGAGGAGAGCCATTTTTGGGGATGTTGTGCTTAATGTAAGCAAATTATCAGTTGATATTTGATGTTTGATCATTATTGAATGTAGCAGTAGTGGTTTCAGGAGCAGAAACAGAAATCTGAGGGATTTTGTGCCATTTAGAAGCTCATAGAAGCTTAGTGCACCGACAGAAGGATGTGTGTCCATGGAAGCCTAAAGCTGTTTGCAGGAATTGGACAGCCATTAAAGGGATTTAAAATGGTATTCTCAGCCCTTTGAATCATTCTTGTATTCATTGTGGTTAATTTTGGAGCTTGTAAAAGAATTTGATTACCTTAATCCCAAAGAGTCTAGTCATGTTGACGAAGCTCAAAGGAGATGTAGCACAAGAGTTGGGGTGAACTCCTATATTATATTGCTGTTGTGTTTTGTTATTATATGGATGAATTATGTTGCTGATATACATGATAAGTTTCAACAAAAACAAATAAACTTAAAACACATAAACAGAAGAAAATACATACACCTCTTCCAAGCAAAAATTCTGCATAATGTCAAGTTTGAGTAAGGTCATTTTTATTAAGTCTGAGTGTTTACTTCTATTATTTCTTTAGTCAGAGTCTGTAAGAGGGCCAGGTAGCCTCTGGATTCATCCTTTCTTTGAAAGGTGAAATATCTGGTAAATGCCCCTACAGTCTATCTCTGTATTAGAAATATGAAGTTCTCACATTTTCAGATTTAAAATTTGAAGTATTTGCACTCATTTACATAAATGAAAATGGATAGCTTGCACCCTTTTCAAGTACAATCCATTTTCATATCAACTGGACATCTATCAAGCTACAACCTGATATGGAAGCACCAACTTCCTCACTGTACAATAAAATCATATGCTGATTTACCTGGATATCAGCTCTGTTTTTCTCCTTCTTTACTATTGTCCTTCCAGCCTTCAAATTTGCTTTATATCATCTCTGGATCTTCACAAATCCTCTCTCTGGTCCTTCTTATTCTTACACTCTCTAACATCTCTATGCATATCGATATTACATGTTTTATACAGATAGCTTTATGACTGTTTGCATTCTACAGGGAATATGAAGTGAATAGGCACGACTCTTTACCTTCCACCATCTCATTTTCTCGCTCATCATTTCAGGAAGTTACAACACTGTCTACTCATTTTATAATTAACTTGTAGTTTTGCTTTTCCTACGGATACTTGCCTTTGCATCACATACAATAAAAATAATTAATTCATTCACATTTACAGTTACAACAAATATATTTCACCCAACCCTTTCATCTCTTTGCTCGTTGTGCATTTGTATTTTCTGATGCTGTCAAAGTCATTTCGGATCCTACTATTACATTCAACACAGTTCTGCATAACTATCATTTTGGCCTAACTCAACCCATCTGTTGTGTTTCCAACAGTGACACCATATGCTCCTACTCGAGTCCTTCTGCCGCGTTTAGCCTTTTCTTCATAAGTCGTCGTTACCGCATCAACCACTGTTCTACACAAGTGCCTGGTCTTACTCAAGTCTATTCTTGTGTTCAGACTTTCCTTTTTGTTTTACGTTATAATTCTCCTTTGCTCTCTGATACGATTTAAAAAAGGGAAATCCAATTCTCCCAGACTTGAAATGATTTAGGCTTCAGCATTGAACTACATCGCGTCCACTTCATTATTGCACATCACACTTCGGCGTTCGAATGCGATTCTTGAGTGCTTATCCTCTTGCGAATTGCGATATCCAATTGGGTCCTACAGCCAAGCTTCAATTCCTTTAGATTTTATCTTTGAACTATATCGCGTCTGCTTCTTATCCCACTTCGGCGAATCCTGTTACCCAATGTGCCTTCATCCCTCTGATCTCCCGATATGCGATATTCCTCCTACCCCGATTGCGATATACGATGAACTTCACATCGCATCGCATCTTCGCATCACATCACATCGCCACTTTGCAGTATGTGATGAAATTCGCATCGCCGATGTGCAATATACGTTGTGCCGCCACATGTCCCTTCGCATCACCACATCACATCGCAACTTTGCATCGCCACTTTGCGGTATGCGATGAACTTCCCATTGCCGATGTGTGATATTGCGTTGTGCCACTACGTGTCCCTTTGCATCACCGCATCACATCGCAACTTTGCATCGCCACTTCATTATAGCACTTTGCAATTCGGCGATCAACCCGATTCTCAAGCGCTTATTCTCCTGATCTTGAGATGTCCGATATGCGATCGGGTCCCACTTGATTCCGATATTCCTTCTGTTAACTCACAATTTTTTTATGCCAAAGAATGTTGAATCTCCGTCGTTGATCTGAGAATGATCCAACGGTCATCGCGTTATCGCATGCCAACTAGCCCGATGGATAATGTTTTTGAACCTATGCGAAATAGGTGGTTTCAGTGTGCCACGCATCACCCTCCTAACTATATCGCGTCCATCTCACTTAAAACCACTTATCCTCCAAAAGCGGTGCGAAAACCCTTTGGTGGTTTTCGAAAACACTTTCACTGTTCCGTTTTTGCCATTGGCTCATGGTTCCACATCCAATTTTAATGTAGTTCCTGCGCATCAATTATGTTTCCGGTCTTTATTTTAGGTACACCCTTCTCCTTTTACACTGCATCTGTTAACTCAACTACAGTAAACCCAAGTGGAACCTTCCGATCTGTTCCACCAGCATTCATCCCCACAAATGTCTGGTCTTATCCTCCAGCAAATAACACCTCTTGTAGCCTCTACCACTTCACTTTATTTCTCTACAACAATTCCATTTGATTCTTATCTGCTCCCTTGTCTTGGTGCTGCTCCTTTGTGCTCCTTTTCCATCAATGACAATTTTTCCAACACAAGGAGCCACTTGGGTGTTTTTAGTGTATTGAGCATCCATTCTCTGTTTTCTGCAGATGAATATTCATTACTGACTAATTCAAGCATTCTGAAGTTTTTTTTACAGAGAGCACAACCATTTGAGGCTTTTATTCACATGTACTTACCATTTTTTAGCAATAAGATATGTGGGACATGCCATTAGGAGCTGGACCAGCAGATGTAGCCTAGGAGGGGTGAACTGCTTCATCAAATTTGTTGAGTTTTGTTACATGTGATGTTTATTTATCTGTTATTTACTGATGTACAATGTTATACAAGAAATTACATGCTTTAACCTTACGCATAAATCTATTTAAATAAGTTAAAACCATTTATTTCACCTGCAAACTTCAGAGAACCTTATGCACACAATTTAATTATTGTTTGCATACTTAGCACAACAAAACTAATACATTTCATTCAAATCATTGTGCATCATTATTAAGGAGAGGTTTTAGCATTTGGCATGCTGGGTTTTTGATAACAACTGGTTTATTGATGAAGTTGTTGATTACATCGTATTCTAGTTGATTTTTAAGTCCTAGAGCTTCATCTAAGGAAAGAGGAGAGTGCATATTTTCTTCTTGATATCTAGGTGGGCATAACTAAAAATTTACAATAGATGGACTGTGTTAGTAGGAGGATACAGGTAAGTTTTTTTACAACGTTTATTTTCGCGATTGTCATGTTGCTAATTCTCAGGTTGATGACTAGGAAGTCTACAGGATATTCCTAGGAGTCTACAAATATAGTAATGTCTTCCAAAGTTCCTCCAGGCTTGACCACCAACCTATTAGATAATTCTAGCAGGGTCGAGGTTGGTTTTAAAGTTGTAATCCCCATTACATTACATGTTTCGTAGTTCAGAAGGTTAATAGTTGCTCCCAGGTCTACCAATGTGTTTGGAAAAGTGCAGCCTTGTATTTGGACTGTTAAGACCAGACTTCCTTGATCTGAAAGGAGTGTATTAGTTTTGTTGTGCTAAGTTTCCTTTCAATCACATATAAATGCACAATTTGTCTCCATATGTTTTCTTAAGGAATGAGAGTTTTAACCATGATAATTAGATGAATTAGTGAACTTCAAGCATGTAAATAAGCCTTAAAAATACTGAACAACAATGCATAATATATAAAAACGTTCACACATATTTTTTACACAATAGGCATGATGAAGCAGTTCACCCCTCCTGGGCTACATCTGGTGGTCCAACTCCCAATAGCTTGTCCCTCTTTTTTATTATGCTCAAAATTGTAAATTAAATATGTTTGCAGGCCTCTAATGGTTGTTTTCTCTACACCAATGGCTCTATAATGCTCAAATTAGTCTAGGTAGACTCTTGTTTCACCAAAATTGGTCGAAAATTGACCTCCCAATGCATTTTCCCCAATGTCGGCTAGAAAGGCTCCACTAAATGTGGAGACAGGTAGTTAACTTAAGTTAAATTTAATACAATGCCCTAAATATAGGGGTGCGCTCCAAATATAGTCGGACGGTTAACATGACACTAAAGTATTAGTGGCGGGGTGGTCACATACCAACCCCACCGTAACCTCCACTTGTTACAGTTTTGAAACTTCGTGTTATATGTCAGAACTGGAAGTGATAAGGCTTTGCTCTAACCATTTGCCTTAACTCTTTATCCCTGCATGTGAACACATAGAACCCGCCAGAGTATATGTCGTTGCCACCTGTTTAAACATTTACTGCCACAGTTTTAAACACCTGTGAATGACTTCTCGTGACAATTAAGTTTGTTGTAGCGGTAAGAGCTGAGGCCATCGTTTTGGGCGCAAGGCTACATGAGAAGGGGGTTGGCCCTTTGGGGCTGGCCTCCCAAGCGCCCAATAAAAATCTTTGCAAAAAATAAAACGAAGTCGTGTCCATACATGGTAAGCAAATTTGGATAGGCAGATTGGTCAACTCTTGGGTGTGTGCGTGCAGAGGTCATCTGTTCGAGCCCCTAGAGCTCCAAAAAAAAAGTAATCAACCATTCTGAGGACACGTGGCAGCCTCCGGGCTTGCCACATGTCAATCATCCATCGGTTAATTAAAAACACATCCAATGGCCCAAACAATCTCTCCATACCACCAACATCCAACGCCCCAAATTGAGCCACGTGGAAAGATTCTGTTGGCTGAATAAAAATGGAATATTCTAAGTATATACCTGTTGATTGTACCTGCATACTAACTAGGCATCCAGTCACCAAAATTTTGTTCTTTGGGAAAATGAACAAAAAACAATATCTTCCTCATACAACCTCGTTTTTTCGAACCGTTCGCGGCGCCAAAATCGTAACGATGAGACCTTTCTGGTTGCTCAGGTTGAACCTGTTTCGAGCACTTTAATTTTTGAGCGTAACACTTGATCTCCTGATCACACCTCCCCACTAGGAAGCTTTTGGACCCCAAAATCTCTTTGGACTACTGAACATGAAGATGAGGAGACTGTGTCCCCACTCTTCCAATCTTTATCCACTGAAATTTCCCTAATTTCATTAATTGAAGCTTTTCATGAAACGACAACTTTTTCCATGATTCCGTCGACCAACCATTGCTGAATTTTACATTGTCATGTTGCACATTTATTGAACTTACAAAACATTAACCTAAATTTGTAGTAAAAATCATGTTTATACATTGGTCTATAATAAAAGGAAACTTGGAATTACTCTCACCTTGTATCCTGTCCTTATGCCGATTTTTTGTTGAATCTGCTTTGAACTTGTGTCGATTCCTGAGCAAGTTTCTTCACCATTGTACCATGCCTTTCTGAAACCAGTAATGAACATTTCTTAATCATGTGCCTTCTTTTTCAAGACACTTTTCCCTCTCTTTGACTTTTGCAACTTCTTGCATTAACACTTTGTTTTCAGCACTGTTCAACACCAATGTCGATTGTTGCAACTACTTCTCATCTTCTTTCAAAGACAACCTTCTTTCAAACTGAAAAAACTCATTACATACTTTAGCATTTGTTTGAAAGGATTATGTAAAACTTCTCTTTGTTTAATCATCATCAATGTCAAGTTTTGGCTTGCATTGACGAGCCTCTTCATCTGCCTTGCATTGACTAAAGAAGTGTCTAGTTTTTTGCGATGAGCTCTCACAATGTACTCCTTGCCATCTTCAAATAAATGGTATTTGTTATGATGGCGATGGAAGATTTATTTCCTGTCATACAAGTAAGTACTTCCTAACACCATACCTATTATATCAAGTGGAACAACATCTAATTCAACCGTGTCAATGAAATGTGCAGTTATTGCAAAGCGCAACATGCACTTCTTTGAAACCTGTAAATTTGCATCCTTACAAATCCAACCAAGTGGATATGGTTTCAGATGTGGAATGGTCTCAAGATTAAGTCTTTTTACCAAGTCTTCAGAGATTAAATTTTCTTTTGACCCACTTTCAAACAATGTGTCAACCTTGGTATGTTTGGATATGACCCTCACACGAAACAATTCAATTATCTTTTCTTCATTTGGAGCTTCTATGTGACAGTTAGATATACTAAAACTGGGTTTAGGTTCAATCTCTTTCCCCTTCAAGTTCTTTAGTCCCATTTCTATGATTTTTGTTTCATCTCTTGAATCTGACCCTAGGTCTTGTTGAGCTATTGCAACAGTTTTTACTTTCTCTTTGGCTTTCTCTTTGGCCTTCAAACTTTCTGATGTAAACTCTGGATGAAGTTTCCAACAATGGTCCTCATCATGGCTTGTTTTAGAATAGTGTTTGCAAAATAATTCTCCCTTCTCTTTTCTAGTATTTGCATTTCTCTTTTTCTTCCATTTGCCTTTAAACTCATTTTCCTCATTCCCATCTAAATTATGTTTTCCCCTTGATTCTAAATGTGTAGCTTGAACACAAACTTCATCTAGTCTTGTAGGGTTAAACATGAGGATTGTATGTCTTAGGTAGGTATGTAAACCTCGTATATACTTGAGCAAAGTGTCTTGGCTATGAAAATCTACTCCTAATAAAAGAGCTCTTCTCCTAAATTCTTGAGTATACACTTGTACATTTTTTCCTTTCAGTTGTTTAAAATTTTTCCAGTCCATTATGGCTTTCTGCATATGAGCTAATGGATAAAACTGTTGTTTTATTAAAGAAATGAAATCAGTCCATGATAAAATAATCTTACCATATTTCTTGATCTCCTCCTTTGTATTGGCTTCCCACCAAGCAAGAGTTGCACCTTCCATCCTTAATGAAGCTAGTTGGATTTTAGTTTCATCATCATGAAAATTTTGGATTCTCAAATAAACCTCCAATTGCCTAATCCAATTATCTAGCTTTTCTGCATTAACTTCACCATCAAATGTTGGCAATTAAAACTTAACATAAAGTTTTAGAAAAGGAATTTTACCCATGTTCTTTGACTTGTATGGATTATGTACTAAAGATGAAGTAGAGGATGATGAGGATGAAGATGAGGGTGATGATGGTCACTTTCCATTGTCTCCATTTCCACCATTTCCTTCTTGGATTTATCTTCATAATTATGGCCTCCTGATGATCCTTGTCCTTCCTTGTGAATTTTGGACCTTTCCTCTTCTATTTTATCATTCCTTTCTTGATAAAGGACTCTCACCATTTATGTTAAGCCAAGAAATGCTTTTCTGTACACTCTTTCTTCCTCTTTTGGATCCATCTCTTCATGGATTTCTTCTTCTCCTGGAGGCATGCTTGATGTTGCTTCTGCGTCTTTTGGAGGTGAGCTAGGTGGTGGAGAATGTGGAAATGTTGCCCTCATTTGTTGTGGCTCACTTTGAGAACCTCTTTCTTCCACCAATTTACCTTCTCCTCTCTTAAGCTTGAGCCTAGTAAGCATGAAAACCCTTGCAAACAGTTAACAAATCCTTGCACATAAAAACACCAGAGATAAATCTCTAGCTCTGATACCAAATTGATCTGAAAGGGGTGTATTAGTTCTGTTGTGCTAAGTGTCCTTTCAATAATATATACATGTACAATTTGTCTCCATATGTTTGCTTAAGGAATGAGAGTTTTAAACATGAAAATTAGATGAATTAGAGAACTTTAAGCATGTAAATAAGCCTTAAAAACATTGAAAAATAATGCATAACATAGAAAAATATTCACACGTAAGTTTTACACAGTAGGCATGATGAAGCAATTCACCCCTCCTGGGCTACATCTATTGTTCCAACTCCCAATGGCATGTCCCTCTTTGTAATTATGCACAAAATTTTAAATCACATATGTTTTCAGGCCTCTAATGGTTGTTTTCTCTGCACCAATGGCTCCAGAATGCTCAAATTAGTCTAGGTAGACTTTTGTTTCACCAAAATTGGTCAAAAATTGACCTCCCAATGCATTTTTCCGAATGTCAGCTAGAAAAGCTCCACTAAATGTGGAGACAGGAAGTTAACTTAAGTTAAATTTAATACAATGCCCTAAAAATAGGGGCGTGCTCCAAATATAGTCGGACGGTTAACATGACGTTAAAGTGTTAGTGGCGGGGTGGTCACATGCCAACCCGGTCGTAACCTCCGCTTGTTACGGTTTTGAAACTCTGTGTTATATGTTGGAACTAGAAGTGATAAGGTTCCACTCTAACCGTTTGCCTGGACTCTTTATCCTTGCATGTGAACACGTAGAACCCATCAGAGTGTATGTCGTTTCCGCCGGATTAAACATTTACTACCATGGTTTTAAACACATGTGAACGACTTGTCGCAACTGTTAAGTTTGTTGCAGCGGTAAGAGACAAGGCCACGGTTCTGGGCGCAAGGGTACATGAGAGGGGGGCTGGCCCTTTGGAGCTGGCCTCCCAAGTGCCCAATATAAAGCTTTGCAAACAATAAAATGAAGACGCATCCGGAGCATGGGCATGTGCGTGCAAAGGTCGGTTGTTCGAACCTCCAGAGCTCCAAAAAAAAATTAATCAACCATTCTGAGGACATGTGGTGGCCTCCGGGCTTGTCACGTGTCACTCATCCGTCGGTTAATCAAAAACACATCCAACAGCCCAAAAAATCTCTCTGTACCACCAACATCCAACAGCCTAGATTGAGCCACGTGGCACGATTTTGTTGGCTGAATAAAGATGTAATATTCCAAGTATATACCTGCTAGCTATACCTGCATGCTAACTGGGCATCTAGTCACCAAAATTTTGTTGTTTTGGAAAATGAACAGAACACGATATCTTCCTCATACGACATCGGTTTTTCAAGCCATTCGCGGCACCGGAACCCCAACGACGAGACCTTTCCGATCACTCCAGTTTGGACCTATTTCGAGCACTTTCATTTTTTAGCATAACACTTGATATCCTGATCATTCCTAGATATTCATATTTAACATGAACTTCTTTTCCTAAAATAAGGTCAGATAATGTTCCTACAATGTGAACTGTGGGTGGATCTTTTAGTTTTCTCCTAGGCTTTTTCCCACATAGTTCCTTGATCGTTTTGGCATAAATTAGGAAATATCCTATAGCCTATCGGAGTGGAATTTTTATACACAGATTTTTCAATTCCCCTACAATGTCAAACTCATGGTAGATGGTTGGTTTAGTTATCATGAGTCTCTTAGGGAATGGAGGGGAAGTAGTTATGACTTTCTCAGATTCTTGTCGCTCGAATATGTTTCCTATTGGTTATGTTTCTGAAATAACCACAGTTAAAGGATTTATCATAGTTTTCTCTTCTTTATTTTTTTATTATTCTAGATCATTCTAATTTTATTCAGGAGAAATAATACGTCTAGATCTTAGTCAGAGCTCATTACATCCTAAGGGTTTTATTTCATAGACCAGATTTTTAACGATTTGTACGTACTGGATAGATCTATTATTGGGGTTAGGATTTAGCCGAGATGGAAATTGAGGACGTATCAGAGGTTGAGTATTAGGAGGAAACTAAAATGGAGCTTGCAATGTAGATTAAGATTGAGAGATCGTCCCTAGGGGGTGTATTTACCAATCTCGTAGGGCATTGCCAAGTTTGAGGCCACATTGAATTCTGCGTAGGCATATTCGACCATTGTGAGGGGTAGGAATTAGTAACTGGATTCTGCCATAATGGGGTAGGACATTGTCAATTTGGCCATCCTAATCCAAAAAATGATTGATTCAACCATAGTGATGTAGTATATGACTGGGGTTTCCAAGTGAGATTGAAGGGTGATTGTCCCTGCCATGCGTTTCCAAGATTCTGTTGTGGAACATACTATCCAGAATAAAATAAGGAGGGGTCTTGCATCATACCTGAAGAGCATGGTTGTCATTGTCGACGTTGAGCCATCAGGTATGCAGGTTTTGTTTCCTCCTCGGCTTCTTTAAGTACAACTTTTAATCCTGGGAGCGACGGACATTTTTCTGCCAAATGTTCTTTAGTGAAAATAGCACAGGTTCGAACCATGTCCAGTGGGCATTCCCTTTAAAAGTGTTTCTTTTGGAAACATGGACAGAATATGCCCAATGCTCAATCCACTTCTGTTTGCTTTTGGTTATCCTACAAAACATCTAACTGCGTAGTCAATGTGCCCAAGTTGTTATTTTTAAAATCTTCTAAAATATTACCAATTTATGTTTGCATTAAACCACCACCCGTGGTCTTGCTGATTCAGGTGAGAGGATCTCGTATTCCAGATCTGGCTCGTGTGCTGCCACGTGAACCCCTGATACACAACTTAACAATATTATCATATTCTTCTTGATAGATATCACCTTGCCCCATTAAATTCAATGTTTCTATCCACTCCTCTTTCATGCCTTTTATTAATACAACTTTTAGTACTTCTTTTGGTAAGGTAGTATAAGGCAATATTTTCAAGTTGTACTGAAATATCTCAATATATTCTTCTAAATTTTCAATATATTTTGCAGTCATTTAAAAAAAATCATTCTTTAGATCCCTAGATCGACAGTAATCCTGATATTTAGTAATAAAATAACTTTTAATTGCATCCCAAGAATCGATAGTGCCTCCTCCTAAGCCCATGGACCATCGTAATGTTGCTCCCTTCAAAGTAGAAGGGAACAATTTTAATTTCTGTGGATCGGTGGTATAATCATACCCTCTACACAAAACATTGAACTTAAATAAAAAGGCATTTGGATCCTCTAAGGTCATCCCATGAAAGGTTGGGATATTCTGTAAAGGGATAGCCTTCATTGGGGCATTAGCCACTGGATCAAGAACAGGATATTCCAATGTTGAAGTTTGGTTTTTTTGCCCTTTGGTTGTCATATGATCGAAAATCTACCAATAATTTTCAGGTATTTCTTGATCAAGAGGTATTATTTAAGCAAGGAAGTTATGGATATAACTTGGCTTTCGAGGGGGTTTTAATACATTTCCTAAATCTGGAATCTTAGGAATTTTCTCTTCTATCAATATCACAAGAGATCCGGATCTTGATTATCGTGGATATGATCCACTAGTTTCTCCTTCCCCTTCTTTTAAATTACAAGAATTTCCCTCTTGTGAAGGACTAAAGTGTTGAATAAATGTGATTTGGAAGCTTGGCTCTAATCCTTCAGCTTTTCTATGAATCTCAGCATAAGTTGCACTTGGTGATTCTTCTTCTTGAGGGATTACGATAGAGCCCTTCCCAGATACTGTTGGGGTCCTATTGATGCGTGAGATTTAGCTTTATTAATAATTTTTTCGATGAAGGTCTTTCTCCCAAGGCTCACCTATCCCTGGGTTTTTTTGGTTTTTGATACTTGTTTATGCTCTATTACTACTTGATTCCTATTCTTTCTCTTAGGCATACACAATTACATATCCTAATCATATCAATCAAAAGTGGGTGCTAGGCGCAAGATTTTTACTTGTCGCATGCATAGGTTCTTACCTTCCGTCTTCAATACCCGACCTCCTAGAGATAAAACCTATAAATTGACAACCTCCCCGGAAATGACGCCAAAATTTTGGGCACTAAGGTTACCCATAAAAACCAACTTAATCATACCTTCATTAATCTTATCAACCTGGTATTCGTCTTTTGTTTAAAGGATATCGACACAATCTATGCAAGAATAAAGTCTTTAGATTATGAAAGAGTGTAAAGTAACTACCACAAAAAAGTTACATGAATCATCATCCTAATTCAATTGTTGTAGAGATAAATGATAACAGCAAATAATTACTCTTACAATTACTGTTCTGTGGAAAAAGACTATTATAATTCACAAACCATTTTATCTATCTTTCAACAGATCCAACGCATAAGGAAGACTAGTAAATCATACGAATGCTTGAAAATATAAAAGATAACTTATGGAATTCACACACTTACACCTTACAATTATGTAATGTAATCCAATCAGTGATTTCAGGAGATGCATACCAAAATTACAAGATACATAATTCAATTGATTACCTACCACAAAAGAAGGCAAGTAGATATTAACACAATTAATGTGAATGTAGAAAAGTAACCAACTAATAATGATACATAATAGATAGTAGAACCTCCGATGACTGGGCCCACGTCCTCCAGAAGTACTACATTAGATAAACTCAATACTAAGGAATTAAGGTAAGATCTTGCGCAAATTCATTAACTTCAAAGTGTTTTAAAAAATAACCTCAAGAAGGTTTAAATTAGATTGATATATGTAATATACAGTGAAAGTATAAGAATGAAAAAAAAAACATCTGTATTTTTACTTGTTGTCTTATATATTACATTTAAAAACTAAATATCGAGCTATATTGAGAATCAAAAGATTCCCAGGATTTCTCTTTTAACCATAAGGCCCTCGAATAGTAATGATCAGTTTTCTTGACTTCACTCTCCGACCATGCTCAGGCGTCGAGCTGTAATTTGCCACAAATATGACATCGGCTTATCCAATATCTTGCTCCAATATCTCAAGGGAACAACAATCGTTCAGTTGCACTGATCTACATAACATTTTACTCAAATTATAAGCTTTTCGATATCTAAAAGGTTCAAATTAAATAAGCTATCTTCAACTCGCTTTCATTGTCATTTTTCTCTGAAATCATTGCAATCAAGGGTAAACTTCTTAAAAACATAACAATTATTAAAGAAATAATGAAAATAACTATATGATTTCCATGGCCCATCAAAGACAATAATGTAACTCTTGAAGATGAAGAGTTTGGGCTACATGATATTATTGATTAAACTTTAGTTAAGCTTCCAAATGAAGCTCATTTTTTGTAACTATTAATAAGTTATACTTGAAATGTTTTGACTTTGACATTTTATGAGAATAACAAGTATTCAATTGTTGATATTATATGTTTAATATATGTGTAATCTGATTTTCACTTCTTCTTTTATGCGAATCATTTAATTTTTGAAAAAAATTGTTATTACTATTAATTTTTGACATAAAATTCATAAAAATTGATAATTTTATACCTTTTTTTAAAAAAAAATTCCTATAAAAATGGTTTATTTGACATGTCACTTTCAGCAAAAAATACTCAAAATGTGTATTTTTTCAATTATATCTATATTTTTTTTTTAACAAATATAGTTGCTATATTATATTCGAAAAAAATATAGAGATATTTCCCTGTTACATTCTGATGGCAATGAGGATAGCCAAGGAGGGGTATAAAGACAAAATACTGAGCCTCCATTGTGTCGACTATTAGTACTATACTACATTACAGAATCAAGGTAAATTATAACAAATTGTGAAAGCATAAGTGCGAATTTAAAGGACATGAACAAGGGGAAGAATGAGGATTAGTCAATGCTGATTTGCCATCTAGTAGATGCATCGGTTTTGTTTTGATTTTCATCTATATTGGAATTTTTGACATTGTTTGAGCTGGAGCTTGGAGCAGAGCATTTTTCTAGCATATATTTAAGGATCTGGAGGGATTCTTCCACATGTGCACATCGATTTGAGGTAGCTAGAAGCTGTTGCTGGAGAAAGGTAGTATCCACTTGGTGTTTTTCTTCCATGATCTTCAACTGTCCACAAATCAATGCCATTTTTGCTTGAATTCTACAAAATAAAAGCAATTTTCACTTCTCATGATGTCTCCAAAGTTCTGAGCAGAGGATCGCTCTACAGTCAGTTGAAGAGTCGAAGAGCTGAGCTGATACACGAGGAGGTTGGGGTTAAAGGCAAACAACACTGCTGAGATAGATGTTGATACACAAGGAGGCTATGATTTAAAAAATTTGAGCAGTGGTCGAGTGAGGTCGTAATTGCCGCAAGATATGATAGGTAGAAAAGTAAATTTAGGGACAATGGAGACCAGGATGTAGAAAGCGAGCAACCGCTCAGGAGGAAGAGTCCTGAAAGAGCAGGTTCAATGCCTGATCAAAGGCAAAGAGGAGAAATTGAAAAAGCGGGATTGTTGAGACATAGCGTAGGGAGAGGAAGAATAAATAAGGAAGACGAGAGGGGTTGGCAGTGTTGGAAAGAAACGAGGTCTCAGAGAGAGACCCGGGTTCGGAAAGGTGGCCAACAATGGTTACCATAGTAGTCTAGCACAACACCGACATTTTCACGCTGCTCCAATGAACAGAGTGTCTCACCCGAGGCGTGTCGCGACCTTACTAACGCTGGGGTTGGGCCAGATATCGATCAAGCATGGTAGATATGCAAACCATCCATAACTTAAGTACTTCGATTAAGTGTAAAATACCAGACAGACAACAATACTCATGAACTTGATCAGAATGATAAACAAAAATTCAAAATAGCCATGTATCCCACTAAACCATAACACAAGACAGAACTCAGAATAGCAACCTTATGTTAGAAAGTGATGCATTAATAGCAAAAGACTATTACAACACTCCTCAGAGCGTGCGTGGCAGAACTAACTACAATCGCAATACAAGATATAGAACAGAACAAAACAGATAGAGAGAGAGAGAACAGAACAACTACCGCTCCTGCTCTCTGATCCCTACTGGGCCAACCTCTTCTTTCCGTTGATTGGCTGCCTATATGTCCCATCTCCAGCGTGACTAACAGTTATTCCTTCTTTTCTGCTTGGCTATTTGTGCTTTCCCTGATTGCTGGGAACCCCATTGATTGTCTTCTGCCACTTCCCTTTGCCATCTGTACCTGCTTCCACAACAGTCGTGCCACTTTCCCTTCACCTCTTCGCAACCATGACAGCTCTTTGTCTACCATGGTTGTGCTCCGCCACCTGTTCTCCGCAACACAAAACTGTTTAATTTCAAAACAAGGGCCCCAATAGGCCTCGACCACATCCTATTGAATCATCTAGAGTCAATTGTTTCCTTCTACCTCGGTTTCCATTGGTTCGCTTGAATCTGTGGCCCGTTCTGCCTGCTCTTTTTCCTCTACGTGCCCAAACAAGGGCCCCAACTCTAGGACCTTTGTTACTGCGGAAGATTTCAGCTCTCGGAAGCTGTCAATGGCTTGCTGCCATCCTTGCATAAGCAGGTCCATTTCTGTTGTGATCTGGGTGACCTCCTCTTCTCCCGTGACGGTCGATAGCTTGCTGAAGACATTTGAGATCTGGAAATTGGCCTCGGCGGCTATTTGTTGTATTGCTTATGCCGTGGTCTTCACCGGCTGCCTAAGCTCTCGTAGGGCTTGTTTGGCTGTGGCTGAATTTTCCTCAATCTATTGTATCTGGACTTCAAGCTCCTCCGCTTGAGCATACAATTGGTCGAGTATGTCCAGGTCTGTGGCCCCCTGAATCTATTTTGATAGTTGTTGTAGCTTTTTTGAAACTGGCTGTGACTTTAAAGCGAGAGAGGTGGAGCATTCGTGTAGAACCTTCAGTAGGTCATACGCCTCCTTGGCTGCAGTACTCAGGATTTCCTGCATTCCAACGATCTGGGTTTGTCACTCTGTGATCTTCTCTGCGTAAATGATGGCCAGGTCCGGCAGCACGGGCCTAGCCTCCAATGCGGCCCTTAGCTCCTTGTTTTCTCTGTTGAGATTCGAACAGGCCATGTGGACGTGAATGGAATGTCTAACTACATCATCCTCTGCCAAATCACTTGGTATCTGATTTTTGTGGGCTATTACCATGGGCCAGAGTTCCTGGAAGACCTTGGTCACCGTGTCTAGTTGGTCCTGGAGTTGGATTTTATCGGTTCTCAGTTGTTCATGCTCTTCAGTAAGTGCGATAATCTGTACTTGTTGCTTCTCAAACCTCTGCTGAATTTTTTTGTGAAGCTCCTCTGCCTGTTGTGTTGCCTTCTGAATGAAATTATACAATCTGTTCGTTCCCCAAGTCTGCACACTTTTGGCTCCAAAGATATCTTGATTCAGCTGTCATTCTTGGAGTGACTGACCGTTGGAAATGGATCTTGCTGAGTGCTCTTGTGGTGACTAGGGTTGAGTTGGTTGTGGCACTGGACCACTGGGGTTACCCATGCTTATATTGGGTTTTACTCTCTAAAGTATCAGCCTTGCCTGCTGGAATGGATTTTGCTCCTCGACTTGAGTTGCTAAATCTTCAGCAAAAGATGTGTCTTACATTAAAAGTTCCTGAAAAGAACCTAGTCCAACCAGGTTTTGCTTAACCTCAGGTATCATTGTTGTACCCAAGTTAACCTTGGTCTCGGCATCTCCGTTTGTTTTAGTTTTCACCCTGACTGGGTCGGATATGGTGGCTGATGTGGAGGGTGTGCGAGATGGGTGATCTCTAGAAGTGAATGAGGTGGTGACTGGGGGTTGGTGAGTGCGAGGAGGTGATATACGGACGTTGAGAAAAGAATAGGGGTTTATGGCAAGTAGCTCCTGAGTTGTATGGGTTTCTGTTACGGGCTCTTCACTAATTGGGACCCCTGTGTCCATATGTTGTGTTTGATCTTCCCCTGTCAGATCAACGACTTGGTTGAACATTGCGACTCTCGCCTTCTTAGCCTTGGGGGTGGCTACAGGTGGCTTCGAGGATTTACTTTTCCTGACTAGAGTTATGGTGGCTACTGGTGGTGAGGTAAACAAGTCCAATGGTAGGGTGGTGACTAGGGGGACTAGAATGGAAGAGGATGCAGCATTTGCTACCTGAAATTTTGTAAATGTAGGAAACACAAGAGAATCATGAGTTAAGTTTGGACCACCCTGTTAAAGATTTGTACCTTGGTATTTAGCTGCTCAATGATTGGAGTTAGTTGTAGCCACGACATCCTAGCCATCGCTTCCTTTGTTGTCTCTCCTAGCAACGGGTCTAGCAGCATGCCATCGAATGACTAGATGTAGACTATGTTTCTTATCTCCATTTCTACCCTGGGTCAGGAGCATACCTCTGTGTGAAAAGCCTACTCATCAATTTGGAATTTCAACGGCCTCTTCTTGAAGGTTGACTTTGGCGCGCAGGTTGGCCGGATGTAAGTCTACTTATGGTTAACCCCAAACCATATTTGCATCGCATAGCTGTCTAGCAGAGTCTGTGGAATTCGTTGTTGGCTCATCGCGAAGTCCACCATCTGGTTGTACCAAAACTTGAACACCTCCTCGTTCACCTCCTTCAAGCTAGATTCCCCTGATATTTTCCAGGGTTTGAACTTCATTGCGAGTGGTTGGCCTAGTGCCACTTCCAGTGGTTGCCTGATTCCTAGAAATGTCCATTTCCAAATGGCCAAAACCATGACAAGGTACCCGTAGATGAATCCCGTGGCCCCCCTGTAGTTATCCTCGCATGCTTAAAACAACTCATTGAGTAGAAACGAGCACCAGTTCAACTGTGTCCCCTAAGAGACAATGCTCCGCAACTGAGATAGTGTCTAGCGTGCATTCCCCTTTTGTATAATGTCTCATTGTTTTTCTTGCGATCAAGTAACACGCAAACTTGATCACTGGGTTGTTGATTAAGTCTATCTTAGCTCCTTTTCCCCCTCTCTTGGTGTCGTACTTTTTGTAGTAGTCCATGTCCCCTGCTTTCTTTGCTCTCTTGGACACCGTCTGGAAAGCTGTAGAGACATCTCTCCCCTCCTGTGAAAACCTGGTCAATCTATGAATGTCTTCAACGTGAATTGGGATCTCTCTTTCCAGCCAGAGCGACCCATTGTGAATTATGCTTAATAAAAAATTGGTGCATTGCATTGCAGCTCCTGTAGTGCCAAACACTGGAAGGTTCCGTAGGTTTAGTATGGTGGATTGTTGCACACCTCTAAACTCTGGATGTAGTCTTTGTGCTTGTTGTCCCGCCTCTGTGTTATAATTCTTCGTGTAGACCTGTTTCTTTATAGCTGGGAATTGGAAAAAGTCTATGAGGTCGGTATCAATTAACAAGGCACTATCGTATTTACCTACCAGGGATTCCCTCTTGTGAATCCTCTCATCGAGCCCATGCTCAACAACTGTTGTCGCTACCTTGGTCATCTTTGATC
Organism: Pinus albicaulis; assembly: GCA_034641835.2. Lineage (NCBI taxonomy): Eukaryota > Viridiplantae > Streptophyta > Pinopsida > Pinales > Pinaceae > Pinus > Pinus albicaulis. The sequence goes on from CM076570.1 coordinate 1,484,633,044, forward strand.
TCCTTTGATACACTTGCAGCACTATTCCTCCTCTCTTCTTATGAATCCCTACTTCTGGACTCCTTCCTTTTTCTTTCTCTGGCGACGTTTCCCTTGCTGCGTTTGTTGTTTCTGATTCTAACTTGGAATTCTCTGGCATTCTCGCGCTTTCTGTCATGCAAGTTATGTAAGTAATTGGCACGCATGAGGTTGATAAGACCCCATAACTAATTAATTTTCCCTGCCTTTCCCCATGGCTATTATCGTGCTATTAGTTACCGGGCTGAGGTGGGTTTTGACAAAGCTAACTGTGGTTTCAGGGTTTGGGTAGATGTGACAGGTGATGGTTATGGCTTATTATGGAAAATTTATTGCAGTATGGGTGATGCTAATTATGGAAATTATTTTTCAAATCTCAGTAATCCTACGAACTAACAGGGGTACTATGAGTAATGATGATGGAATGATGCTCGACATGATTTTCCTTCTGACGTGGCTGACACGTTGGACTTGACTCCCCCGACCACAATCGGTTGCGTTGCGGTCTCCGCAACTCAACAGTGAATTTTTCTTATGCTACGAAGTATCTTTATTGGGAACCCTATCTAAGCTCTTCTTGGGTGCAAGAGAATTATTGACTCGATCTATTCTAGCCTACTCTACCCTACTGGCTTCTCTCGGTTGCGAGAGCTTATTTGAAAAAAAAATACAGAACTTACTCATGGTAGGGTTTGATGCATGCACCATTCACCCATCCTAGCAGTATTTGGTCGTCTAGCTGTGCTAAGTGCACTGCTCCAAACTCTTTGATTTCGATCACATGATACGGTCCTAGCCAATGCATTTGCAGTTTCCCTCGAAACCTTTGGTACCTGCTATCATATAGTAAAACTTTTCCACCGACCTTGAAAGTTTTGTGTTTGATGTGGCGATCGTGCCACACTTTTTGTCTCTCCTTTTGGACAGTTTGGTGGAATTCTGCTAAAAACCTGTCTTCTTCCAGCCCCTACAGCTCCTGTAATCTGTCCTTCAGGGATTCTTCTTCTGATAGCTGTAGTGAGGTTGCGATTAGGAGGCTGGGTTTTTCAAAATCTGCTGGTATTACATCCTCTCTTCCGTACACAAGTTGGAACAGTGTTTTCTTATTGATTCTCTTGAAAATCGTCCAGTATGCCCACAGAGCTACTGGTATACGTTCATCCTAGTCGTCTCGTTGAGCATTGCAGATTTTTGTTAATCTCTTTTCGAGGATTTTTTTGAATGCCTCTACCGTGTCATTTGCTTGTGGGTGGTAGGGGATGCTCCTGTGATGTTGTACCATGAAGCTTCTGAGCAGGGATTTAATGGTAGCATTGACGAAATGCATACCTTGATCACTGGTCAAACTTTTCGGGCAGCCAAATCGGCTGATTATGTTCTGAAATATGAACCGTGCCGCTGTGTCGGCTGTGCAGTCCTTCACCGGCATTGCCTCTGCCCATCTTGTCAAATAGTTAGTTGCGGTAATGATATACCAGGCCTGCGAGTTTCTTTCCACGGGTGCAATCGGGCCTATAAAATCAACTGCCCATTTCTCGAATGGTTGTAGTGCTTTTACTGGGTGTAGTGGAAGCTCTTCTCTATGCAATGGACATCCTATTCTCTAGCAAACATCACATTTCTTTATGAACTCCTTATTGTCAATGTGTATCGTCAGCCACCATAAGCCCACCTGCAGTACTTTTCTAGCTGTCGGTTTGGCTCCTACATGTCCTCCCGCAACTCCAGAGTGGCACTCCCATAGTATGGCCTCCCTCTCATGATCCAGGACACATCTTCATAAGATCTATTCCAACCCCATTTTTTACAAGTGTCCTGCGATGAGTTGGTATTCTGTGGCTTGGACTACTAGGTGTTTCTTCTGTACTGCGGTATATTCCTTTGGGCACTGTCCTGTGGTTAGGTAGGTCGCGATCTGATCCATGTACTCTGGGATGGTTTCTACCCTGAAAAGATCAGCGTCTGGCAGCTGATCATCCAGAGATCCTTCATTTTCTCCATTTTTGAGACTTAACATGTGGTCTGGTCCCACGTTCAATCGCCCAGGTTTGACTATCACCTCAAAGGTGAATTCTTGAAAGAGTAGGAGCCATCTGCATATCCTTCCTTCCAAAACCAGTTTGTTCACTAGATACTTTAGAGCTGAATGTTTTGTGAAAAATTTGAACATTCCTCCTAGCAGGTAGTGGCGGAACTTTTGGAGGGAGTACACCATTGCTAATGCTTCCCTTTCTATCGTGGTGTAGTTCTGTTCCGTTGTTGATAGTTTCTGACTTGCAAAGTACATTGGGTGATCAACTGTAGTGTCCCCTGGTTGGGCTAGAACCACTCCCAGCGTGATGCTTGAAGCATCAATGTGGACATGAAATTGTGTTTCCCAATCTGGATGAACCAATATTGGCGCACTTGCCATTTTTTCCTTCAAGGTGTCTAGGGCCATTGCAAAACTTTCTGTCTAGTTGAATTGTTCTGATTTCCGTAACAGCTTCTCTAATGGGGCTTTTATCTTCACGTAGTTCTGGATGAAAGGAATGTAATAACATGTATGGCCTAATAGTGACCTCAATTGTTTCACAGTTTCTGGAGCTTCCATGTTGATTATCACCGCTACCTTTTCTGGATCTACGCAAACTCCTTGTTTGCATACAACGTGTCCGAGCAATGTTCCAAACAGCACCGCAAAGATGCACTTCTTTGGGTTCAATGAGATCTGTAGCTGTCTACACCTATCAAACATAATTATTAGTAGTGTGACATGGTCTTTCAATAGGCTGTAGATGGTCTAGTTTTCCATATAGACCTCTAGGAATTTGTGGATATAGTTGCGGAATGCTGCTATGACAATGCGTGAAAATACTGCAGGCGCATTTTTCAAGCCAAATGGCATTACATGGTATGCAAAGGAACCCCATTTGGTGGTGAAGGTTGTCTTTTTCTTATCTTCCTCGGCTATCCTGACTTGATGGTACCCTAAGAATCCATCTGTAAAAGAATATGCTTCGTTCCCCGCATCATTGTCTAGGACTTCATCACTGAATAGGGTGGGGAATGGGTCATGTATACATGCATTGTTCAAACTTATCTAATCAACACAGACTCAGATTTTTTCCTTATCCTTTTTGCTCTGTATAACTATGGGACTTACCCATTCTTCTTCCCCCACTAGGAATATCAACCCTGCCTTCAGCATCTTGTCAATTTCCGATTTAACCTTTTCCTTTACCCTTGGATTCAATCGATAGGGCCTGTGTTTGATTGGTCTTGCATCAGGTTTTAGTATTCTACGCATTTCTCCCAAGTCCCCTTTGATTCCTTTCAAGTTAGCTATGGACGACGGAAACAATTCCTCATATTCCTGTAGTAGACTGAATATTTCCTTGGTCGTCTCAGCATCCTAGTAGTCCCCGTTCGATGCTAATTTGGGCTTCTCTTCAGTCCCAATATTCATTTTCTTAGCTTTGAGGGGGAGCAAATCAATTCCCTCGGTTGTTGGGTTTTCCTGAATATTTCATTATCCCTTTGTTTCTTCAAAGTATAGATGTCTAAGTCCCTCTAGATTATCATCGTCCATTTCACTGTCTATTTTCTTGCATGCTACTGACTGCCGGATGTTTTGGTTTGGGAGTGGTTGCTCGTCCTTCTACTGATTCTCTGGGAAGAGCAGTATTTTTTGAATGGTCTATACCTCTTGGGTAACTGTATTTGTCTTTCCTTCAAATAAGAAGCATTGTGTAAACTTCTTTGTAACTTCTTGCCAAGTGCCAGTTCCCCTTTTCTTCTCCTCTATTAGGTACCAAGCCTGTGGAATCTTATCGAAGGAGTGTATAAATTTGTGGACCCATAGTGCAGGTATCCTGTAGTTTTCCAATGATCTTCACACTTCTTGAAATGCTTTGCAGGATCTGAATTCCCCTGTAACTTTCGAGTGCATTGGGGTCCTTCTTCTCCCTTGAACCTGGCTTTCAGTGCTGCTAAAATTTTGTCCCATCGCGTCAGTGAGTCACGGTGGTTTTTCCACCATCTTGCAACTGTGGATTGCAAGGCCACGTCCATGAGCGGCACCCTCTGATCCTCCGGTACATTGTCTTTTTTTTTTATAATGAATGTATTCACAGCATTCATATTAGACAAGGTTGGGTAACCTCTTACCTCAGTCCCGATCCAATTGATTCTTCTAATGGTGGTGCATCTCCTTGTGCTGGTCTCATATCCCCCTTGCTGCCAATCCTTCCAAGCTATCTCTGAGTTCAGGTTTGAGCTTTGAATGCTCCTCCAACTCACCGATCCTCTCACTGTCGGGTTGATATAATATTCCCTTCTTCCTGCAGTCATTTGATAAAGATGGTCGAGAAGATGAGCATCTCCTCTGTTATCGGCAGACTCTGTGTATTGGGAACCTTGATACGGGTCGAGTGGCTGGGTGACTCTGACCTCTCCATCTTCAAAGATCATTAGTTCTTTCTTTAAATCTATTATTGCATAGTTTTCAAAATCCCAGTCGATCCCCAGTAATGCTGGATAGGGATATTTGTCTCCTATAATGTCGATGACCTCAAAGTCCGTGTACGTCTTTACTCCCACAACATCGACTTCAACCTCCTCTAGCCTGCCTATGGGCACAATGTAGTATTGGTTTGCCATATGAAGTTGAATTGGTGAGTATGGCAGTCTTGGTTTCCCCAATGCTTCCCACGTTTTTATGGGCAAGATATTTATGTCGGACCCTAGATCAAGCATTGTGTCCTTGATTTGGAATCCCGTGACTTGAGTATTCACCCGGAACTCTTTGCCTGTCCTTCTCTTATTTCTCTTCACTCTTTGTATATATTTATGTGTTGTGCCACATGACTCCTCTGGATCCGTCATCTTCTGCACTAATATTTCTAGGTTCTGTTTTAATTGTTCCAGCATGGATGCATTGTTAACAATTTTTAGAAATAGACGGAACCATTCTTCAATTGTAGTGCCTGTATTGGCTTGGTTTTCATCCCCTTCCTTCGGTCTTATCATTTTGATTCCTTTTATTTCCCCAAGCTGGGAAAATGCTTTTACTGCCTCTTGAAAGAATTGCTTCTGTTTCTCTGGCCTGAATGTTGGCTTTGGAGATACTGTTCTTACCTGTTTTATCGGGTCCATCCCTTGTGTGTCTTCCCTGGTTCGTTTGCCTCCCCGAATCACTATAGCTACGCTCTACATGTTTTGATCCTCGGTTATTCTTGGCTTGGAATTTACTAGATTTTTTCCTCTTTATCTGGCTCTTTCTTCCCATATTTTGATGAGCTCTAGGCAGTCTTCTGTTGCGTGTGTATTAACATTGCATTGAGAGCACAAATGTCTTCTAGGAAGTGGGCATTCCCTAGCCACATGGCCCTCTTGGTCACAGTTGTAGCATCGTACTGGTCCTCTTCCTCCTGCTCGGCCTCCTCTCATCCCTCCTCCTCGTCCTCTAGGAGCCTCGTTCACTCTATATGAAGGTCTGTCTAACCGTTCTTCCAAAACATCCAGAGCTCTGCACTGCTCTATGCTGTGCATGGTAGATGCACAGAACTCACAGTATATATTTTTCGGGACATTGGATTACTTTTGCAGTATGGGGCATAGGCAGGGTGAGTGGCCCATGCTTTTGCAGATCTCACAATACTCAGTTGTTGCTGAATTTTGTTGCGCGGGGAACCCCGTGTATGGGTGTTGCGGCGGATATAATTCTTGGGTATTTATTTGCGTGACCCCTCCTGTTGGCGGAGCTCCTGGTGCCCCTGTTGTTGGTGTCCCCACATTCTGGCCTTGTAACCGAGAACAATCGGTTACCACATGTCCTTCCATTAGACAGTGCATACACCATACATTTGGCCTCGCTGGACACAGGGGTTGAATTTCCTTTAGTTTTTCCATCAGGCTAGCTATTTGATGCTATAGTCCCAGTATGGAAGGGTCTTGAGTTGATGCCCCTCCTCTAAACTCTTGCGGGTATCCCACCATGGCCTCTATCTTCATGGCCTTTTCTAATGCATTTTGCAATGTCTCGATCTTTTGTTGTGTCAGCGGGGTCCTTGTCAGCAAGAGAAGGGCCTTGATAAACCAATCCCTTTGGTGATTAGGATTGATCAGGTAGCTGAGTTTTCCAACCACATCCTTGAATCTCCTCATCAGATCCCATGCAGTTTCCCCTTCTCGCTGCTTGATCTCCCACATCTCTGATAAACCCTTTTGATATGTTTGGGGTAATTTGAATACTTTCACGAAATCCCTTTTTACATCGTCTAATGCTGGGTTCTGATGAGTCTCAGACCACTTTATAAACCAGCATAGAGCTCTCTCCCGGAGAGTAGTTTGAAATTCTACTAACTTACCTGTGTCTGGTGTCTGTTAAGCCCTCTATATGGCCTCACAGAGGTACCAATGTTTATCCACATCGTCACTACCCCTCCCAGAAAACTATGGGTACTGAGTAAACGATCCTGCCATGTTTCCTTGTGTGGGGCTTACTAGAACAAATCCCCTTACTCCCAGCTGTGAGATTGTAGTACCAGTACGATTGCTAGAGTGTATTACTACTGTGGACTGAATGCTACTTGGCTTACTTAATTCCCATAACTTAACAAAAATTTCACCTAGTGGCTGATAGAGTACCAGGGGAAGGTCGGGATTAGAGCTACTTAAGCTTTGGGGAATATAGTTACCTGGCATTATGGGCGCCGGCCTTTCTCAGAATAGTTGCTCCATCGCAACATGCATCTCTTCATCAGATGTTTTCTCGGGGCATGCATCATTTCTGTCATACTCCTTTCCCTTTTCTGTTGAGGTGGGCTCCTATACACCTGTCGCACTTTCTTGGTGGTCCCCCCTATATCCTGGGAACCCGTCTGACCTTCCATCTTCTTCGTTGTCTGAGGCACCTCTCCTTTTTCTTTCCATTTTCCTTGTTGTCTTTCCAATTCTTTCATAGCCCTTTCTTGCCACTTCTCGGCGAGTTGCACCCTCCAATGTGCTCGTCATTCCCTTAACCTACTATAGGTCTTAGCATCCATATCCCTATTCCCCGTTTTTAGCTAACTTGTAGCATCTCTCCTTTGGTCCCTTCCCCCAGTACTGGAGGTTTCGTTCTCCATCTCAGCTTTTTGGAACTCCATCAGTCCTTCGTCCACCATAAACACCTTAATCCATAAAGGGATCTCTCTCAGGAGTCCTCCGCGCAGCCCTGATCTGAATACGTCCTCTTCTTTTGAGAAAGACTGGTAGCATTCAGCTGCGAACTCTACTATATATCCTTCCAAGGTAGATTGCACCCAGAAATCTACAGCTCTGGTCAAATTGGTATCTAACCGATGGAGTGCTACCAGATATGAGTGTACCCACTTGTGACAGACGGTCCGCAACCCTCTGGGGACTGCCTCGATCTATAATCTCTACAACCAGTTGTAGAGCTCCTCAAGAAAATTTCCCCAGAAGATCTCGTAGATATCATTGGCGGACTCAGAGAAGAGAATCTGGTTCTTGACATCCTTCTCTTTCTACTGTCTCACTTCTTCTTGCTGAGCTATGAACTGGTCCATATGGTCATTCCACCATTTCTTTATTTCTTTCTTGAAGATCTGTGATACCATGATCTAACTCCAGAATGAGATTTCAGGTCCCAGCAACGGAACCATTTGTTGGCAAGAAACGAGGTCTCAGGGGGAGACCCAGGTTCGAAAAGGTGGCCAACAAGGGTTACCACAGTAGTCTAGCACAACGCCGGAATTTTCACCCTGCTCCGACGAACAGAGTGTCTCACCCGAGGCATGCCGCGACCTTACTAAGGCTGGGGTTGGGTCGGGTATCGATCAAGCATGGTAGATGTTGAGCCTCAAGATTGTGCTTTCTTTCATCTTACTTTACCTCATTTTCCTTTTTCCATTGTTATCCCAGACCCAATTGATCAATGAATTTAGTTAAAATTACTTTTAGAATGATTAACATGACTAACTTGCTAAGTTTTGTGATTTTTGTCATTGTAATGCATTTTGACCGGAACTAGCTGCAGAATGCATACATTCCGTAGCTAACCAGCAATTCTGCAGCTGTCTTCACGTTCAGGCATGTTCCAGGTGGCCTCTCAAGAAAAACCACATATGGGTATATTCCACGTCATGTTTACATTGTTCGTTGCTCACCATGAAGGAAAAACCGAATTCTGGATATGGTTTTGGTACGTGGGAACTCATTTAAGGAAGCAGATTTCTAATAGGACTGTCTTAGTCCATATGTCCTTTTCCTTTTTACGCTGCCACTTTAAGAGTCCTAGTATGATTTCTATAAGGAAAGACAATGATCCTCGAATTGTTGCAAGTCTTGTTATGTAAATTTGTTATAAAAACACTTGGGAAACCGAGAGATAGGCTAGATTTTTCTCTGGATTTTGCTTAGATTTCATGCTATATTTCTTAAGACGCAGACTACTGTGTTCAAGTTATTTTTCCTTTAATGAAGAAGACATTATTTCTTTGAAAGCGTTGATTTGATTTGGAGCTAGATTCCGTCTGGTGGTAGAGGGCCCCTGCCTCCTGCACGGTTTTACTTGCGTAATTTAGATAAGTATCTTAGTTGTCTTTACGTTTTTTTGAAGTTTGAGTTCATAGTTAATTTCATTAGCCACTATAGTTATACTTGTTCTAAAAACTCTTCCAAAAGAAGAAACTCTTCCAAAATATCATGATAATGAATGGGAAATGGATATAGTGTTGTAGGATTTAATTGTAATTTCTTTTGATTCACTATCACAGTTGAACTTATACTAAGCAAACTCTTCCAAAAAATCCTTATGATGTCTAAGTCATGACTGTGATAATGAATGTTTCAGTTGTTTGTTTTCACTAAGTAACATAGCTGACCTTGCTCTTAAAACGCTCTTCCAAAATATCATAATGATGGGTAGGAGACAGCTGTGATATCTTAGTTTTTAAATTGCTTTTAGTCTTTATGTTTGCATTTGCACTGAATTGTACAGTCAGGATTGTTCTAAGAAACTCTTCCAAAATACCAATCATGATGGACAAAACAGGCTGTATAATCCCATAGATTAATGCATGATAACTTAGTTAGGATACTCCGGAGTCTAATTTCATTTAACTCATGCTCTGTTATTTTGTTTTGAGTTTGATAATGACTTGTTAGTTCAGCACTGTTTTAGACTAGTGACATCTTAAGTTCAGTTTTAGCTTAACACATTGCATTTTCACTCCACATTCAGTTTTCATCCATTGCATATTAGATTATATCAGTTGTTAAACTTAACAAAACAACCTTCATTATTTACAAAACCTCTTCTTGTTCCAAATCTATAGTTGATTCATAACCATATGAACAGAAGACAGTATCATTTCAAGGCCTGAAGTACTTTTGCAACTTCCTTTATCATCTCACAAACAAAATTTTCCTCAAAAGACTATTCTAAAAATCTATAATCTTTGAGTGAAGTGTAGTGGTATCAAACTAAGTTGCAGAATAGGGTTAGGAACTAGTATTAGAATAGAGATCTTATGATGATACCAATATTTTCCTCCAAATATGTTTCAACAAATCTTTAAACATGGATAAAATGTTGCATCATTATGAGTTGGATGTTTGATTGTTTAGTTAGAATAATTTGTATACTTAGCTGACCATTTCTCAAAACTCTTCCAAAATACCTTTGATGAAAGAATTGGACAAGTTAAGTTTATGTTTTGATTCATTTCCTTAAAGTCATTATCAATCTTGGTATTCTGCTTAGTCATAGTTTAGGTTTGATTTTGTTTCAGTATTTACCTTTGCATTTGTCACTTGTCATCAACCAATTAGGCTTCACTCTATTTTTAATCATTAGCTTCTTTCCACTAGCTTTCTAGTCATTTTCCTTGTGGACATAAAACTACCAAAATACCAAAAACATCATAAATCATCACAAAAGACCAAAAACAACATAAAACACTAAACACAACGCATTAAGAGACAAACACCTAGGCACATACGGTGCACTTCACTTCAGCAGTTTACCAACCCTGGTTGACAATTAAATGAACTCAATTTAGGAGACTAGGTTGAGACCAAACAGTAGATACGCAAACCATCCATAACTTAAGTACTTTGATTAAATGTAAAATACCAGAAAAACAACAATACTCATGAACTTGATCAGAATGATAAACAAAAATTCAAAATAGCCATGTATCCCACTAAACCATAACACAATACATAACTCAGAACAACAGCCTTATGTTAGAAAGTGATGCATTAACAGCAAAAGACTATTACAACACTCCTCAGAGCATGCGTGGCAGAACTGACTACAATCGCAGTACAAGATATAGAACAAAAGAAAACAGATAAAGAGAGAGATAACATAACAACATGAACAGATCTCTCCTACGGCTCCTGCTCTCTAATCTCTATTGGGCCAACCTCTTCTTTCCGCTGATCGGCTGCCTATTTGTCCCATCACCAGCGCGACTGACAGTTCTTCCTTATTTTCCGCTCGACTGTTTGCTGCTTTCCCTGATTGCTGGGAGCCCCACTGATTGTCTTCTGTCGCTTCCCTTTGCCATCTTCACCTGCTTTTGCAACAGCCGTGCCACTTTCCCTTAACCTCTTCACAACCATGATAGCTCTCTGTCTACCGTGGTTGCGATCCACCACCTATTCTCCGCAACACAAAACTGTTTAATTTCAAACAAAGGCCACAACAGGTAGGAAGAAAGAAGCAAGGCGAGCTTCATGAGGAGATAAGATCATGGGTAAGGCATCTCTATTGGTATGGGGAGAGCTTACAAACGCTAACAGAATATTGCAGAGTGCCATACAACCGATAAAAGAGACAGAGAGAGATATCGTGGCAATGAAGAAAAAGATGTGCCATATTGGCAGAATAATTGACCGGCTGCTCTACTGCAGGCTTTGTTAGCCAAGATGTCTGCTTGTTTATTATTATCTCTGAGAATATGGTACAAGGAAAGATCTTTCATATCTTTGCTCTGGATACGAAATTTGTTGATGAGCTTGTAGAGAGTGATGTTGGGGGATTGATTACTATTTGTCATCATACTAATGATAATGTCAAGTCACCAAATATCATAGCATTTTGCAGATTTAGGCTCTTGATCATTTGGAGACCTTTGTACAGAGCATAGGACTCAACTATGTTGTTTGATAGGGAGCTAAGCCCCCATTCGAAGGAATTCATAATGCAGCCGTGTTCATTCTTAATGAGGCCTCCTACCCCAATAATGCTTGGGTTGGCCTTTGATGCTCCATCAAAGAAAAGTGCATGTCTTTTACAACCATCCATCCACTCAATAAACTCTTTTTCCTTAAGTCTTATCTTCCATTGCTCCTTTTGAGTATTTTGTATGACAAGAGTTTTGATTTAACCAGGATTGTCAAGCGCTCTCCCTAGAAATTTTCTTTCTTCTGCTTGCAAATCATTGAAATTGATATGGTTGTTGTTTTTGGATAAAATCGTCTCAACAGAGAGACTCCATGTCTTGTTTTGTGCTTTCCTTGGGCAGGGTTTTTTATCCTGAAAAGTCACCTTATTCCTAGCTAGCCAGATACTCCAAAGAAGCACATATGGGAGGGTGTCCCAGACCCTTTTAGAAATGTTCTTTCTCTTTTTTCCCTAGAGATAGCCCTTTTTCCAATTGTTATCAACTCTAAGATCGAACTGATGGCTGCTAAGTCAATCTAGGAGAAATTCGTGAGATCATTCCAGCACTGATTGGCAAAGGGACACCTCACATATAGATGGAATGCAATCTCTTCTTCTTTTTGACAGAGGGGGCATCTGGAAGGACCACAAATGCCTCTTTTTTTTAAATTATCAAAATTCAATTTCTTACCTTTGAGAAAAATACAGATGAACATTTTTACCTTTGGAAGGGCTTCAGATTTCCATGTAAGTTTCCATATGGGCCACAGAGGAGAGGGGAATTGAACTTTGAGTAGGGACCCATAAGAAACTTTGAATGTGTATGATGAACCAAAGGGATCCCACCGAAAAATGTATTGGTTGCCTTTCAGATTTTCTAGATCGGCTTCAAGGTGAGGGGGAGTAATAGGAAATTCCCATCCATTCCAGGCATTGGCATGTTCATCCCATTTGGAAATCTGATCCATGGTGTTTATACCTTGACTCCAGAGATAATTTTGAATACAATGAATGATCAGGTTGTCAGTGAGGGGAGACTGTCCCATAATTTTATCCTCCTATATGTTTATGTTGCTTCCTCCTTGAGGAAATTTGGAGATATATCTATTGATAAAAGGTATGGATTTTTTGCATAAAGCCTAGATTCTAGAGCATGTCCTGTTTGGGATAGCTTGATTAAGAAGATTTTATCTAACGTGGTAATATATTTGGTCTCTAGTACTTGCTTCCACCAAGAATGTTGTCCGATAATAAGGAGCCACACTATTTCCCCCCCAAAGGCATTGTTCAAGAGCTTTGGAATGCGAATACCAAGTCCACCATTTTCATAATTTTGAGTAACCTGCCTCCATTTGAATAAATTAAATTTCTTCTTCTCATTTTTCCCTCCTTGCCATAAGAATTGCCTTAAAACAACTTCTATTTTTTGTTGAATGCTGGAGGGAGCATAATTCAAGGAAAAGTGATACAGCGGCAAGATAGTGAGGACAAATTTTATGAGGATTGTGCGCCTAGCTAGATTAAGCCAGGAAGATCCCCACTGCTGCACTCTCTTTTTCATTTTTTCAATGGTGATGTTCCAGACCTCGGTCTTCAAGTGTCTAGCACTAACAGGCATCCCAAGGTAATTAAAATGGGTCCAATTCAACTTGTAGGCGACTCCAAAGATTTGTGCTATACTATGGATGGTGTTAATTGTAGCATTCCACCCATAGATGCAGCTTTTGTTATAGTTAATCTGCCTTCCTGAAAGAAAAAAGAAAAAAAACATAAATTTTTCAAGAAGTGATTTGAATCTCTGAGCAATAATGCAGGTGGCTCCACCCATCAACAGGGTGTCATTAGCAAATTGAGAGTGATTCATATTCTCAGCTCTGTTGCTGAACTTGATACCAGTGACGAGACCAACTCTGTGCTTATGATCCAAGGCCCCGCTGAAGCACTATGTCATGAGGATGAAAAGAAAAGGAGATAGAGGGTAGTCTTGTCTGAGGCCACGGGTAGATTGAAATAATTTCCCAGGCCTTCCATTGGCTAAGGGGTGATCCAATGTTTGGAGATTCAGGAGTTGATGAGAGATATGAAATTATATTCAAATCCCATTTTTTGAAGGACTGAGAAGAGGAATGAATGTCTCACTCTATCAAAAGCATTCGCAAGGTCGAGTTTCAGGATGAATCCTTTCTCAGATCTCATCATACTCGAGTGAATGGCTTCTTGGACCAAGAGAATAGAATTAGAGATTTGTCTTTGGGAAACGAATTCCCTTGATTTTTAGAAATGAGGTTTGGGAGATGGGTTTTGAGGTGGGTAGCGAGGATTTTAGTTATGATTTTGTACTAATAATTACAAAGGGAAATAGGTCTAAATCTGGAGAATGAAGAGGGGCGGTTCTCTTTGGGTATAAGAGTGAGGAAGGTAGAGTTTTTAATGCCACCTATCTTCTTCTTTCTTTGTACACACTAAATAATTTTGATAAGGTCCTTTTTAATGACTTCCCAAAAGGTCTGGAAAAAACTAATGAAAAAGCCATCTGGGCCTGGAGAATTGTCTGGATGTAATGTCCAAATGGCATTGAGAATTTTAGCCTCCTCTATATCCTTGGTGAGGGAATTATTTATCTCGTCCGTGATAAGTTTGGGCAAGTGATTGAAGAGGTCATTGTAATCCTCCGACACAGCTATTTCAATGAGAAATTTTTTAAAATGGCTGTTAGCAGCAGCCTTGATACCTCCTGATCTATGTGAAACTTTCCTTCATCATCAGTTATGGTTGAGATATTATTCCTTGAATTTCTAACCATGGCTTGTTTATGGAAGAGAGAGGTATTTTTGTCACCAACCTCCAATCAAATATTTCTTGATTTGAGCCTCCATTTCTCCTCTTCTTTCTTGTTTGCTTTATACAAGTTCGAGTATAGATCTTTCTCCTGCGCATGCTTTTCTTGATTCACTCCATGAGTGTCGATGTCAATATGGACTGCTTCCATCTCCCTTTTGATTTCATTTCTGACTTTGTCTGGTTCCCTATAGCGTATTTTTGCCCAATATTTAAGTGCCATATGTTGTCGACAATTATTGTCACTCCTAGAGACAGCCTAGAGTTGCTATAGACCAGTGCCTAGGACATCTTAGCATAGCAGGGAGCTTATAATAAATCTTGGGTGTCAATCCAAAAGGCTCTCCTGCTATCTCTTGTAAAACAAGGAAATGAATTTAAATGGGACCAGAACTTACAGAAACTGCCACAAAGAAAGTAATGTTGCAGGAACAAGATGCAAAACCCCAGTATGAAAGCATCAGACAGTTAAGAGACAATTTACTGTAAAGAGGGCCGACTCGAATAATATGCCACAAAAATTAAATATCAGAAGGTGTATGCAGGGAAAGAAACATAAGAGGATATTAGTTAACTTTGGTCTGATACCCAGATACACAACAGAACCATGCATGGGCTTATCAATCTAAGAATCCATACATGAAAATGGCATTTTAAAAGCACCCTCCCAAAGCAACTAATATAGCAGAAAGATGGATGAAATGAACATGAGACAATATATCACGCCTAAGCCATATTTAAAGCGCTTGACTGATCCAAGTATGGGCATCAACTAGGATGAATCCTTACCTAAAATCAGTGAGCCACTCACATTCTACTACATGATACAAGAAGATATATGAAATGGAATGTTGTATTAATAACATAAGAGAAGGTTACATACTGTGAAATACTAAAGACCAGAATCCTCATTACAGATAAAACTCCTCCTCACTGAGACCCTACGGGCTCTAAGCCTTCATACAGAAGCTTTACAAAATGTATACAAAAATGCCTTTCACTGCACAATTCTCTGATAAAAATCTGGAACCCTTATAATGTCTTTCTTCCTCCTTTTTATAGAGGAAGGAGAAAAGAAACTAATAAAAGAAGTAGGTGAAAACAATTAATTGATTCATTAAAACTAAATGGCGGAAACATTTCGCGCCCATACTATTTGACGGCTCAAGGATGTTGCAGGTACTCTGTGGCTGCTCCATGAAGTAAATGCTGTAGGTGCAGATTTCTCCAGGGATAAGACATGAAGAATAAAATATATAACATTCTGTACCTTCCTGAGAGAAAAATCCATTGAAATTAAACCTGGAGGATATGATTTTGGTGCACTTGTACTCTTGGCCTTCTGAATGATGAATTGTAAATTAAAATCTTCAGCTCCATACGTTGAATCCCTTTCTCTCTGACTGACATTCTTTATCTGCGCCATTAATTCTCCAACTGCTCAACCTGTGCATTTGAATGACCTTGGAGGGTTTGATAGATTTAAATCCTGGCTTTTTAATGGATGTCATGTTAGCATATCTTCCCGGGTCCTTGCTCCATAATTTTTCATTTGATAATTGGTCCTCTGGAGCGTACTCGACTTCCGTGGTGATGGACGTGAATTCTGATGGTTCTCCATCGCCATAAACCTGCAAAACCCACAAAATGGTTAAAGAAAACTAGGCGCCAGGGTAATGAATGAGGCAGTGACCACGGAGTGGTGATATGGACTGAGTGAAATGATGAGGAGAAGCAAGGTGACGGAGGAATGAAGGGTGGCAACGAAAAACACAGTGGGACAACGCTGTGTGGACGAGGCGGAGACAGACAATATAGAAACGTAAACGATGCATGGAAATGGTGGAGGTGAAAGTGAATGACAAGCGGGCGTACGAGAGACTATACGGAAGGGGTGACGTGGAGGTGGACTCGGTCAACCGACGGGGTGCGCGGACAATTCTGGGCCATACGATCAAAGCGAGATCAACGGTTAACATTGTGTCGGGCGGTGGTGAGTTGGTGGGCCACGGGTGATGTAGACGGGAGTTAAAAGCTGCACAAATTTGGAGAATAATTTCCGGTTGATTGAGTGCCCAAGATCGAACGATTCACATAAATTTCGCTGCACGTCCACAACTGAAGGATAATGCGCGAAATGGGGGTGGTTTTGGAACAGTGGCTGAGACACGCGTCACGCGATTAATGGAATCGTTGGGATTTTGAGAATACCACATGCTACCGAAGAGATGTGCGAAATAAATAGGCCAGTTTTAGGGGGGAGGCGCGGCGGGGACCACCGGACAGGGATAGGCTGCGGGCCGTTGATTTATTTTTGATCGAGCAACTGGAATTGTGCCTGATAGCCATATAAGGTAAGCACTTTTTTTTCTGGCACATGGTCGAGAGCCCGGGTTTTATGGAGAACGGAACAGAGGGGTTAAGACCAAAGGGGCTATACTTTGAATACCCTGGGGCGTGAATTCTCAGATCAGCGCAGTGTAATCTAGAGGCACCAAGTGGTAATGATATGCGGAAAATGAGTTCTCTAGGTCACGATGGGGAATTTTAAAGATTTAGGAGGGGCTAATGGCTAAAATTTCAATGGAGGGGCTAACATATACAACATCGGCTCCATCTGGGGATGGCGCATTCATACTTAGACGCGTCGAGAACCTGCAGACCTCTTGATACACTTTGGATGACTCTGCTACTTAGTCTCTCTACATTTTTTTTTCCCACTTGATAATTCACCAGCACGCTCACCTGGATTCAACCAAAACTGATACAAAACTTATATACAATATGGTACATCGGGCGCTCCATGCCTGAATCAGAATTGGAAATACGGTTTAAGAAACTGACCGTTTACAGGGGCGTCTAGCAAGTCACCCTGCAAATTCTCCAATATAAACGTGTTATTGCCTCCCTGTTCCAAAATCTTAAATGGACCGAACCACAGGGGATAAAATTTCCAATGCTTTCCTTTTTCAACCCTTCGTACATCCCATCTGAGAACTAGATCTCCAATCTGCAATTTTCTATCTTTTGCATGCTGATCAAATATGCGTTTCATTTTCTCTTGGTATTTTGTTAATCTCTGATTCACTTGGCCTCGTGTTTCCTCTAATTCTACTAATTGATTGATTCTCCTGACCATGTCATCAGGTTCCTCTTGACTTTCTTGCATGAAACGTGCCACTGGTGAGGCCAGCTGCACAGGAAACACTGTTGCTCGTCCATATACCAATTCATATGGAGATTTCCCAGTTGCTCTCTTACTGGTGATTCTATTAGCCCATAGAGAAAACTTCAATCGGGAATCCCAATTCCTCTGATTTTCATTTATTGTCTTCTTCAAAGCCCTCACTAGAGTTTTGTTGGAGGATTCTGCTAAGCCATTTCCCTGTGGAGTGGTTCAATGTGATATTATACTGTTGGCAGAAATTCAAGAATTTTGCAGATTTGAAAGCATGTGCGTTATCAGTCACTATTCTAGCCAGACAGCCAAACCTGGATATGATATTTTCCTCCATGAACTTGATGATAACAGCGTCTGTAGCATTCCTTGCAGGTATGGCTTCCACCCATTTTGTAAAATAATATGTGGTTGTTAAAATCCATTTATGTTGTCCACTTGATGGGGGATGTATTTCTCCAATAAAATCTATTCCCCATTGTTGAAATGGCTCATCCACATGAACTGGAATCAGGGGCAGAGCTGCTAACTTTTGCCTTTCAACAAATTTTTGGCACTTATCACATGCTCTGACCCAAGTAAAAACATCTCCAAATAATTTTGGCTAGTAGAAAC
Organism: Pinus albicaulis; assembly: GCA_034641835.2. Lineage (NCBI taxonomy): Eukaryota > Viridiplantae > Streptophyta > Pinopsida > Pinales > Pinaceae > Pinus > Pinus albicaulis. Next base: position 1,484,650,854 of record CM076570.1, read on the forward strand.
CGGCCTTTAAGATCTTATGAGTTGTAGCTCTCCAACTATAATGTCCTCCGCAAATTCCCTCATGGAATTATATCATTATATTTTCCACTTCATTTTCTGTGAGGCATAATAGTAGTATGCCTGAAGGATCCCTCCAATATAATTGGCCATTGGCAACTATATACTTTTGTGATTTTAGCCTCAATGTTCTGTATTTTGCCTTGTCACAACTTGGAGACAGCTGAGTGTCAAAAGATATTCAACTATTTCTTTGTACCATGGACTAGTGAGATATTTTATGTGTACTCTCTGAGTAGCCATCTCTAGCCCTTGCTGCTCTCCTTCTCTCTCAGACTCTTCATTTGCATTCATAGACAAATTTATGCCTAGAGCTTGATAGTTTGATTCAGATAAAATTTTATCAAGGCCCTGTCCTTTAATCAGCTTAGTAGGTCTGAGGTCCAAGTCATACTCTTGTATTTTTGCAATCCATCTTCCTCTTTTTCCTTCACTGTCTCCCTGAATGAGAATGCCTTTGACAACTGCTGAAGGGACATATGCAGTAATGTGAGACTGCAAAACATACATGCGAAAATCTTTAAGAGATTTCACCAGGGCATAAGCTTGCTTCTCCAATATATTATATTTCAACTCAGCATCATGGAGCACCTGGATAAATAAAGCTATAGGCTGCTCAAATCCTTCTTAATTTTTCTGTAACAAAACTCCAGCTACTATATGAGGTGATGCAAAAGAAAAGATCATAAATGGCTTTGCATAATCTGGTCCAGCTAACACAGGGGCTTCAGCAAATGCAGCTTTAATTCTGGCAAAAGGCCTCCCGTGATTCTTGTGACCATTTCACCTCACTATTCTTCTTGAGCATATCTGTTATATGCCTAACTATCTCAGCATAGTTAGGAATGAATCTTCTCAGAAAATTTATTCGTCCCAAAAACACTTGCACTTCTTTCTTATTTTTGGGGAGAGAGATGTTATTTATAACCTCTACTCTTTTAGGATTTATTCTCACCCCATCTTTAGTTACAATATGCCCTAAAAGTTTTCCTTCCTCTAATGCAAATAAAGACTTTTGTGGGTTAAGAGAAAGGCCATACCTTCTGCATTTTTCAAAGTTTCTTTGTAAATGTTCAATATGTTCAGCATCACCTTTTGAAAACACTGTAATATCATCAAGGTAAACCACCAGAAATCTATCTTGCTCCCCAACAAAGGATATGTCCATAGCCCTCTGAAAAGTGGCCCCTGCATTAATCAGGCCGAAAGGCATCCTGGCATACATAAATGTACCCCATGGTGTGATGAAAGAAGTCTTCTTCTGATCTTCTGGAAGTACAGCCACCTGGTTATAACCAGAGAAACCATCCATCATTGACATTCTAGATGCTTCGACCACTTTCTGCAGTATGTGGTCCATCTTGGGTAGAGGATAATTATCTTTTAAAGAGGCCCTGCTTAAATTCATGAAATCTACACATAGCCTTATTTCTCCATTCTTCTTTCGAACAGGAACCAAGTTAGCAACCCATTCTGAGTACCTTAATGGCACAATTATTTTAGCCTTTAGCAGCTTCTTGATTTCTTTTTCAATGGAGGGAAGTAGCAGAGGACTTATCTATCTAAGCTTCTGCTTATAAGGTTTTTCATCTTCCCTCGGGGGTATTTTATGCTGCATTATACTAATATCAAAAGTTTTAAGGTCCTGATAGGACCATGCAAATACATCTTTATATGACTGAAATAATTCCAAGTATTTCTCTTTATACTCCTCTAGGACCTTCTTGGATAATTTTACAATTTTGGGCTCGACCTCAGTACCCAGATTCAGATCTTCCACTTGATCTTCCTCTACTATTTTACTAGGCTGCAACGAGACATCATTTTTATCAAATAATCTTTCTAGAGGCACCAGCCCTCTAGGTATGACATTTCCTTTCAGCTGCAACACTTTACTTCCTGCCACTTTCTCTTCCCATTTTTTTTCTGAAACATTCTCAGCCTCATCATCCTCACAATCATCAATCTCCATATTACAAAATCATCCCATTGTTTCCAAGAATTTCCTCATTTGTTCATCATCCTCAAATACTTTCCAATGCTTAATATTATCTGGGATGGATGGCCTGTAACGTACCTCGATTTCATATCTCAAAAGAGGGTTCTGAGGAGGATGAAATGTACTGGCAGCTACAGCAAGAGAATCTGCCATTCTATTCTGGTCCCGGGGCATGAACTGGATATTGAATGCTGAGAAGAAATTCTCCACCATGTCCCATACTTCATTTCTATAAGCCCTCAACCGAGGATGTTTGGTTTGACATTGATTTCTGACCTGTCTGACCACCAACTCAGAGTCTCCTAAAACTTTTAAGCATTGTATGCCCATGCTCTTGGCTGTCTGCAATCCCAATAGTAGTGCTTCATATTCAGCTACATTATTAGTAGCTTCATATTCCAATTTAAAAGACAGTGGCACCCATTTTCCTGTAGGAGAAATTAATAATACTCCAGCCCCATTACCTTCTCTTGAATTTGCTCCATCAAAATGTAAAGTCCAGATTCCTACTTCATGATCTTCTAAAGACTTCTCAGTCTTTATCTGGCAGAAGGAAGGTTCTTGAGCATAATTTTGATCTTCTTCTAACATCAAACATGAGAAACATCCTTCCTTGTTGTAGACTAGTGAATTCTCTGAGCTGTCAGCCTTAGTCACCATCTTGACAAATCTGGTTTCTCTGTGCAACCTCCTCTCCTGGCCACCAAAAATTGGAATAGTGGCATATGTTAAGTCTAACTTGAGTGACCCACCAATTTTTGTTCCCCAGGACCTTGACAACAGCATGCCAAAGCGAGCTGGGATATCAGCCACCACGATGTCCATTACTACACTTTTTGCTGGAATTTGGGCCAGATTGACCACTAAATCTTTGATCATCCCCAAGCATTTAACTCTTTTGGAATCAAATGAATATAGATCCTTATATGGACGTGTGATTTGTAGTCCTAGTTGTTCCATGACTGACAGAGGCATAAGATTATGGGAAGCTCCAGAATCTAACATACAATTGTGTAACAGTAGGTTATGAATCACTAGAGACACATAGAAAGGAGGAGTAGAGGGGTCTATCTCCTCGACATGTGGGCCAAAGACTATCATGGGTCTTTCTTCCTGGAGGTTGAGACTATCTGGAATAATTGGTACTTCAGGAGGGAGCATGAAAGAAGTAACTTGAGATTGATATGCAGGTTGTTTCAACATCTCAACCAGGGGGACTGGGATCTTGACTTTCTCAAGCTCCTTTTGCAGATTAAAAGCAGGAGGGGACTTTTCTATTACGACTTCTTTTAAATCTTTATTTGCTGCTGAAGACTTAACTTCTTTTGATACTGACTCAGTATTAGGAGGAGTGGCTGCTTCTAAAGAAGAAGGAATTTGATCATTAGACTGCAAAGGTTTGTTCAGAGGACTCTTACCTTTTCCTGTGGCTTTCTTTTGGGTGTGGAGCCTGATTATCTTGTTTACTTTGTATCACAGCATTGGACCCCTGTACCTTAAAAGGGGCGGAAACGTCGCCCAAAATTTAATCGCTGCTGTGGGGGGTCCAGGGGGGGGCGGCAGCGCTTTTCAGAGCCCCCCCCTAGCGAGGGTTCGGGGGCAGCGCCCCTGAAGCTAAAAACATATGTAAAATTATAGTAATTTCTAGTCAATCTAGGCCGTTCATTAGGCAAATGATCTGACGGTAGAAATTATGTTTAGATTAGGGTATTTTGCCCTAGAAGGAAACCCCTTGTATAGATGAGGGTATTGTATTGCGGCTATGTATTATGAGTGTATTCTCGGAGCGAGAAACAGAGAGGGAGACTGAGATAGAGAACAGAGGATATTTCAGCGGATCCGTTGTAGGTTTTGTCTCTTCATTTTTGCTGGATAATAGAAAGGAAGGACTGGCTGTTCGAGGTGGACGTAGCCCAAACTGGGTGAACCACGTATATCTGTGTCTCTCTGGTTTTATGTGTTTTGTGTGCTTGTATTTTCCGCATATTTTATGTGTTTTCATTGCTCTGTAATATTTAATTTTCTAACACTTTCTGCGTTGTTGGTTCTTTTGGAGCAGATGCTTCCTTCTGGGGAGGCTCGTCTTCTTGATCCTGAGTTCGAGTTTTCTTCCTGGAAGATCTGAGATCATATCTTCTGTTAAAATGTGCTTGCATGAAATCATTAAACTGTTTGCAATAATGATCAATTTCTGCATCTTCTATATCTCTGATCTCTTCTTCTTCTTCATGCAATGGGCATTCTACCTCATCGCTGTTTGAGAAGGCAAGATTTGCTTCTTGCAGTTCATAGGCAGCATCCTCAGTGGAGTCATCTACTGGGCCTTCTAGGTATAATGGGTGTGGAACCTGATCTTTTTGCTCCTTTTCTTCCCTTGGCAATATTTGCAGGGGTGGTCTTCCATACTGAGGATTATAACCTTTGTTTGGAGTATTCTTAAAATTCTTGGGAGCTAAGTTCTTGGTTTCCAATTCAAGCTTGACCATTTTATTAGAAATATTCTTAATCATTTTGCTCATTTCTTCAATTTTATCTGAATCCTTATCCTGATTGGAAGTAGATACTTCCTCCTTACCCCTTCTTCTGGTATCTTGTTCAGCTTTCATCTTTAATTTTCCAGTGGAGACAAAATTTGCTTCCAACTCAAGAGCATCTGACTGAGCATCGTCTAGGGTGGCAGGCTTTCTTTCCCTGTGAGAGAAACCAAAATCAGAGTCGAAGGCAGCTATGAAAACAAATTTGGCAGCATTCTGATGAGGCTTCATATCTGCAGGGAGATTTAGATATAACTTATTAAATCTCTTGATAAATTATGACACCCCTTCATTATGTTTCTTCTTGAGCGTATTGAACTCAGTAAGATACTTTCAATGATCTCTCTTTTCTCCCCATTTTCTGAGAAAGGTACTTTCCATATCATCCCAAGTGGTTACGGAACGGTTTCCTAATGTTTTGAACCATTTTCTGGCTTCACCGTCCAGAGATTGCACAAATAATCTTAAGACCGCATCCAAATGTTCCACATTAAAGTTCTCTGCAAAAGGACAGAAAGTCTCAAGATGTTTTTGTGCATCAATTTCATTTTCCCCAGTAAATCTGGGCAAGATCTTCAAGTAATCCTGTGGCATATCATTCAACACTTGAGGTAATTCCAGGGGAGCATATTTGTTCAACAAAAAAGCTGGGACATTAGCCATTGGAGGAGGTGGGGGTTGTGCAACAATCTGATGTAAAAATGGAGGAAGAGGAGGAGGTGGAAGTGGAGTATGAATAACAATAGGGATATACTGTACAGCAGCTTGAGGTGTAGATGGGAACAGTTCACGGTTAACAGCAGCTACTTCGGTGACTTCTTTAACTTCCTCAGCCTCAGGGGTAAGATGAAAGTTCTCTTTGGTTCTAGCACTTCCCCGGGGTGGGCTATCTGAGTAATATTCAGGGTTTTCCTTAGTGGATTCGGGATTTTATGCTGGAATTTCTTGAGAAGAATAGGAAGGATAATCTTCTACAGAATATTCATGGATCTCAGCACGGGCTGATTTCTTTTCTTTCCAACTTCTTCTATGTATAATCTTCTCAGGGTCAGAGACTGATGGTGTCTTTGACTGTGATGTATCTGACCTCAGATGTGGCTTACGAGGAGCCATGAATACCAATAGGTTTATCAAATAAGAAACAGTGTGGAGTCGCCAAGGTGAGAGATATTCAACTCTTCAACTCCCTGTGCTCGCCTGATTAGAGAGTGAATAAGATTTGTCGAGGCCCAGGGAAACTGATATTCTTAAATTCGATCCCCGGCAACGGCGCCAGAAAGATGTTGTCGACAATTATTGTCACTCCTAGAGACAACCTAGAGTTGCTATAGACCAGTGCCTAGGACATATTAGCATAGCAGGGAGCTTATAATAAAGCTTGGGTGTCAATCCAAAAGGCTCTCCTGCTATCTCTTGTAAAACAAGGAAATGAATTTAAATGGGACCAAAACTTACAGAAACTACCACAAAGAAAGTAATGTTGCAGGAACAAGATGCAAAACCCTAGTATGAAAGCATCAGACAGTTAAGAGACAATTTACTGTAAAGAGGGCCGATTCAAATAATATGCCACAGAAATTAAATATCATAAGGTGTATGCAGGGAAAGAAACATAAGAGGATATTAGTTAACTTTGGTCTGATACCCAGATACACAACAGAACCATGCATGGGCTTATCAATATAAGAATCCATACATGACAATGGTGTTTTAAAAGCACCCTCCCAAATCAACTAACATAGCAGAAAGATGGATGAAATGAACATGAAACAGTATATCACGCCTGAGCCATATTTAAAGCGCTTGACTGATCCAAGTATGGGCATCAACTAGGATGAATCCTTACCTAAAATCAGTGAGCCACTCGCATTCCAATACATGATACAAGAAGATATATGAAATGGAATGTTGTATTAATCACATAAGAGAAGGTTACATACTGTGAAATACTAAAGACCAGAATCCTCATTACAGATAAAACTCCTCCTCACTAAGACCCTACGGGCTCTGAGCCTTCATACAGAAGATTTACAAAATGTATACAAAAATTCCTTTCACTGCACAATTCTCTGATAAAAATATGGAACCCTTATAATGTCTTTCTTCCTCCTTTTTAGAGAGGAAGGAGAAGAGAAACTAATAAAAGAATTAGGTGAAAAAAATTAATTGATTCATTAAAACTAAATGGCGGAAACATTTCGCGCCCATACTATTTGACGGCTCAAGGATGCTGCCGGTACTCTGTGGCTGCTCCATGAAGTAAATGTTGTAGGTGCAGATTTCTCCAGGGATAAGACATGAAGAATAAAATATATAACATTCTGTACCGTCCTGAGAGAAAAATCCATTGAAAATAAACCTGGAGGATATGATTTTGGTGCACTTGTACTCTTGGCCTTCTGAATGATGAATTGTAAATTAAAATCTTCAACTCCATACGTTGAATCCCTTGCTCTCTGACTAAAATTATTTATCTGTGCCATTAATTCTCCAATTGCTCAACCTGTGCATTTGAATGACCTTGGAGGGTTTGATAGATTTAAATCCTGGCTTTTTAATGGATGTCATGTTAGCATATCTTCCCGGGTCCTTGCTCCATAGTTCTGCATTTGATAATTGGTCCTCTGGAGCGTACTCGACTTCCGTGGTGATGGACGTGAATTCTGATGGTTCTCCATCGCCATAAACCTGCAAAACCCACAAAATGGTTAAAGAAAACCAGGCGCCAGGGTAATGAATGAGGCAGTTGTTTCGGGGAAAATCACCCTAGAGGTTTTTTGGGTTTAAACCTCCACAGAGCAGGGCATGCTACTCAAGAAGGACTCACACAACCATACATGTTCATGAAAAACTAAATAGAGCAGATCGAGAAACTTACCCGTAGGTCCTACGGTTGAAGCAGATCCCGCGGGGTCCAAATCCCCAGCAACCCTTCTTCCTTCTTAACATGAAAGACAAGAAGAAACAAGCACGAAGAACTGGTTGTACAGCATATATCTACTCTAAATGTTAGTGAAATCCATGTGCAACATTAGATAAACCATAATAAATGCTTAAATAACAATGTTCTCACATATACAAGTGGACGCAAACACGTATATTTCGGGAACAAGATGGTTCTTCTGTATTATAAATAGCATGTACAGAAATAATGAGTGGAGAGATCACCTGAATCCTTCCATGATCTTCGAGCAGACCGTCATCCGGATCCGTCCCACCCTTGCCTCGCTAAGATTCCTTCCAAACTGGTGCATACGATATGACATATAGAAAGATGAGCATCTCCAGGAAACAAGGGTTTCCTGTAATGAACTGGGAAGTGCAGGAGGCACAGGAATTCAGACTTGGATAGAGGATACCAACAGAGTATAATATCAATAATTTCTCTCTCCCTTAGGCCATATACATGAGGGGCTTTTATACTCCCTCAAAGTAGTTTCAACAGTTGGAAACAGTTGGCCATGTGCTGGGGTGGTTAAACTATTAGAGTAACCATCAACCCAACTCGAAAATAGGGATTTTTTATATATTTTTTAACGATTTTAATGGCATACGTGGGAAAGTACATGTGGACTCGCGTATACACGCGGAAAAGTCTGGGCATAACCGCATATGGGGATTTTAACACTGTTTTTTAGTGAATTTTGTCCAAGTCTGTAGGAATGGGTGCCCAAAGCCATAAAAGCAATCATGAATCATATGAAGGTGAAAAATGATGCTATAACAGATGCCCCCTCATATACGAGGTCATAAGGGGTACATGATGGCCGAAATGTATTATGCACATAGAAAGAACTTCACAAGGACAAGAGAGGACTTCACCAGATTTCAGCCTGCCAAAAACCAATGAAAGAAAAAAATGGGTAGTCAACCTGCTGCCGTAGGCGAGCATACCTATTCTCATCAAAAATACGGCATATGTAGCACATGATAGATCCAAAATGGATACAAGTATAGTCGAACCGAAAGTACACAATGAATCATCTGAGCATGGCCTGGAAGTATAAGTCTGAATCAATGTCCAAGTATCACATATATAGAAAGCTGAGCAATGATGCTGAAACTGGATGTATGATCATATAAGTAACTGAATCTCCAAGTACCAAATCATAAGAGGTGGAACAAACGGTACAATCACGCAACTCGGGAGCCAACATATAGGATGCTACTGTACTGACACTACAACATGTAAGGGTGAACGACATCACTGGCAAAAACTGAATAGACTGTCAAAATTGAACCGATAAATGCTGATGCAACCCGAGGTCTTCACCGATCACTATGGCACAATTCGACACAATGGGAATAAATGAGTTGAAGTCGACCATGTGAGAAATCGTTGGATTACCGGTCAATGATGTATACCATTAACCAACGCGAGACAACCCACCAATAATGAAAATGAGTGTCAAGGTGCCCTAGTACAATCTAACAAGTGCGAATAAATGAGTTGAAGTCGAACACTTGAAATAATCTACCAATCAGGAAGCAATGATGAATCCCCACTGTCGATAGCGAAGAGTCTGCCATTGATGACTGCAAACCCTAAGGTACTGAAAAAAAGACTCTAGATCCTATTCCCAGAGCAATGAGTCGGAGTCAATGGGAAAATATCTGCTGGAAGGAAGGCATTAAGGCATCCCACATCAGTCCAGCGCGAGTGTAACCCGGAGGCCAAAAATTGGAAGGAATCAGACGAAGTAGAGTGATGAAACAAAACTGAAGTACGTTTCCGACATGCACAAGATGAAGCTAGCGCACGGAAGAAACCCTTCCGAACCAACCAATAATGAAAGCCGACACAGAGGTATGCAGATATCCACCGATAAAGGTCAAATGGAAATCAAGGTACCGTATGAATCCTAGGTGTGATAATGTATGTCAATGGGGCCGAATATTGGGAAACCATCACCAAGACCCATAATGATGATCAAATGTTTGAGACAAGGTCACCTATCAATGATGGAAATAGGGCCAGGGTGCGGCTCTAGGTTTGCTCTCAGAGCAATGTGTCGTAGTCGATAAGAGACAAACCCGCCAGTAAGAAGTCAATGGAGACCTTCTCAAACCAGCACGAGCAAAGGACCAAAACATCTGATGTGATAGAACAAGACACTAACAAGACCGGGAAGGCCGACCGAATAATGAGTCAAGAGACACCGCAGAATGGCCGACTCTGGTTAGACTTTCCTTGAACAAAAGCATGACTCATGATGACCATGGAAGTAAAAAGTGACACTGTATAAGTCTGTTATGCAGGAGGCAGAACAAAATCTCCATATGATTGGAAGAGATAACCAACCGAGGGAGGACTGACAAGTGAAACAAGGTAAAGGCTGAACCTAGGTCGAAACTAAAACCATCCCAAATGGAGGAAAGATATATAAGTGTATATGCTTTGTTCAAGGGTGACAAACTGACACTGTACTGCCATAAAATTATGAAGTAACATCCTGTTCCCGCTCTTTTTTTTATATATTTGATTTTTTTGTCTTTTTCATATAATAAGCCCGAAAAAGAATAAAAGAATGCTATAGTACAATGGACGGAACGAGTATCAAGAAACATATGCACTAGTTCCTAGGATTGGAACGATCCTATCCTCAATGCAAGGTGGCGGAAACTGGTCAGCGATACTCAAAGGAATGTTCCATCCATGGGTAAAAGGGTGTCAAGTCATGGTAGCTAAGTGCATGCAATGGTTAACTTGTACAGACAGTCAAGGTCAAAAGTTGGCTTAAACATCGAGTCCAAAATGAAGCCAGCTAAAGGCCAGGTTAAACAAGTAGCCAATATGCAATGCAATAATACAACTCAACAACACTAGGGAGCCTCTAGGGTAATAGCCAAAAAAATAATAGTGGAGAAGAAGAAGAATTAAGCGTCAACACATAAGTCATGGCGGGACTAAAGAGGACTCCCGAGCCTACATAAAACGCAGCATGGGAAACAAGTGATAGCGAGGAACTAACTAGGAATCCCATGTAAAGGAAGGCTCTACCACCAAGCCATGATTAAATAATCGGCGAGTGAAATGGGTGTAATAGTCATGACCTGATGGGATCGACCCTATGGCAAGTGATCAGTATGGAGGCTAGTATGCAAGATGCAGCGGAAAGTGATTTCCCTAACCTATATGCCAGTGAAGATCATATACCTGCCGTGACGAGTCAGTAATCATGGATCAAAAAACCGGGAAAAAATCTCATATTCGTCAAAATGTACCTGAAAACATACCAAACTGGGCACTTCCAAACATCCGGGTTATGCAGCTTAAGATAGATCGAAAAAATAAGCATAACAAATTTTTGCGAAAATTTTCAACTTTTTAGGCATAAATAGACAAATTACCTCATATTTGGTTCATTATTACATTGCTGATTTGGAGAAAAGTGCTCTGGAGCAAAAAAATTCTTTCGTCAAATCAGGAGCAACCGACCGTCAAATCGCACCGAATTTGTCAGGTAAGCTCATCAATCATCCTTGCAAATCATTTTGTCCGTTCATAAATTAAAATTTAGTGATTTTCACCATATTCTAAAAATCACGGGTTTGCGCATATGCGGGTTGGTAATGATGAAGTCACGTATACATGCGACTGTGCACAAATAAAGTCGTGTATGCGCAGGCCCAAATGAAAAAATGCGTAGCTAATGAAGGATTTATTGAATTTTGACAGGATGACAATCTCATGGAGAGAGCGTGAACACAGTGCAATTGATCAAGAAGTCTTGCGAGATCGAGCATCGCTAAATATTCTTCGGAATTGCGGATTGCTCAAGTTTTTCAAAATGCCAAATATGAAAAGCAATGTCCGGTTGCTTGAAATGCTCGTGAACTATTGGGAACCAGAAGAGGACTGCTTTATGATAGATCAGATGTCAGTACGCATTGAAGTGGAAGACATATATTTTATCACTGGACTCTCCCGGAGGGGGGAACCAGTAGACTTGCACGGGAAGCCCTTGGGATGGCTAACCGTGGAAGATTACGTCCACGTGTACTGCGTAGAGGGTTCCAAGAAAGTTGGAACTCAAATTGCAATTAAAGATTTAAGGGATTTGCACATGAAAATCCTCCTTTTCACCATTGGCAGAGTGGCAGGATCTGCCTCCCTACACCAGGCATCTAGGACGCAAATGAGCATAGCAGTGGAATGCTTAACTCATGTGTATGATTGGTGCACAGCCCTATTGCTGAACATGAAGCAACAATTGACCTCAATCCGCCAAGTAAAGACAAAACATTTTGGATACGGTACAATTTTGATGACATTCTTCTTCGAGAAGATACCAGCATTGAGACCCAGAGTAATCTCTACCATCAGCAGCCCGAGAGACCCAAGAATTGCCCGTTGGGAAGACATGATGAAGAGATTAGGGGGAAGTGAAGTTCCCCGGACCACTTGGGATGATGAGTTCTTCCTTTGGTGGGGAGAACAAATCATCGCTGTGGATGACTATCCCTATGCCGGGATGGACTTTCGTGGAGATCCAGATCTTTTTCTTCCACCAGGCACAGCATGGGGCACAGTCGGTAAGTTTGCAAAAAAATTTGACTTATAAAATTTTTTGGATTTTTTCAAATATGTATGAAAAAATGTGAAAAACAAACATGTTTTTGATTGGATTCATAATGACTGAAAATGTAAACATGATCATGATACAGATATTGGACCAGTTCGACCTGAGGGTTTCCCACGCCACAAGCGTCGCAGGGGCGAAGCAGATACAGTGGATTCAGACAGGACCCTCCAGGCTGTACAGAGGAACTTGGAGGGGTTAACCCGCCAAATACCTATGGCTGCTATGGAAGATCTGCCGGAAGCCATCCAGAGACGGGTGGTAGGAGTGCCCCGAGACTGGGTATGGTTATTCCGCCGAGTTGCCACCGCGATCATGTTCTATAGGAACACGACTTCTGGGCAGGGACCTCAGGAGTAGATAGATATTATGTATCAGATGACTGTATATTTTTTGAGACTAAACATGATCGGGCATAAGCCCAAATTTTGTATGACCTTATGGATCCAAATTTTGTAAAGTTTTTGAACACTCTGATGATATATATACAACGATGTTTGATGTGATGTGATAAATGTATCAAAATGTATGATGTTTTTTATGATTAAATTTTATTGTATGGAATGAATAATATGCCAATCAATTGCTTGATTAGCTAATGAGTCTGCCAACCAATTGTCAGCTCGAGGAATATGAATGAAAGTTAAAAATTGAAATGATCTTTGTAACAAACGTACCCTCAAGAACAACCGTAATAAAAATGGATCTCGAACCCGATAAGTATTGTTCAACTGCGACACCACCAGCTGAGAGTCCAAGAAAACTACCAATGAATCAACACCCAAAGATATTGCCTCCGAGAGTATATAAACAACTGCAGTGTATTATGCTATATTATTGGAAGCGGGACCAATGCAGACCCCTCTTGATACTAACAGCTGACCGATTGGATAATGAAGCACCCAAGCCGCGGAAGCTAAGTTCCAGGTGTGTCTACTAGCACCATCGGCGAAACCAAAATTACTCATGACATCCAACACAACCTGCCAAAGCAGATCAAAAACATCAACAACCCATCAAAGATCAAAAATCAACCAGATATGTACAAATCAAAACTACTATATACAAAAGCAACACGCCAGGTCGAAGCCTAGGCATAATACTTCTTCAAATAGAGCCCATTTCTAGGCTCCGACAACTCGTTTCCTTCAAAATCAACCAAGGTGTACGCTCCTTTCTTAAGGACTTTTTTAACGATAAAGGGGCCATACCACATAGATTTAAACTTTCCTGCCCCCAGGGCATCTTTTTCTTGGGCATAGACCAAAACAAGGTCACCTTCCGAAAAAACCCTGGGTTTGACCGCCTTATCGTACTGAACTTTAACTCGGTTTTTATGCGCTTCATTCATCGTGGCGGCATCCCGACGCTACTCATCGAGATGTTCCAGATGAAGGAGCCGTTCTTCAAGACTAGAAGTGTCAGGAAAAAGTTCAACAACTAACTTAAGAGAAGGAATCTCACATTCAATGGGAAATACGGATTCCAACCCGTGCACTAGCTGAAATGAAGTAAAGCCAGTTGCAGTTTTCACTGACGTCCTGTATGCCCAAAGTGCAGGATATAGCATAATATGCTAGTTGGATCCAGCTTTATCAATTGTCCTTTGAAAAATTGTCCTCAAGGATTTATTCACGGCTTCCACTTGCCCATTGGCTTAAGGATAATACGGAGACGAATGCTCCTGCCGGAAACCCAATTTGAGAGCCAACTCAGCCATCATACTATTCTGAAAATGACTGCCATGATCAGTGAAAATATCTCTAGGAATACCAAAACGAGCAATAACCTGGTTAAACAGAAAAAGAGTTGCAGTCTCACCATCGTTCCCAAAAGTAGGCATAGCCTCGACCCACTTCGTAAAGTAGTCTACTGCTACAATAATGTACTTGTGACCTTTAGCCGAAGGCAGGTTACAAGTAGTATAATCAATACCCCACTTTGTAAAGGGACCTACAGTAATGACTGGAAAAAGCGGAGCTGGATGAGCGCGCATTTTTCAAGTATAGACTTGACACGGATGACACTTTTTGACCGACTCAATATAATCTTTGAAAATCGAAGGCCAAAAGTACCCAGCACGCAAAATATTTTGGGCTGTAGCAAGCCCAGATAAATGACCCCCACAAGCTCCACTGTGGGAATCATTCAGCACAGCCTCAGCTTCTTCGAGAGTTAAGCAGCGTCTCAGGATTGAATCAACCCCTCGACGGTATAAAGCATCACCAATAATCAAATAATTCTTAGCCAAGTGACGCAACTTACAACGCTCATCTTTCGAAAAAGTAGAGGGAAACTTTGCAGTCTGAAGATACACAATGATATCTCCATACCAAGGATCCTGTGAAGAGATAAGAAACAAATGTTCATCCGGAAAGGATTCATCATAGATCATCTCTTCCCCACAGGGAAACTCGGAGATCAATTCCTCGAAAACTAATGATTTCTTGGACTTGGCAGACATAAACTCAAGATCAAATTCCTGTAAAATCACAATCCATCTATTGTATTTGCCCCCAATCACTCGCCTACCGAGGACAAACTGAAATGGATTGGCTGCTGCCAAAACATAAGTTTTTCAAAGAATAATGTAATGCCGGAGTCGCTGTATAGCATGAACTGCTGCTAAAGCTAACTTTTCTATCGAATTGTACCGGAGTTCAGGTCCTACCAAGCCTCGACTAAGGTAGTATATAACATGCTCTGAAAGAGCATCATCCTCCTGAACCAGAACCATACCAATGGTAGATTTTGCTGCTGCCAGATACAAAAGGAAATCCCTGCTATAATTAGGTGGACTCAATAAAGGAGTAGAGGTCAATGCTTTCTTCAAAGCATCAAATGAGCGTTGAGCGAAGTCATCCCAAAGAAATGGAACTCCCTTCTTCAACAATCTCATAAATCCCTTTGTAACTTCAGCATAATTTATGATAAATCTCCAAAGAAAATTAGACTTTCCTTGAAGAATTTGAAGTTGACGGATAGAGGACGGGGGAGGCAACCGAAGTATTGCCTCAACCTTGAAGGGATCTACCCTAATCCCTTCCCTAGACACAATGAATCCCAATAACCGACCAGATGTAACCGCGAAAATGCACTTGTTCGGATTCAATCTGATCTTATAGAAACGACATCGTTCAAATATTTTCCGGAGGTGAGCAGGATGATCCATCCTCTTTCGAGAATGAGCAGCTAAGTCATCCAAGTACGCCTCGATAATATTTTTGATGTCATGGAAGGCATATGACATGGCCCGCTGAAAGGTAGCCCCAGCATTTTTAAGACCAAAAGGCATCTTCTTGTATGCAAATGTACCCCAGGGACAAATAAAGGCAGTCTTATGCAGATCTTCAGGACGGATAGTAATCTGATTATATCTGGAGAAACCGTCCATGAAGGAGAAAATCTCATTACCGGCACACTCATCAATGATCTGATCAATAAATGGTGTGGGGTAATTATCTTTAGGACATGCTTTATTTAGGTCTCTGAAATCGATGCAAACTCGAATCGTTCCTTGCTTTTTATCTACGGGAACGGGATTTGAAACCCATTCAGTCAAAGGAACCGGGAAAATGAATCCTGCCTTAAGCAGCTTCTCAACCTCATCTTTGATAGTTGCTGCCTTCCTAGGATTGACCGGACGAAGTTTTTGCCTCACCGGCTTAGCGTTTTCATAAGTCTTGATCTCATGCTGGACAATAGATGGATCTATTCCAGGCATTTCCTCATAAGACCAAGCGAAAACATCCCTATACTCTTTAAAGAGCTCGGTGTAAATTTGAATCTCTTCACGGGAAAATTCAGCTCCGATGAAGACATTCTCAATAATATTGGGATCCCTGGAAATGTTCACCGGGATAGTAGGAGAGATCACAGCCATGTTCCCTTCAGCATAAACCTGTGTTGGTGCTAAAGGGTTCAAGACTGGGCGAACAGGACCAAGAGACGGAGGACTTGGAAAACTCATTTCAACTTCGCTCAAGTCAGGTAAAAAGTAAGACCGATGATGCAAATCATCCCAGGGTCTATCTATACCAGTCATGGCTTCCAGGATGGCCTCTTCAGATGGAAGAGTGGTATCAAGGCAATCCTAGGCTGAAGAAGAACTAAGTGTCCAAGCCGGAGCCACATCGCCATCCAGCTCTTCCGGTGACAGAGGAGCTGGAATGGAATCTACAGAGTCAACAATAGACTGATAAGCAATCTCAGCTGCAGAAATAGGAAATGCCATTCCACCAACTTGACCTTCCGCTAATGTGGCAGTAGGGGAAGGTAGGGTCCAAGGGTCCGAAAAATAATGAGTTCTGAAGAACTCTCTTCGAAGAGGAGCCTTGGAGGATGAAATTGCATTGATATGCACCGTAGGAGGAGGAATATCAAAAGTACCCATCAAGGAAGAATACATTCCAACTCCTAAATTATCGACAGGTGCCTTAGTATTGTCCAACTTAGGAACAGATGAGTCAGTAGACGCATTCGGGTCTACAGGAGGACAGTCCAGTTGATCCACTGTAACAATCCTCCCTTTGTGGGGGAAACATATAATCCGAAATAATGAAGATGCAATGGCATCCATCTCATAAATCCAGTTTCTCCCCAACAGAAGGTTGTAGTCCAAGCTTGCATCCACTACCTCAACCTCTATATTGACAGTTTTTCCCCCAACACAGATGGGCAAAGCTGGGACAATACCATGGGGTCTATGAGAATGACCATCGAACGCAGTCAGAAGAGTGGTAGATGGAACAGCTTTGGGAGATCCAATTGTCTTCCAACATGTGAGAGACATCACGCATGTGGAAGCACCCTCATCAACAACCGTTCGAAAGATATTACACTTCCGGTACGATGATTTAATATGAAAAGCCATGTGATGGGGAAGTCTCTTCTTAAAATTATTCATATCAAAAGTAATTAGAAGAGAATTTTTTGGATCAATAGCCCCAATGGCAGTGAGCAAAGTACTGCGCTGAGCCGGACAAGACTGGAATACCTCTAAAGCTGACATAGCACAAGGACTCTGCGCCAGATCTTCCACAATCGAGTAGTTCTGGGTAGCCCTAACATTTGGATTAATCGTTGATCGCTTAGAAGATGCTTTGGGCATCCGAGGCATAGAATCAACAGTAGGCTTCGTAATGTGAAGAGGCTCAGTAGCATCAGGAGTATCCTTAGCTTTCGAAGACTCTTCTCTTCCATAATCACGTGATCTCGTAGCGATATCCGCGTGAGCACTCATCATGAAAATGTTCGATGGAATTTCCCCTTCCTGGGTGCCCCTAGAGGAAGCCCCAGGATTTTGATTCGCGCCAACAACTAATTTTTGCCCTTGGGGAAAAGGGTTTGTTAACACAGCCTGGGTACTAGAAGAACCCTGATGGGCTAACAAGCGCTACGCATCCTGAATTTTAGGGCAAAGGTGCGTAAGATGGTCTCCAGTACATAGCTTGCATGGAAACTTCACTTTCTTTTTCTCCTTTTGACCCTCACCAACATGCTCATTGGTTTTATACGCATTACCCTTCCCGTTCTTTCCCTTCTTCTTATTATTTCGTCCCTTCTTCTTCCCATTAGATTGTTGATTTCCTTTGGGATCAGAAGCTTGGACAGCATTTATGGAAAAAGACTGGGAAGGCGATGACTCAACAGGCACAGCCTGACCAGAAGGAGCATATTGTAAAGACAACTGCTGCAATTGAGTAAGCAGGCTGGCTGCACCACTATTGATCGATCCAATCAGTCTGTCACCATGAGGACTGGGCTTAGTTTTTGATAAATCTAATTTGGAGCGAGGAGCATTGGGCAGATATTTATGGAGGACCCCAGACTGAGAATAGATCAGTTCCAGCTGCTGGGCCCTAAAAATGGCCTACTCCTCGAAAAATACCCCAGAAAGGGATATATCTTTTGAAATATCTGACTGCAGGGATTTGAGAAACCATTCCAAAAGGAATTCACCTGGAATATGAGCTTTAATAAGCCTCTTCCTTCTCCTCCATTCCTGAATGTGATCAAAAATGTGGGTTGCTTCGTCTTGCTTAAAATTAGCTAGGAGTTCAGTCCCAGCATCATATCGGACAGGCAACTGAAAATGGTTCACAAATGTAACAGCCAGTTCTCCAAATGTAGCAAAACTGCCCCCAGTTAGCTCAATATACCATTTGGCGGCGTTTCCAGTTAGGGTGCGTTGAAATAATCTCAACCTAATCGAATCATCGATCAGGGAGTTCGAAGAACACCATAAATGGAAGGTAGTGATGTGGTCAGCCGGATCTTCTCCATTCTTGCCTTCAAACTTTGGAATGTCTAAAGGAAGTTTGGTGGGAACTGGAGGCCACCCCGGACTATAACGAATCGGATCATTAGTCAACTTCGATAGATCTAGCAAGTTTAACGTTGCCAGAAAAGGTAAGCGAGGCGGAGCCTGAGGATTCCATCCTTGATGGGATGGATTCCCAACATTCTGAAAAGAATACCCTGGATTTGATGAGGCACCAGGTTGCCAAAAATGACTCGTAGAAAAAGAAGAAGAACCTCCTCCCAACGCAGAGTTACCAAAGCCCAGACCAGTTCCCCCTGCTGAAGTATGAAATGAAGAGGAAAGCCCCTGATAGGGATTCCAGGCATTAGAAAGAGGAGAAAAGGTCTGATAAGCACTCGACGAAGGGAAAGAAGTATTCCCTTGATGACCAGCGTAAAACTGATTCTCTGCCCCCACTGTAGTGAATACAGGGTTCCATCTTGTAAAAGTGGTCGAATTCTAACCTCCAGACCAAGGATTGAAACTCTGGGTCTGAGAAGTAAACGGAAAGGACCCTAAAGAAGGATTGGAACTAGGAATATGCCCAGTTCCAAAGGGTAACCCCTGAAAAGAAGCTGGTCCACTAGCCATGGAAGACATGGGTGTAGATCTAGCTGCAGCAGCGGAAAAGGAAAAAGAAGGAATCCCACTAGTGGGAATTCCGAAACAGAAGGGACCAGAATGAGAAGCATGTGCTTGGGTGAAACCAGAGCCAAACACAGCAGCACTAGAAGCAATCGAAGATAAAGCAATAGTGCCCCCTCCTTCAACAGAAGCAGGAGTCTGAATGCCTGCAGCACTCACAGCAGAAGCCGCATTCCCAGTCGTGGCCTTCGAAAGGTATGAATAATACGGAGGATCTTCCGGTCTCTCTGACTCAAGTCCGATGTATTGAACAACGAATGGATAATCAGGAGGAAGAGGAGATGGACCTGACACAGGAGGTTCAGGTACTTCCTTAATTTGAAAATCTTCTTCCTGAGGAAATAAAACTCGCGAGGTGAGCGGAACGCTCCTCTCGAAACCGACACCAGAATCAGCTATGAAACCTTCAGACCCTTGTGGAGGATCTCTCTCCACTACTTCAGATGTCACAGGGTGGTAACCACCTGCTAAATCACTCCTACGCCTTCTCGAAGAAGGCTCTGGACTCTCGGGAGACAACCCCCGGATTCTCCTCGATCGACGAGGCGCTTGATCAGCCACTTTAACAAATTTTAATTAGACTCAAAAAATATAAAGCTAAGCAAGCTAGGAGCAAAGAGCACTCACTATAAGAAAAATCCCTGAGATACAATCAAGCAAACAGCCTTCAAGTATTTCCGCTCCGGGTGATGAGGACCGGACACCAAAACACAGGAAAGCGAAATATAGGACCTCCCGAAAGCAGTCTGGGATAATTACGGCCCAGGCCTACTAGCGAAGGTAACAGAAATAGTTACGCCGACCTCCTAACGACAGCCTTTGCCGGCTCAAGCACCCAAGCTTCGCAAGGGCACCCCCCAGAAGTACTGCTGAAAGTGATGCAACGTCTGCCTCAGGTACCACGGGTATTCCCCCCCGCAGTCACCTGTGTGGAACCTAGGAGTGGCAACTATGGGCACCAATCCGTGTCAGAAGCCGGGCGGAACGGTCTTGAGGTCAGATTCAGCTAATCAGAGAGGGGGTATCCCTCTTCTCAGCCTTCACTTCCCCTCACGCTTGACTCTCTGGAGGAGAGCTTTCCCGGTCCACCTAACGGAGTTGGATTTTGCTCAATTAATCAACTTCTATGTTTTTTTTGAGCGGCCTTGGAGAGTTAACTCTCCACTCACCTAATCCAAGGCCCTACAACCTAGCTAGTTGGTGTATGACACTTAAAAAACTTGCTAGTTGATTTTAAATTATATCGCTTATTTTAATGGGCTGTTATGTTAAGTCAAAGGGATGCGGAAATGAAACTTATGGTGTTTTGACGCAGAAAGAAATTAATAAAAACCAAACTACATGCAAATGCAGTTATTGTCTTTCGATGAAAAGCAACTTCTACACAGGTTCTACGAGATTAAAAATTGTATTTTTCTTTTCAGATAACAAACTCACACTCACAAAAACTATGAAAATGACTAAATGCTTAAGTGCACCTAATGCAAATCACTACAAGCATGCAAATTCTAAGATGCAAAATCTCCTAAAGCAGAGTGAAATTTCCCAAAGATCCTTCAGTTTTATCTCTTTTTGGTTGTCCAGAAAGCTAGTTCCCAAGATCAAGAACTCTTAATATAAAGACACCAAAAACGCTTAAAAACAAGAGGAAGAAATCAATGACAACTCCTTTCCAAAATCAAGCCAAAATCCAAAGGTAAGAAACCTCAACAAAGCTTCAAAATATACAAAGAAACGAAAACAAAAATGCAAAAACAAAAGCAAACAACAAAGCAAAATGTTTTTTGAGCTTTTGAGTTTTATAAAAGAAGAGTTCGAAAAGACCAAGCAAACTATAAAATCCTAAGCCAAACAACACTGAATTTCAAGCAAAAACTTCAAAAATGCTCCAAATATTATATGGCTAACTAGTAGCAAGATCAATATGAGCAAAAGAAGACAAGAAAACTCAGCCACTCAGCCTAGAAGAATAGTACAACCTTGTCGCGAACAAAAACTTCAAAAAACCAAGAAAGACTCTTCAAAAGTTGCAACAAGACCTAGCCGACTGAACTCAAGAAAACCAACCAAGTAATGGGAAAAAATCGAAGTGCAAAGCAAGACACAAAGGTAGGAATGAGTAAATGAGCAGGATCTCTCTGTTCTGATGAAGCAGAACAACCAAGAATCCCCAGAAAGAGATCTTGGTACTCGAACCAGAAATGCCAGCACAAGAAACAATACTTTGCCAAAAAGACTAGTTTTCAATCGAACAAAAGAGAGAAAAGACCAAAGACCACTTTCTTCACAATCCAGAGGGTACAAAGACACTGCAGGAACAGGTCTCCACAAACAAAAAGGACTGAAAAGCCAAGAAATCCAAAATTTCAAAATCTGCCTAGGTATACACAACTTTACAGTTTAGCAACAAGCGTGCATACGCGACTGTGCTAAAGGAAACACGCGTATACGCGACTCCCTTTAACAAAAAATGCGTGTATACCCGACTGTGTGCAGACAAACCCGCGTATATAAAGGTAAATAATGAAAAAACAAAAAGGATCAAGCCTGGATAAGAAACTAGGACTTCAGTCTGACTGAGAAAGAGTAAACTGGACTGGAAATAAAAGTTAAAACTATTGGAAACCTATCAAACAGCTGAAACCACCCAACAGGGGAATCACAAGAATGCGATCCCCAGCGGAGTTGCCAGTTCTATTTCGGGGAAAATCACCCTAGAGGTTTGTTGGGTTTAAACCTCCACAGAGCAGGGCATGCTACTCAAGAAGGACTCACACAACCATACATGTTCATGAAAAACTAAATAGAGCATATCGAGGAACTTACCCATAGGTCCTACGGTTGAAGCAGATCCCGCGGGGTCCAAACCCCCAGCAACCCTTCTTCCTTCTTAACCTGAAAGACAAGAAGAAACAAGCACGAAGAACTGGTTGTACAACATATATCTACTCTAAATGTTAGTGAAATCCATGTGCAACATTAGATAAACCATAATAAATTCTTAAATAACAATGTTCTCACATATACAAGCGGACGCTAACACGTATATTTCGGGAACAAGATGGTTCTTCTGTATTATAAATAGCATGTACAGAAATAACGAGTGGAGAGATCACCTGAATCCTTCCACGATCTTCGAGCAGACCGTCGTCCGGATCCGTCCCACCCTTGCCTCGCTAATATTCCTTCCAGACTGGTGCATACAAGATGACATATAGAAAGATGAGCATCTCCAGGAAACAATGGTTTCCTGTAATGAACTGGGAAGTGCAGGAGGCACGGGAATTCAAAATTGGATAGAGGATACCAACAGAGTATAATATCAATAATTTCTCTCTCCCTTAGGCCATATACATGAGGGGCTTTTATACTCCCTCAAAGTAGTTTCAACAGTTGGAAACAGTTGGCCACGTGCTGGGGTGGTTAAATTATCAGAGTAACCATCAACCCAACTCGAAAATAGGGATTTTTTATATATTTTTTAATGATTTTAATGGCATACGCGGGAAAGTACATGTGGACTCGCGTATACACGCGAAAAAGTTTGGGCATGACCGCGTATGGGGATTTTAACATTGTTTTTTAGTGAATTTTGTCCAAGTCTGTAGGAATGGGTGCCCAAAGCCATAAAAGCAATCATGAATCATATGAAGGTGAGAAATGATGCTATAACAGCAGTGACCATGGAGTGGTGATATGGACTGAGTGAAACGATGAGGAGAAGCAGGGTGACGGAGGAATGAAGGGTGGCAATGAAAAACACAGTGGGACAACGCTGTGTGGACGAGGCGGAGAAAGACAACATAGACACGTAAACAATGCATGGAAATGGTGGAGGTGAACGCGAATGACACGCGGGCATACGAGAGACTATACGAAAGGGGTGACGTGGAGGTGGACTCGGTCAACCGATGGGGTGTGCGGACAATTCTGGGCCATACGATCAAAGCGAGATCAACGATTAACATTGTGTCGGGCGGTGGTGAGTTGGTGGGCCACGGGTGATGTAGACGAGAGTTAAAAGCTGCACAACTTTGGAGAATAATCGTCGTTGGATTGAGCGCCCAAGATCGGACGATTCACATAAATTTCGCTGCACATCCACAACCAAAGGATAATGCGCGAAATGGGGGCGGTTTTGGAACAGTGGCTGAGACACGCATCACGCGATTAATGGAATCGCTAGGATTTTGAGAATACCACCTGCTACCGAAGAGCTGTGCGAAATAAACAGGCCGGTTTTAGGGGGAAGGCGCGGCGGGGACCACCGGACAGGGATAGGCTGCAGGCCGTTGATTTATTTTTGATCGAGCGGCTAGAATTGCGCCCGATAGCCATATAAGGTAAGCACTTTTTGTTCTGGCACATGGTCGAGAGCCCAGGTTTTATGGAGAATGGAACGGAGGGGTTAAGACCAAAGGGGCTATACTTTGAATACCCTGGGGCGCGAATTCTCATATCAGCGCAGTGTAATATGGAGGCACCGAGCGGTAACGATATGCATAAAATGAGTTATCTAGGTCACGATGGGGAATTTTAAAGATTTAGGAGGGGCTGATGGCTAAAATTTCAATGGAGGGGCTAACATATACAACACCATACACACTTTCTTCAGCTTTGATTCCCAAATATACATTGGGGAACCCTCCACGTGCTGCTACCAAGAATAGAGCACGATATTCTGGCTTCAGGGAAGTCACTCCAAAGTGGATTGTATCTGAAAGGGAGGGGTCCAAGGGAGGTTTGATCTCTTAAGGAGAGGGTAACGGGGTAATGATAAAAGCCAGAGTATGAGAGGATACTAAAGGAGGCAACAACGATATGAGAGATAAAAGGAACAACCATTATAAAATGGTCAAGCCTTTCCATTATGTTTCCAGCTCCAATTATTCGATTTCTCCAGGTGAATTTTCAGTTTTTGGGGATGATGTCAACCAAATCATGGGTTTGGATAATAGTTTCTAGCTGGTCTCTTGAAGGATCATAATTAAAGTTGCCTCCTCTTTTTCATTGGCATGCAGGATCAAGTTAAGGTCCCCTCTGATGATGATGTTTTTATTATCCTCATTGTCTATATTTTCTTTCATGGTGCTCCAACAGACTTCTTTGTCCTTATAATGATTTGGTCCATATATATTGTACACAATTATCACAACGTTGTCTTGTATATTCTGGAGATTGACTTTGATCCAGTCCTAGGTCTTGACAGCTGCAATTTTTTTCCAAGCATTCTGATTCCAAATAGAAGCTATTTCTCCTGAGGCACCCTTAGATTCCACCACAGTTCCCATGTAATTCTTCATTTTATTTATGATGTCCTCCATGTCTCTTTCTCCTTGCTTAGTTTCTTAAAGGAGAATTATGTCAGGTTTTTCTTGATTAAGAAGGTCTCTTAGAGTTGTATTTTTAGAGGGGTGCCCTAGTCCCCTACAATTCCAAGAGATGGATTTTATCTTTTCAGGAATGCATGTTGAGGACCTGTCTTCCCTCCTAATTCATGTTGGCTTGCTTCTTTGTTGATATGCCCTCCAATGGAAGTTTCTATTGGGTGTTGGGTTCTGTTGAAGCCTCAAAAATCGCTGCAAAAGCATTAGGGGATAACCACCCGATCCAAACCTCAATACAGCTCCTTTTCCATTTATGATAGTGGCTCTGATTGGTTTAACTAGGTCCAGTTACCTTTTCCCTATCGCTATTGGTTTACGATGTATCTTTAACTACCAATAGACAGGGATTTCAGATCACTTCTTCTTGCTGATCCGGCAAGAGAATGACCCTTAAACTGATTTGGGTTCAACCAAAACATAACTAAGATTTTTCCTCTTCGAGAAGAGGACTTAAAAGAACGTAAAACTTAATCTAAATTTAAACTTATTCTATAGTGCAAGAAAAAAAAACTAATCTAAATCCTATCTTAATTAAGTAGATATAAATCTAACCCAACTAAGAGCAAGATAATTAAATAATGAGAATTTAAATAGGTCTGGCTTTTAATTAATGTCAAGCTAACAAAGAAATTCAATTTCGCTGACATTTGTGAGTACCAAAACACATCTTATTGAGACCATTTAACTGAAATAATAAATCAACAACACTCCGGAAAAATTTCACAAAAATGATATTGATTTTCAAATCAATCAAGCTAATAATTAAACAATAATATGCAGAAGAAATTTGCAACACATTACTATTTAATAAATCATTTTTATAAGATAGATTTCTGAGTAAATAGTTACTTAGAAATCAGAGTTTAATTCATAAGAGCAGAGATACATAACAATATTGGGACAAATTATCCATATCAGCAAAAATGCATAAACATGAATAAAATGAAACAACGATTTTATTAACATAAAAATGGAACTGGTATTTGATACAGAAATGCCAAAAATACCAGTTAATTGAATCCGCTTCTCTGATCCTGGTCTCTAATAGTCCTTTACATTACTTGAATTTCTACTTTCAAAACTAGAGCTATAGAAATGCAAACTCTGTCCATCATACATAATTCAAGATATAAATAAAAACCCTCAATAATGTTCAGATCTGAAATTTTCTCTCCTCTCCATCTACAACTCTAGATTCCTATTACAGAAATTCTTTTAGAAGTCTAGAATTGCAAAGGAGAGTAGCTCTTTTTACATTTTGCAATCTGCAATTTATAATATTTCCAAAGGTATTTTGAGAGGAATTTAGTTGAAGAAAAATCTGCCCATTCCAATTTTAATTGCTCAAAAATTCCAATCTTTAATTGTTGGAGTCTTCTCATTGATTTGAGAGCTTCTTTTTCTCATCTCTTCAACTGTTTTCCTGCAAAAACAAATCAAAAACAAAATTAAAATGCAAAAATTAAATCAAATTGTCAAATCTAGAAATTAAAATAGATCCAATTAAAACTTAATTAAATAAATTAAAAAAAAAAAAAAAAACATAAGCTTTCTTTTGATTTATGTGCTGATCTAATTGGCCAATGAGAACATAGACGAATGAATTTGCACTCATAAGAAGTTGTGGCAAATTAAAATGCAAAAAATAAAATTCAGAAAATTAGTTTTGTTTTAAAAATTCGTAGCTTGATATTTTGCTGAATATTAGACCTAATAAATGATCAAATCTGGAAATAAAACCTCTTCAAGAATAATCTCCATCATTTTATCTTTCCAATGAGCTATCCTGGGCCGCATTTGGCCAAGTAAAACCCCATTTATGAGCCTCTAAAGTTAGTATATTAAAATTGCCAAAAATCTGAAATTTTGTTGCTTGGGCTAAAAGTATCAAAATTTTAAATTAAATTCTAATCCTAAATTAGATTATGATATTTAATTAATTAATTCTAATTAATTGCAATTATATTATTCATCTAATTCAGTTACAATTTAATTCTAAATTGTGTTTTAATTATCTATTAATTAATTATAATTACATTATTAATTATAAACTAAACTAATTATTTAATAAACTATTTATTAATTAATGTTAATCTAACTAATAATTATAATTAAATATTTATAAACGACTTAATCTAATTAATAATTAATTATAATTTAATTAAATTAATTACATTCTATTAATTAATTTAATTAATTTCAAATTAATTATTTCAAATATTAAATATTAAATTTATTATTAAATTAAAACTAACCAAACACTAAACTAATATAAAACTAAACTAACCTAACATTAAACTAATATAAAACTAAAGTAACACTACACTATATTAAATTAAAACTAACCTAAACTAACACTAACTTAAACTATGCACACTTCAATACTCAACTAACATTAAACTATTCCCCTTATACTCACGTGTGAGTGAGTTGAAAGAGTAAGGCATGGGTCATCGCAATCGGCCATCGGGAGGGTGAGGGCCATTGGAGGTTTTTAGAAATGAATCCAATAAAAACTTCTGATGCGATAAAAAAATGTATCATATGCCTTTGACTTATTTGCAATCGGAGTATCGGCAAATGAAAGCCATCGGGGTTTCTAAGGAATACATCCTTTGGAAATCTCCGATGCGATGTAATTTTATTTTTTGTTTTTTATTTTTATAAATTATGAAATTACCTAAAGTGTGTTTTTCCTAAATAAACTACAGCCATTTTAATGAAAAAATAAAAATTAAACTACAGCCACTTTAATGAAAAAATAAAAATTAAACTACAACCACTTTGACATTTTGGATTTTCGAGATTAGTAATTTATTTGAAAATTGGAAAATTGGAATAAATCACTGAAATCCCGATGCTTTATGATTTGGCTATATAAGTAAAAAAATGAAAAATGTTAGTAATAACTAACTACGGGTTAATATTTAAACTAAATGCATTATTGAACTAATTTAATTAAAAAAAATGGAATATTGTACATTTTATTCATTTTTAACCCAAACGACATAAATTATTAGACTTCAAATGAGTGTCATTTACAAACCAATTGACCAAATGAGGTAAAACAAGCATTAATGGAAAGCTTATAAAAAATCGATTTCAACCAAGCAATCAAAACAAAAATCTAAAGAAGATGAAAAATCAATAAAATCATGAGGTAATTAACTTAATAGAAATTTTAAAATACACTTAGCCAAAATTTTATAGAAAGGGTCCCCATTATTTGAAGTGAACAAGTTAAAAATGGGGGGGGTTGTTGTACCATACAACAATAGGCGATTCACAGGAAGAAACCGTTATCTCTGTTTGATATGAATGAGATTTTCTCAAAATTAAAGTAAAAATAATTAAAGAAGAGAAAATTATTTTTGAAATGCTTGACTAGGTTCATTAGTTTGAATAAAAACAAGAATCATCTTACTGTAATTTTCCTAAAATTTCTCATATATTAAAATATTTCATAACTCTATATCAGTCCTTAATTAGTTGTAGAGATAAAGCAGGGGTCACTTTACAGCTTAGCTTTTAAAATGTACTTATTTATCACAGGTAGAGCCACTACTGCTAGTAAACATCTATAGTCTCGACAAGGTTACCTTTTAATCATCAATGATTCAGAATCCCATCTATTTAAGAATTATTGACCTAGAGATAAATCCATTTATATATTATTACTTTTTTCTTTTTTTTTAATTATCTATTTATTTATTTATTTATTTTAAATATTAAAAGCCATTTTCCTGGTTTGGTAGCCAGATAGTTGACAATGCCATTCACTGGTTATAATTGGACTGAACAAACTGGCTCGTAATGAGACCCTTTGTCTTACAATTGTTTGCAATCATAAGCCATTACCCTGGTTTGTTTAGCAGTGTTGGTAATGTCAACCTATTTTTTCCCTATGATCATGGTAAGCAGGCTCGTGATGAGACCTCTTATCTTTTAAATTTTAAATATATTTTTGGATTACACTCTAAAAAAATAAAACTCTTTTAAATAGGGAGAATCATTAACTCCTTAAGAGTTCAGAATGACAATTTTAAAGTTAAAAGTGCTTTGCTGTAAAGTTTATTTACTTAGTTAAAAATAACTTTTCTTGACTGATAATAGAATTTTGAAAGATCTTAATAAAATATTGAAATCTCAAAATAATTACAATTTTGATGAAAAAAGAAATTTCTCAGATTTCATGATACTTCGTCAACTTCTCTTATTTTGTAATCTCTTCCTTAAGTATGTCTACATTTATAATAAGAAAAACAAATTCTGCTAAGAGATTTAAGAAAAAGCTAATAGGAGATTATTAACAATTTTTCCTATGTATGCCAACCATTGTTAGATAACAAGAAGGCCTTGCATATAAATCATGGCAAAGTCACCAAAATCAAAACTAAAAACCAAAGGAAAAGAACTCTTAAGCTAAAGTGAGAAAAGAAATCAGCAAACAAAACATAAAAATGAATAAATTTTAAAAAATTTGGAAAGAAAAATCTAAGTTTTGAAATACAAACTATAACAAGAATGTTTGTGCCAATGTCTCAACAATATGAAGTAAAAGAAAATAATCATGTAATCACTCCTTCTTATGTCGAGATCCAAAAAACTTATACCTTGCAAGGTTGTAAGTGTTTTAGGCTTTAGATAGCAATGATCATAAAATCTAGCCACAATGAAAAAATTTATGTCTGATGTCAATCTTCTTGTTTCAAAGCATTATCTTAATCATTTTGTAATAAAATGAATGCTTTAAAGAAACAGATTAAAGGTTCAAAAACTTCCTAGTGTAGCTATTTCAATGAATACTATCGCTGCTTCTTGAAAATAAAACCAGGAGAAGAGCATAGGGCTTCCAAAATATGATCTGGCAGATGATTGAAAGCTTTTATGAAGAGCTGCAAAACAGATTTTTTTATATCAACATAATTTAAAAACAAAAATGAAACTAAAGTAATGAAATGGAAATTAATGAAAGTGGGTACATGAATCTTACCATTGGATAATTGCATTTGATCTTACCTGAAGGTATCAATTTCTCCAATACTAGCTGACTTCTTCTTTTAGTTGACATTAAAAATATGAAGAAAGCAAACTAACCAAAATCCTATAACCCAAAATCATTATTTATTTTATTTAAACTAAAGCAAGCAGTAAAATGTAAAAACAAAATGCTTTGTGTTCAAGGGAGTTGCAATTAAAACAAATGCATCATAAAGGAGATTGAGAATTTGCAGTGATGAATATTCTCAAAATATTATAAGTTTTATACAAATTCCATGATTTTTTATAAATTGTTCAGAATTAAGACCAAATTTAAGATAATGAAATTTAAAAATAGAGAGGTCTTGAATTTCATATTTAATTATGGAATTATTTAAAACTGAAATATATGAGAAATCAAAATTATTTAAATATGCAGCAAATTTGTCATCAATCGCTTTAGTATCATAGCGGTTACCCAAGATTGCTTTAAATTAACACAATACCTTATCGGATGATGTGTATTGCATGCGTTGAATTTTATCGCATCGGGGATTGCAATAGCGAATTGCCAATATGAGATCATGTGAAAAGAATATGTGCGACGAGATGGAGCGATCATACCATTGAAGAAATGTTATACTTAGGATCGGGGATAGTCATGTCGCAAATTGCACATCACACACCGCATCTCGCGATTTGTACTTTGCATAATGGACATTGCTCATTGCGCATCGCAAATTCATAATATTGACATGTCCATGAATAAAATGCGATGAAGCGATTGCGATATCGACAATGTGATGGATGACGTGGCTTTCGGCATGAGTATTAAAAATGCGATGAACGATATCGATATCAGCATATCGGAATATTGGAAAATAGTCATGTTTGAAATGCCAATATGATTCTTGTGATAGCAGCGATGCAATGGATATAATAATCGGTGATGAGCAAAGAGCAATCAGCGATTTAGTGAAAAGTGATAGCGATGAGAAATCGGCAATGAGTTATCGCATTGCAACTTTTGAAAGGAGCACAACATTAAGTTTTTTTCTGATCCTCAAATTACAATAGGACTTATCGCATCAAAGTTTTCTTTTTAAAAAGGAATCAATTGTAAAAGGACTCTGCCGAAATGTGATTGCGATTAGACTTCATCGCATCAGAGCTTTTTTAAAATGGATATATCAAAATGTGGTTTCTCCGATTTGCGATTGCCGATTGGGTTCATCGCATCGAAACTTTTGAAATGAATGAATCAACCTTATTTTAAATGCGATATGCGCATTTGCGATCCGATTCATCGCATCGGAATTTTTGTGATGAAAAACAAACTTTCCAATTTATTCCAATATGAAATATGATCGGCGATCGGCAAAATTAAGTGCATGATGTAACAATATGATATGCTAATATGCAATGGAGAATGAGCCCGATAAATCTATTATAAAAGTTTAATATCGCATCGGGTCCGAGACATTGGTGCTTCTAAAAATATGAACCTACCACTATTGTGATTGAATAGACGCGATATTTCTTTTGAACTTGATTTAAATTTAATATCAGGTCCAAAATTATGTGAACATCACAGTATTGTTAAAGTCATTCTAATGGAAAATGAATGAAAAAAGGAGCATCGGAGATCTTGCATATGAAAATCAAGTTGGAACATTTCTAATATGAATCTTCTGATAGTGTTGTCAATGTTTCTTGGGTTTTCTAAATAAATGAAAGCAAATTTAAAGAAAACTCAAATTCTAATGAATCACGAATAAAATTTCCCTGAACCTGTTGCAAATTTGAAATGGGTTTACTGCTTACTTTAGGTTTTGAAAACAAATGAAAACCTCGTGAATCTTCAAATTTTCCTTCGATTTATCAAAATTCTAACTTTGTTCAAATTCATCTCATTATTTATTTTAAATCGGAGTGTGCAATCAGCCTAAATAAAATCTATTTATTCATGTTCAGGAAATCTGAAACTCATAAAATTCACCAGAAATAAATATGAAAATAGGCTTCCCTTTGAATTGCAACAGCAATTTATTTCCTCTGCTTATTCCGAATTAACTTGAGAAAAATATGTATTGTTATAGTGACTATTTAATAATGCTTATAATGCATATTGCAACATCAGATAATAAACTAAAGATCAGAATGGAATGAAGCCATTAATTATGGAAAAATATCAACACAGATTTAAATGTGTGCACATAGCAAAATAGACACCCTTAAGATCATTTTAACAAATTTCGAGAAAGATAATATGAACTTAATGTGATTACAACGAAAGGTTAGACTGACTAATAATGATTAAATTAGAATTAAACCTATAATAGACAGTCATACATTTCATGGGATAATGAGATCATGAAGCTTTATATATCCTCAAAATCCTTTAACAAACAAATTTCAAAAGAAAATCATATAAGGACATTTCGAAATAGAGAAAATTGGTCTTGAGGTGATTGGTGCCAAGTGCAACTTCAATTGAATTTAGTCAAGATGTTATTCAAAATAGGCAGAGTAGAGATATTGCTAAAATAAATTTTGATTTAAAAATGGGAAGCAAGAATTAGAATTTTTCTGATAAGAGGCAAATATTTCCCTGGACATGTATATGATATGAGAAAGGTTGATTGCTCACTTTTTTATTTGCAGAACTATTAAAAATAAATTAACTACAGAAAACAAATTAACTAAATTAATTCTACTTCTATTCTAACCATATATATGAAAATGACTAGGTATAGTCATATTTCCAATGTAACCACTCTCTTATTTTAATTCCTGCATATATGTACAGTTCAAATGTTAGTAATAAAAATACAAATCTAAATGAACTAAGAAAATTAAATCTATAATAAGAATGTATAGTTATTATTAACAACTTATTTTCAATCTCCTTCTTTTGAAATGACTTTTCCAATTGAATTCCAATTGGATCATAAAAATATGGATGGGTTTCCATTAATGATTGGAAAATATTTAAAAGAGGAGATGATAGACCAGATTGTGGATATGAACTTTTAAATTCAAAGGCCTGAAAAAAATTGTTAGTGTTATGTGTAAGTGTTAAACTATTAACAATCTTCCATGAAGGAAAATTTTCCAAACAATTTTCAAATAGGCTAATGAAAAATGGAGGGAAATCTGTCAAATAAGATGGAAAATTATCAATTGGATTAGATTGTTGGCTAGATTGTAAAAATAAATTCTCTTGTTGACACTGCCTTTGGAAAGATAGAAGCTTTTGATAAAACATTAGCATTGATTGAAATTGAAATATTAATAACTTTTGATATTCATGATTATAATATGAAACCTCAATTTCCCAATAGGGCAATGCATCAATTGAGTGTTCACTATTAAAGCGCTCAATACGCCAGCGTAGAGTGCCAAAAATTTGAAAAATAAAATCAGAAAACAAATCTAAACTTGAACAAAATAAGCATGAAAGAAAAAATAAAATGAAATCCTTATTGATACAACTAATGTTACAGCACAATTGGGATTGTTTTGAAATAATTTCTTTTTCACAAGGATTGGCGAGAATAATGGAATTTGAAAAATTGCCAATTCCAACTTGTGAATTGGAAAGAGAATTATGATTATGAGCAGGAATGGGAGTTTGATTATGATATGAATCATAAATTGGAATGTTTTCTTGAATGGTGAAACCATGAAGATAATTTGTTGCTCCAAAATGAGGATTGGTTGGAATAATTTCTAAATTGAAATGTTCCTCATTCACATATGTTATTTGAATTTTATCATGAGGATTCTCTTGAGAAGAATAGAAATCAACATCTTTGATGTCAGAATAATTATCATAAATGACTTCACAATATTCTCTAGAAATCACTTTGATTTCGTCCAATATATCAAAACAAGGAGAATAAAAAAATTTATTTTCATTAATGACAAAATAATGATCAATAATTGTTTCTCTATCTTGAGAAAAAATTATTGGTAATCATTTAGATTATCCTCTTTATTTTCTGAAATATCATTAATACCAAGAGGGGAGAAATTACCAACATTAAAAATATCAGGATAAAGGGATAAATGAGAATCAGAAATAATGAATTCAAAAGTTTCTTTGTTCGAAAAATCTTGTGCACTTTGTTCATTATAAATTTCAGATTCTAGATCATTCCTTTGTATACTCATACTTTCTTGAAGAATGTTTTTTTGCTGCTTTGTTTTCAGCATTTGTTTATCATGAAAAAATTCAGAAATTTGTACAGCGGTTTGCATTTTATTATTCACTTTGATTGTTGCTTGCACGTGTTGATTTGCGATCTGATTTTCTGAATTTAATGCAGAGTAATTTTTAGATTTCAAGGCAGCGCTTTCTCCAAAATTGTTGCTATTGTTTTCTTGCATTTGAATAGAAATATTTTCCAAGCTTTGTGAGACCACTTCATCATAATTTATTTGCACTTCCATATTGGAATTCTCATTTCTGTTGGAAGGGGATGGAACAAAGCTTGAACTAATTTCATATGGATTGGGAATGGGAGGAAGAGAACAAGTATATTCAAACCAATCTAATGATTCTTCTTCCATAGGTTTATCTTCAACTTTAAATTTTAAACAATTTAAATGAAATCGAATATTAAAATCTCTAACAAACTCATTTTCAAATCTTCTTAGATATTCAATTTCATTGCATACCTATTCATAATTGTATCCATCAAATTTACAAATGAAAAGTGTAACAAATTGATCCCAACTGTGAATTGAGGCAACCGGAAGAGCTCTACACCAGTTTCTAGCTTTTGCCGCAAATGTGAGAGTAAAAATTCTGCATAAAATGTCTTCATCAATTTCTTGAAAATCATAATTTGAAACATTTTGAATAAATTGAAAGACATGATTAAAAGCAGAAAAAAAATTCTTACCATTAACCTTTCCTGAAACAAGAGTCTTACCACTTCGGGTGGAATATTGGAAGATGCACGTCCATGTATACAACTCTAAATTGGAAGTTTAAGAGGAGCCATCGTAATAAAAATAAATGTTAGAATTGAAAAGACTCCAATAGACAATAAGTTTCAGCCCTCCTTCTAGCGCCAAAAATGTTGAAACTTCGAAAATCGCTGCAACAACATTGGGGGATAACCACCCGGTCCGGACCTTAATACAACTCCTTTTTCGTTTATGATAGTGGCTTCGACTGGTTTAACCAGGTCCAGTTACCTTTTCCCTATCGCTATTGGTTTACGATGTATCTTTAACTACCAATAGACAAGGATATCAGATCACTTCTTTTTGCTGATCGGGCAAGAGAATGACCCTTAAGTTGATTTGGGTTCAGCCAAACCATAACTAAGATTTTTCCTCTTCGAAAAGAGGACTTAAAAGAATGTAAAACTTAATCTAAATGTAAACTTATTTTATAGTGCAAGCAAAAGAAACTAATCTAAATCCTACCTTAATTAAGTAGATATAAATCTAACCTAACTAAGAGCAAGATAATTAAATAATGAGAATTTAAATATATCTGGCTTTTAATTAATGTCAAGCTAACGAAGAAATTCAATTTAGCTGACATTTGTGAGTACCAAAACACATCCTATTGAGACCATTTAACTGAAATAATAAATCAACAACACTCCAGAAGAAATTCACAAAAATGATATTGATTGTCAAATCAATCAAGCTAATAATTAAACAATAATATGTGGAAGAAATTCGCAACACATTAATATTTAATAAATCAGTTTTATAAGACAGATTTCTGAGTAAAAATTTACTCAGAAATTAGAGTTTAATTCATAAGAGCAGAGATACATAACAATATTGGGACAAATTATCCATATCAGCGGAAATGCATAAACATGAATAAAATGAAACAACCATTTTATTAACATAAAAATGGAACTGGTATATGATATAGAAATGCCAAAAATACCAGTTAATTGAATCCGCTTCTCTGATCCTGGTCTCTAATAGTCCTTTACATTATTTGAATTTCTGCTTTCAAAACTAGAGCTACAGAAATGCAAACTCTTCCCATCATACATAATTCAAGATATAAAGAAAAAACCCTCAATAATGTTCAGATCTGAAATTTTCTCTCCTCCCCATCTACAACTCTAAATTCCTATTACAGAAATGCTTTTAGAAGTCTAGAATTGCAAAGGAGAGCAGCCATTTTTACATTTTGCAATCTACAATTTATAATATTTCCAAAGGTATTTTGAGAGGAATTTAGTTGAAGAAAAATATGTCCAATCCAATTTTAATTGCTCAAAAATTCCAATCTTTAATTGCTGGAGTCTTCTCATTGATTTGAGAGCTTCTTCTTCTCATCTCTTCAACTGTTTTCCTGCAAAAACAAATCAAAAACAAAATTAAAATGCAAAAATTAAATCAAATTGTCAAATCTAGAAATTAAAATAGATCCAATTAAAACTTAATTAAATAAATCAAAAAAGGAAACATAAGCTTTCTTTTGATTTATGTGCTGATCTAATTGGAAAATGAGAACATAGACGAATGAATTTGCACTCATAAGAAGTTGTGGCAAATTAAAATGCAAAAAATAAAATTCAGAAAATTAGTTTTGTTTTAAAAATTCGTAGCTTGATCTTTTGTTGAATTTTAGACCCAATAAATGATCAAATCTAGAAATAAAATCTCTTCAGGAATAATCTCCATCATTTATCTTTCCAATGAGCTATCCTGGGCCTCATTTGGCCAAGTAAAACTCCATTTATGAGCCTCTAAAGTTGGTATATTAAAATTGCCAAAAATCTGTGATTTTGTTGCTTGGGCTAAAAAAATCAAAATTTTAAATTAAATTCTAATCCTAAATTAGATTATGATATTTAATTAATTAATTTTAATTAATTGCAATTATATTATTCATCTAATTTAGTTATAATCTAATTCTAAATTATGTTTTAATTATCTATTAATTAATTATAATTATATTATTAATTATAAACTAAACTAATTATTTAATAAACTATTTATTAATTAATGTTAATCTAACTAATAATTATAATTAACTATTTATAAACAACTTAATCTAATTAATGATTAATTATAATTTAATTAAATTAATTACATTCTATTAATTAATTTAATTAATTTCAAATTAATTATTTCAAATATTAAATATTAAATTTATTATTAAATTAAAACTAACCAAGCATTAAACTAATATAAAACTAAACTAACCTAACATTAAACTAATATAAAACTAAACTAACACTACACTATATTAAATTAAAACTAATCTAAACTAACACTAACTTAAACTATGCACACTTCAATACTCCACTAACATTAAACTATTCCCTTTATACTCACGTGTGAGTGAGTTGAAAGAGTAAGGCATGGGTCATCACAATCGGCCATCAGGAGGGTGAGGGCCATCGGAGGTTTTTATAAATGAATCCGATAAAACTTCCGATGCGATAAAAAAATGTATCATATGCCTTTGACTTATTTGTAATCGGAGTATCGACAACTGAAAGCCATTGGGGTTTCTAAGGAATGCATCCTTTGGAAATCCCCAATGCGATGTAATTTTATTTTTTGTTTTTTATTTTTATAAATTATGAAATTACCTAAAGTGTGCTTTGCCTAAATAAACTACAGCCACTTTAATGAAAAAATAAAAATTAAACTACAGCCACTTTAATGAAAAAAATAAAAATTAAACTACAGCCACTTTGACATTTTGGATTTTCGAGATTAGTAATTTATTTGAAAATTGGAAAATTGGAATAAATAACTGAAATCCCGATGCTTTATGATTTGAATGTACAAGTAAAAAAAATGAAAAAATGTTAGTAATAACTAACTACGGGTTAATATTTAAACTAAATGCATTATTGAACTAATTTAATTAAAAAAAAATGGAATATTGTACATTTTATTCATTTTTAGCCTAGACGACATAAATTATTAGACTTCAAAGGAGTGCCATTTACAAACCAATTGACTAAATGAGGTAAAACAAGCATTAACGAGAAGCTTATAAAAAATCGATTTCAACCAAGCAATCAAAACAAAAATCTAAAGAAGATGAAAAAACAATAAAATCATGAGGTAATTAACTTAATAGAAATCTTAAAAGGCACTTAGCCAAAATTTTATAGAAAGGGTCCCCATTATTTGAAGTGAACAAGTTAGAAATGGGGGCGGTTGTTGTACCGTACAACAGGTTCTAAGGGCGATGTCCTTCTGGGCTGCTTCATCTCGATGATGCTAAATGATTTCCTTTCGGGGCCGATTTTTTAAAGAGTTTCCAGAGTAACCCCATACTCTTTGGCAGTGTTCCTAATAGCAATCCGGGCATAAGAAGGTTCAATGGAGGAGGAAGGGGGGCAAGAATTGGATGGGGAGATCTGATAAGTGGATCCCTGAAGAGGAGAGGGGATGGAGGGTTGAGGAGGGTCCTCTTCTGAAGGGGCAAGGGAGGAGAAGGGTTTGGGGGAGGTAAGGGAAGGGTTGGAGGATGGGTTAAGAGAGGGATCAGGGGTTTGCTAAGGGATTAAGGAGGGGTTTAACAGGGAGAGGGGCATAAGGGGGAGGGCAGAATGGAATGGTTGGGCAGATGGAGCACCGGTGTTTCTAAGGTTCGTAACAATATTCTTCTTTTTTATGGTTTCCCATTGTGATTTTGGATCAAAGTTTTCAAACTCAATAAATTTAGTGCATCTATTAGCAAAATGACTATATTCATGGCATACCTTGAACTTAAAAGGGATTTGTTTGTAGTCTAGTTGTTGTATGTGATTCCAGTTGTCGAACTTTAGTTTGATCGCTTCAGGAAGACCTTTCCCCAGATCCACTTCAACGCAAATCGTGGCGCAGGCTTGCATGTTGTCCTTCGGCTCACTTCTATCAATGAATTTTCCTATTGCGTTCCCGATTGCTTGAACTGAATCATCACCCGAGAAATGCAAGGGGAGGTGAGCGAGGCGAACCCAGACAGGGAAAACATTGGGCATGCCAACTTCCGGATCAAAGTCTGGAGTCCATTTGTTTAGGTAGAGCCCTCTTGTATCCATGAAGTATGGCCCATTCCTGAATATCAAATCCTTGACTTCTTTTGTCTCAAAATGGAATGTGAAATAGCCCCTGCCATAGAATCTGATTGAAATTTTCCCATTGATCTTGTCCGTCCAGTTGAGTTCGACCCATTTTTGGACTGTCTTCGGCGAAGGCCACAGTCTTGTAAATTTCCTAATTAGGCCTTTCTTGGCGAGCGAGAGAGATATCATTCGAGGGATCGTAGGGGGAAGAGATACTTCCTGAATGCCCTACAGTTTATTGACAAACTTGGAAATTGTTGGCCTTGGTCGAGGCGGATTTAGGGAACTCATTAGTGCCAAAAATGCCTGGGCGTGATCAGGCGGAGAGGCCGCCTCCGGGATGTCCACCGGAGGGGCCATGCACCTGGGATCGGGCAGCAGCAGCAATAGAGGGATGCGCCAATGCCTAGGTCACGACGGCCGCAACGCTCCTCCAAATCACAACAAAAACTTAAATTATATCTATATTCAAAATGTGTATCTTTATGTAAATTGTTAAAAAATATTGCTTTTTTAGTGACAATTATTTCATGTGCAATGAAATATTATTTAACAATATATAATTAGATAGAAGATCAAAACTTTAAAATGTTGGCATTTCTTTTAACACTATGAAAAATCAAATTTCTCATTACAAAAGAAAAATGAAAAAAAAAAAAAAACAAATACCTGAAAAACACTTTAAAAAATATGTAAGTGAAGATGAAGAAGACAAGTACTTCAAAAATTGTTAAATTTAGAAAATAATTATTAGCATTTAATACATTAGAAAATTTAAGGTAAAAAAATAAGTCTTCTAAAAAAAATGGACGATGCTGGCATCAAAGCTTTTCAAAATCAACATAAAAAATACTAACATTTTAAAAATAATGTTTATACTTGGTACATAAGAAAATTTACTGTGTCAAAAAATGCTAAAAACAAATTAAGGGTATTCTAAATCGACACTTTTCAAAATCAAATGATTTTTTCTACCTAAAAAAAAGGGTACTCATTTTTGTTCCTGTTTCAAAGTTTACGTTGTTATATAATCAAGTATGACACAAGTGTTCAGAAGCTGTTGAAAAGTTATTTGCTTCTTCGAGAGTCTAATGTAGGATAATCTACAAGTCAACTTCACCTTTGAACTCCTTAGATCAAACTCCATTACTAAGGGAGTTGGTTCCTTAATTTATTTATCACAGGATGTTGGGTTACCTAAGTTATTTAAATTTGTAATATTTTTGTAGCTATAGTAGAGAAGGAATTTAAATGGTTAGGAAGTTAGTTGAGTTTTATTTGGTTTCTATTTTAAATGGATAATGTTTTCAAATATGGGGTTTTGTTAGATAATATAGGAAACATATTTGGGTTGTTGAATTTGTATTAGAACCTTATTAAAAGGTTTCTCTTATGTATGATATGACGCGCGTGTGTGTGTGTGTGTGTGTGAGAGAGAGAGATTTGGACAGACTGATAGTGTTAGCGCAAGAAGTCACTCCTTGACTGCTTAAGGAGTAAGCCTTACACATCATAGTTCATTTCAAATTTTAAAGGGGTTGTTTGAGTGGTGTGATGACTTTCTCAAATATTTTGAAATGATTTAGTGTTATTTAAGACTTTCATGCATTTGGAAAGCTAAGGAAAGTATAAATTGTGTGGGTAAAAGGTAGTGTAGGGATCAGAGTACACAAGTGGAAGAAGATGAATAACTGGTACCTATTTCAGGATATATTCCTATCCTAAATCAGTCATGCAACTATGATGACGATTCTTTACACAAACTCTATTTATGCAAAGTAAAATAACATTCAGAAAATATATTGCATGTATAAAGTATTCCACAAATCCTTTATGAAATCTTCAC
The DNA here is from genome assembly GCA_034641835.2 of Pinus albicaulis. NCBI lineage: Eukaryota > Viridiplantae > Streptophyta > Pinopsida > Pinales > Pinaceae > Pinus > Pinus albicaulis. Next base: position 1,484,691,251 of record CM076570.1, read on the forward strand.
TGACGTGTTCTATTACACACATATAACTTGCAGAAAAATGAAAGCAGATAATTTACTGTTAAATCCTTTAACAACTTCTCACTCACACTTACTAGTTGTTGCAATTCATATTTTAGAAGAAATTAACATAGAAAAGATACACACCACACATTAGATGTTCCTTGAGTCATAAAATCCTCCAACATGAAGAAAAATATTTTTTTATTATATTCAGTCTTCAGGTAGACTAACCTCCAACCTAAAAATAGTATTTACAAGTGTTATATATAGCAAGAGAGGAACCAACTCCATCTCTACTAAAAATAAGAAAACATTAATTCTAACATAACATAGGTTTCAAAAGACACTACATCCTTATCTCCTTGAAATCTAACAGAAATGACAGATGGAGAAAGAAGAAGAGAAGAATTTTGGGTTGGAATGTTGAGTGTGTTGTCATGCTGCTCCTTTTTCTGCTGAATTGTCTCCTTGTGCCTTGGGTCTTTAATAACCATGTAGCTCCATTTAATAAGACCTCCAATAACCTCATAACCACATTTCACCATCACTTGTATTATCCATTTGGTTATGAGTTCTTATCCATCCTTAACTGGCTCGGAAAAACTTGCTAACAGGTGTTAAAATTCAATTAAAAGAGGTGATGTCGGAAATTCCTGTAAAAACCTGTAACTACGAAAAATCTAGAATGCTACCGGAAATTCTGGTAGCGCCCTGTTTCTTTTTCAAAATAAACAGAAAACGCTGAAAATTCTGTGCTGACTTGTATTCCATGACACCTAGGCTGCTATTCAAAATTTGTAATTAATAAGAAAAAAGGGATTAGTAGCAAAAACCTTTTTACCTTTCCTCTATGTGTGCTGCAGCTTCAGCTATTTTATCTAAATCAATGTTGATGTCAGCAACTGATGTTCTGGGTCTGGTTGCTCTTGTAATTGCCTCCTTGATAGGGTATTTGTCTTCCTTAGAACCCTTTTGTGCTCTTATTCTCTTTCAGGGCTCTGAATGTTGTTCTGAAGGGGTTGTGTTCTTGCTTTTTTTCATGGATTGCTCTGATTTCTCTGTCTTTGAACCTTTAAGTTTCCCTTCAATGTTAATGACTTCTGTAATTAGGCTTGGCTTGAGTAGAGCTTTGGATTTAAGCCTAAACTTATTTTTGTCTCTTGTGTGCCTCTTTCTGGTGCCAGCAATAGGTTTAGCTTCTTCTTTCTTCTTTTTATTGTTGATTTCATATCCAACATTGTTAAGAAGTTCTTCATCTGATTGTGTAGGTTGAAACTCCTTCTGCAACTTTTTCTAAATATGTGCTTCCGGAAATTCCGGTAGCACCTGCACTTTTGTTTTATCTGTTGTTGCAGAACTTCCTCTTCTGGCTCTAGTGTAGACATTTGAAAATGGAGTAACAAGGGGTACTATTTTCATGGACTTGGGCTTGCTTCCTGAGCGGCTCTCTCCTTTTCCCACCTTTCTTTCAGTTTTTCCTACAGAAACCTTCTCTTTCTTACCTTTGGCCTTCTTATGAATGTTTTCTTTCTGGACCTTTATTTTTTTTCTTCCCTTTACATGCTGAGGTTTTGACTGTGGAACTGGAGGTGTAGGCGTAGGTTGGCCTGCCCTATAGATTAGAAAGTGGTCCCAAGTCTGGTTTCTCTTCCTCAAATCTTCTTCAACCATAACTTTGATCAAAGCTTGATGGTACAAGCTATACTCATAAACATCATTATGGGTCTGAACGCTTGCTGACATCTTGGTCAAGCTTTTCAACAAGAAAAATGATAAATTCAATGTCTTCATCCCTGCAATATGAAAAAGAATCCTCATGTGATAGAGGAATACCATTGTATACCTCCTTTCACATGTGAGGTATATCTTGATAAGCTTAATTGCCTCTTCCCAGTGATTCTTAAGGTAGCTTCTTGGGATGTATTTTTCCCAATTTGGATCTCTGTGAGAATCCTTGAGAAATTTGTTGAGATCACCTCCTGTAATAAATTGTCCCTTGAACCACCTTTCTCCTTCTTGGGAAAGGTTAAAGGCTTCAGGAATGGATTCTTCAGAAATCTGCAAAGTGAGGCCATAAACTGTAGCTTCCTATCCATGAAAAGAGTTAGCAAACTCTTGATCAATCACTGAATGAGAGCTCCCCAACGTGGTACAAAGAGTATACGATCCTGACTGCATAAACAAAGTTCTTACCCTCGAATTTGCATCAACCAAATCTGCACCCTGTGGCTCTATTCTATTTATCTTACCACCTGTTTTAGTCATCTTCAGAAAAATAAATGACTATGTCTCCTGCAAATGATAGGTGGCAGAATATGAATTATTATTATTTTTTTTCTAAATTATGCTAATTCTATTTATGGAAACATATTGTTACAAAACTGCCTCAGTTCAGCTATGAGAGCCTGAAGACTGGGCTTGATGTCCATGATTTAACAGAGTGACGAACTGCCCTGATTAGGAAACCAGTTCTTTTAGGAGAAATTTCACCGCCCTTGAAAGGGAAACCAATGTATTGTCCATTACATACATCATAAGAAAACAAAAAAATTGTAGTAGCATGCAGCTTCTGCTACTGTAGAAAACCAAAAGAAACAGTGTATATTTCAAAATAGTGGAACGAATGTACCATGTTGAACCAAGGCAAACCGGAGTTACGGTGCATGAGCTAGAGAAGGCGGCTCCTCCACTATGCGACACCAGTACTTTTCCTCCTTATCTTCTACAGATTCATTCTGATCACCATCTTTTCCTGTGATCCTTGCGTCCACCTGCATTGAATGTTGGCCCAAGTCGGGAGGAGCAGAAGCGGGGGGAGAAACCGAGCGTTCAGGAGGATTCGCAGCTGGGGCGGGGTTAAGATCAAGAGGAGAGGGGGAAGGACTGGGCAATGGAGGATGACAGAGAATCGACTCTTCTCTCAGGGTGACCATAATATAAGCAGTGACAGTGGGTCGATTATAAGAACAATCAAAGTGGAGCTCCGCCCTCTGCGAGGTTTGCCGCAAAATGTGACTGCCGGAAGCACGGGGGGCAGGGGATACGGGTCTAGAAGGAGCAGCAAAAGGATGCGGGGAGGGCTGAGTAGCGCGAGTAGAGCCAAGAGATGTAGCACACCCCCAGTGACTGCGGGTGTCCTAATTTTGCCTCCACTCAACATCCTCAGAGGAGGTTTCTTCGCTGGGACTCGATGAGGGACGCAAGCGCGCAGGCCGGCCACGACTTGCACCCCGGCGGCATCGCATTCAGTGTCGAAGCCTAGGCATGGCGAGTGCAACAACTTGAAAAGGCCTGAGACAAGTAGAACAAGAAGGGGTTGGAGCCAACCCATAGTGAATGCCAGAAGGAACCTGTAGACTGGAATTGGAATAACAGAAAGCACTGTGAGAAAAATGACAACTGGACGTAGTTTCTATACAAATTAACAAAGAGCAGCGACACCCCGTCTGTGTGCGGGCACTGGGCTCGGCACAAGCCTCAGGGCAGGCGCTGCACATGAAATGCAATGAGCAGCAAGCAGAGCAAGAATAATCTGGAGAGCCCGAGACAGAAGCCATAATGAACTGACTGAACAAGACGAGGAGGAGAGAGTGCCGGCGAGGGAGAGTAAATGCTCTTAACGCAGGCGGATTAATGTCAATATTAATGGATCCGTAGGGGGCCATATGGCCATCCCATGCGAGTCTCCTTTGGATATGTCTAGGGACGGATGTCCCGTCATGCCGCGCAACCATCCGCATTCGGAGACGGGCGATCATTGTGCACCAGATTGAGGAAATTTTGAAGAAGATCTCTGTCATGGATGATCTGAAGAGGGCCATGATGGAGAGTATTGATGCTATCAACTCCTAAATTAGCGAGGAGATCAGCCACTTTTTTTCCTTCCCTTTTGGTGTGGATGAAGGAGATTGCCTGGTTGTTTTTCAGCCAATTGCTTATTTTTTCAATTCTGGAATCCATTCTCCAACTTGTGGCTGCTTTTGCTGAACTGGTGCCCTGAAGCAGTTAGTTGGCTAAACTGATGAGAATCTGGGAGTCCCCTTCCATGATGATAGGGGAGAGGTTGAGGAGATGAACTAAATTCAACCCTTTCCAAAGCCCTTCCAGTTCTGCTGAGTTATTGGTGTCCCAACCAATGGAGCCGTAGTAGATAGCAAGGACGTCTCCTTGGGAATTTCTGAAGATGCCACCAAAGCCTGCTGGACCTGGATTGGATTTTGAGGCTCCATCAAAGTTCATCTTGAAGATTCCTGTAGGTGGAGGAGTCCAGTGGAGTTGGGTATCAGGAGTCTTCCGTCTATTGGAGTTTGGAATGATCGAGATTTTGAGCTGCCAGTTTTTCCATATGGAAATTTCCTTTGGCTGTTTGGGAAGATCCTCATCCTGCTAGGAATGTAGAGCAAGAGACTCTTGGAGATTATTACTGAAGTTGTTCCAGATCATGTCCAAGGGAGTGGATTGATTTTTGAAGATTCTCTTGTTTCTCTCTTTCCAGAGAGACCAAAAGAGAAGACCTGGGATGATTTGCCAAAGAGTATTAAGAAGAGAGCTTCTATAAGGATGTTTGGGCCAGTAGCGCATGATGTTAGTTAAGTGCCCATTCGGTTTGCTTTCTTGACACCTAAATCAAACTTTCTCCCAAAGAGTGCTTGCTAGCTTGCAGGAGAACATGAGACGTTGGATCGTTTCGTTACTTTTCTAGAAATTTGGACATTGTGAAGGACCACAGAATCCTCGTTTGAGCAGGTTGTCCCAAGTGAGTATTCTTTTGTGACTAAGTAACCATAGAAACGTTGAGACTTTTGGCCAGGTACCAGGAGCCCAGACAAATTGCCAAAGCAGATCACGTGGTAGAGGGACCGGATGCATGAGAGAGAAGGCCTCTTTTGTAGAGAACATGCCCCTAGTCAAGTATCCCCATCGTAGAATATCTGGTTCCTCCGAGCATCTAATTTTCCTGCGTTGTAGTTCTTCACTGAGAGCTTCCCATGTGTTTTCCTGAGCGAGAGGAATGATATGAGTCGGGTACTTCCATTTCCTGAATTCATTGCAGTTTGTGGGTGTCCAGCACTGGCTGACTTTGACTTCCTCAGAACCAACGATTCTCCTACCGTTGATGAGGGTGAGAGTATCAGTCAACTTTGGGTTTTGCTGCCAGGAGTCTACCCAGAATCTAGCTGTGTGCCCATTGCGTATTTCCCAGAAGCTGTGTTGCTGTATGAGAGAAAAATGTTGTTTGGCTGCATTCCATATAAGGGAGCCAGCGATTCCTGGTGAGAGCCTGATCAGATCTTCTGGAGGTCTATTATTAGCGTACTTGGCTGTCCAAATTTTAGCCTAGGGCATGTGAGGATTCGAGAGCCAGTTCCACCACAGACGGGCTCCCATGACTTCGTTGCTATGAAGAGGATCTCTGAGCCCGAGTCCTCTTGCATCCTTAGGGGAGCAAACCGTGTTCCAGTTGACTAAGGCCCATTTTCTATTTTGACTTGAAGACCCCCAAAGGAATCGACGTTGCAAAATCTTGATCTGTTTGAGAACCCATTTCGGAGCAGCAAGAACAGAAAAGAGATAGAGGGGCATGGATTGCAATACAGCTTTGATGAGGATGAGTCTGCTGGTCAAATTGAGAGCTCTGTAGGTCCAAGAAGAGAGTCGGGCTTCCAATTTTTCCAAAAGAAGATTCCAAGAAGATTGTTTGATGGCAGTATAAATGAGGGGCGCACCCAGGTATTTGGCAAGGAGGTAAGCAGTTGAGAAACCAAGAATTTGGGCTATGCTGGCTTGGGTCAGAGGAGGAGTGTTAAAAAAGAAAATTTGGGATTTAGTTTCATTGACGGTCATACCAGAGGCTAAAGAGAAAAGGTTCAAAATGGCTTTAAAGGAGTGAGCTTCTTGGACAGAAGGGAAGCCAAAGAGCATATTATCGTCAACAAATTTTTGATGGGTTGTAGTGGGAGAGCCATGAAGGGAGATTCCACGAAGTTGCCGGGATTGGACAGCATGATGAATAACTCTGCTAAGGACTTCAGCCATGAGAACAAAAATAAAGGGGGAAAGAGGATCTCCTTGTCTAATGCCTCTAAACGGCGAAAAAGGAGAGGAGGGGATACCATTGATGAGGATGGAATATAAGGGAGTCGAGATGAGGCTCATTATCCATCTTATCCACATCTAGTCGAAGCCAAAGGCACTCAAGATGTGTTGAATGTAACGCCAACATAATTTATCAAAAGCTTTAGATAGATCTATTTTAAGGAGCATACCTGGCTTCTTGGCACTTTTGAGGGAATGAATAACTTCATGAGTTAAGATAATGCCATCCATTATTTGGAGACCCTCCACATATCTCGTTTTCTCATGCGAAATTAGAAGTGGAAGAAGAGGCTTTAGTCGATTGGCTATGACTTTGGATATGACTTTGTAGATCACATTGCAGAGAGCGATGGGTCGGTATTTTTCAGGAGTGCTTGGGTGCTCTTCTTTTGGAAACAGAGCTATGAAAGTAGCATTCAGAGAGGGGAGAAGCCTATGTGAAGCTCTTGATTCCTCGACTAGCTGCCAGACTTCCATTTTGATGAGATCCCATAAATGATGAAAGAAGTTCAAGGTGAAGCCATCAGGTCCTGGCGCCTTTCCATCCTTAGCTTGAGCCATCGTTGTTTCAACCTCGTGAAGGGATACTGGGCATAGTAACATCTGATTGTGCTCTGTGGTGACAAGCCTGGGGATCAGCTGGGAGATTTTGTCAATGGCCGGCTGCCTATCTATAGTGCGCTCTTCTTGTTGTATTATTTTGAAGTGATCCAGGAGTACTTTCTCGATCTCCTCATGTTGCTCCACTTGTTCTCCTTGCTGATTGGTGATGTGGGCAATGCGGTTTTTCATTCTTCATTGAACTGTAGACCTGTGGAAGAATTTCGTGTTTCTTTCACCTTCCTTTAACCAACGTATTCTAGATTTTTGTTTCCACAAGATTTCCTCTTGCTTGCGCCTCTCTTCCAGCTGCTTCTGTAATTCCTGTTCTTTGGAAGCTAGTAAATTTGTTCTTCCCTCGTGGATGATTTTTTGTTGAGTTTCTTCCATTTTGTTCTCGAGAATCTTTATCTCCTGGAATATGTTCCCAAAGATAGAGGAGTTCCAATTTTTGATGAGCAATTTGAGATGTCTAAGCTTTTGTTGGAATTGGTACATTTTCGATCCTTCTGGAGGAGTAAAATTGTTCCAAGCATTATTGACCATGGATTTGAATAAGGGATGAGAGAGCCAAAAGGCTTCAAATTTGAAAGGCTTTTTGAACTGTGTACCAATATTTTTCCAATGAAGCGAAATGGGCCAATGGTCCGAGCCTGCCAGCGGAAGTATTGAGGCCGAAAGATCCCCTCCCAAATAGATGGCGTTGTCTGAAATGAGAAAGCGATCCAGTTTTGAGGCGATCTGCTGATTACCTGTCCTCTTGTTGTTCCATGTGAAGGAGCCATTTGAGAAAGGGAGGTCTATTAGCCAACTGTTGGTTATAAATTCTTTGAAGTGAGAAATTTCTGGATCCAATCGTGGCCTTCCTCCAGTCTTTTCTTCCATCTTGGTCATCATGTTGAAATCCCCTACTGCAATCCAAAGAGGATAGTTTCTGTGAGAATTCAGGATTTCCATGGTGTGCGGAAGCGCTATTTTCCTAGCTTGGTCCTAGGGAAAATAGACATTTGAAAGGTGCCCATGTATATTTGTTCCGATGGGATGAAAAGTAGCCTGAATAAGATTATGTGCTGCATGAAAGTTTGCTAGTATTATGGACTGAGTATCCCAAGATATTGCAAGTCCTCCGGAAGAACCTGAGGCATAAACAGCTACCGAGCTACAGCTAGGCCAAGCTTTGGATAAGATTGAGCCTAGTGCTTCACTATTACATTTTGTTTCTTGAAGAAAGAGAATATTTGGTCTTTCTTTCTGAATCATGTTTTTGATCATCTTGTGCTTCCCAGGGCTATTAAGCCCTCTAACATTCCATGAGATGAGCTTCATGGGGGACTGTTTGCAAGGAGTTTGAAGAACCGTGTTAACTTTGGGTAACGTCCAGAGTTCACCAACATTTCCCCTATGGTGATGGTGCGCTGCCAGTCTGGTTTTCGACCCCTTTTCTTGGACTCTTTTGTGACTTTTAGGCTATCCCAGTGGCTACCCAGCTGAACACCTAGTTTCTTTTGCTGTTGGACTCTGGTTAAGGCCATTTCAAGTTTTTCAATTTGATGTGGATTGATTTTTTCAAAGTCCTTTCTTCTGCAAGCATCTTCTAGCCCTAGGATGTCAAGCTCCCCAAGGTCTAATCCTTCTGATTCCTCCTCCATGAAGTTCGGTTGACTGCTTCCAGGATTCTCCTCATTTTCTGCTTTCATATTGGCTTTAGGATCATCAATGTCCATGATTACGGGGTGCCAGGTCAGAAGTTTGGTTTCAAGGGAAGAGATGGGCATGGAATTTTCACTAGAAGGCTTCTCATTCTGGGAATGCATGGGGCCAGGTTGAGCGGGAATGCCTGAAGGAGTAGAGGGTTTAAGGGAGGGATCAGGAGAGATATGGACGGTTTCCGAAGCTGGATCCGAGTTGGAGAGCACGGCAAAACTATTACTGGTTGAAGGAGCATTAGAGGAGGGATTAGGTTTCTTACCCGTCGTTGAGGGTTTCTTGTTATGCTTCCTGCGCGAGGGAACCTTGGTGAAGCCATCTGGCTCTGATTTATCTTCGGCCTCTTTATTCTGAGCTTGAGAGTTAAGGGGGCAATATCTGAACAAATGCCCATGAGCGTGACACCTGCGACATATAAATGGAACATGTTCATAGTCTAAGGGTTGTATCCATTCGAAATCATCATGATAGATACTTACCGCATCAGGCAGGGCGTTGTCCAAATGCATGTAGACACGGATTCTTACATAGGAGGTGTATCTGCGGAGCTTTGTCTCTTTTGCTAGCTTGATAAACTCTCCTAGCCCTTTGCCAATTTCTTGGAGTGAGTCTTCATCCCAGTATTCAAGCGGCAGCGAGTATAAGCGTATCCAAACTGGTGCCCAGTTGAAATTTTCTTTATCTGGGTTGAATCGTTCCACCCAGTTTCTGAGATATAACCTGGCTGAGTTGAAAAATTAGGGTCCTTCATCCATAACCCTATTTCGGTCCTCAATACAGTTGAAGACGGCGGTGAAGAAGCCTTTCATTAGGGGAATTTTGAGGTCTAAAATGGGCCTCATAAGAAAAATGTACAACAAAAATAAACTTTATAACAACCAATAGGATTCAAGATGATGATGTCATCCATAATGGATGATTCACCATTTTTGAAGTAAAAAAGTAAAAATATTAAAAAATAACAAAATAATAAAACTACTTTTTCAACTCGTATTTTAAACTTATCTCCCAAAATTTTACTTAAATTTTGAGCAGGAGTACTCGTTGGATGCGGAATTTAATTCCTCATCCAAGGAGTACCCATGTTGCATACTTTTGATGAACTCTTCTACACGAAAAATGAGAAATACATAAAAAAACGTGATTGTAATCACGTTTTTTTTATGGATTTCTCATTTTTCGTGTAGTAGGACCGATCGAAAGTATGCAACATGGGTACTCCTTGGATGGGGAATTAAATTCTGCATCCAACGAGTACTCCCGCTCGAAATTTGAGTAAAAAATTTCGGAGATAAGTTGAAAATATTAATTGAAAAAGTAGTTTTTTCATTTTTCCCTCTAAAATTTGATGATGTCATCAAATCTTATTAGATTTTTTCCACTATTATTTTATAATTTCCTTAGGAGGCCCATTTTAGACCTCAAAATTCCCCTAATGCGGTCCAAGATGGAGCGAAATGTGTCCCTTGGGCTTCCATTTGGAGGCAATCCAACCTTGCAGAGCTTTTTCGGTTGGCCAGAAGCCAATGAATTTTCCTATGAGGGCTTGATCCCTCATGTATTGGATCCAAGCGTTTATACAATGGCTTTGCAAGTCGATCTTGGGTCTTTCTGGAGCGATGGGCTTGCAAGTGGAGGATGTGGGAGCAGTTGCGTCCTGCCAATTCTGCGTAGTCGGCATCTGAGGTGCTGTCGCCCCCTGCTTTTTGTTAGCGGCTTCATTGCTTTGGTCAGGATTAACACGGGTTCCTTCATTGTTTGTAGGGGGGGGTTGTCCTCCCCCCCCCCCCCGAGCTTGTTGCCATGGCTGGTCACCAGTCGTTGTGCGCGTGTCGGGTTTGTGTTGCCGCGGCTCAGCAGGTCTGCAAGAATTCTAGGGTTTCTGCAAAACTAACATAAAACCCTCTTCTCTCATCGGACTCTATTAGAAAGAACTACTATTATCAGAATATGAATTATTTTACCTTACATGTGTGGCCTGTATTCTCATATGGAATCTTGTCTGAAATCCAAACTTCTTTTCCAACTATGACTCTTAGAAAATTCGAATAAAACAGCTAAAACTTCGAATGACAAAATTCTTGTTTTTTAGGTGGTTGATCTGAATATGGGAAAACTTGTGATTACTATGCAAGCTCCCTCATCAGTATTAAAAATGTGTTCAAGGATTGTCTCATGTTAACCATTTGCGAAGGGGTTTATGTGTGTAGTTTCATGTGTTTTTGAGGTTCAAATTATGATTTAATTAACTTTTAAAAACTCATATACAACAAATGAGATGCAGAAATATAACTCACATCAATCACATAACACAATGGATGATAATGGAGTTCACCCCTCCTGGGCTACATCTCCATGGACCTGCTTTAACTAGCTAGGTCCTCTTGGGATTAATAGTAAAAGGTCGGATTACAAGCATATGTGATGCTCCAATGGATTTGTTGACTATTCCATTTGCTTTAGAAGACATGAAAACCCAAAAAATGACTATTCAATCTCTGAATTTGGTTACCAACTCCTCTAGGCTTGGCCTCCAACCCCAATGGCCATGGGCTTGTTTAATATCCAAAGTGAAAAAAGAACCTTCAGATGTGCTCCAACGCCTTTATAAACTATACCATTGTGTTAAGAACATCAAATACATCTAAAAATGATTGTTCATTCACTAAAAACGACCTTCAGTTGATCTGGGCATGGTCTTCCCTCTTGGTGTCCCTAGGCTTCAAAATTCTTCAAGTGACCAAAAACACTTGTAAATGAGCTCCATCTCCTCTGCAAGCTATTCCAATGGATTCAGAGCATGCTTATTTTCTAAGAATGACTATCTTTGAGCAAAAATTGGTCGAAAATTGACCAAGATAGGCCTCATTAAAATTTTCCCTAGATTATGCCTCTAAATCTGGAAAACTACCAGATAACCCCGACAAATTTGGAAGTGGCGCCGGATTTAGAGATTCTGCTAAAAATCCACCAAGTTAACTACTAGATTAATTATGGTTAATTGCAGATTAACTATGTCTAACTGTGCACTTATCTGAAGTTAGTGGAAAGTGCTTGCATGAGGTCAGATGAAACGATCATGTGAGGAAGAGGGTTGGCCCGCTCCTCCTCTCCTCTACCATCGAGAAACTGCAACCATTCAAATACAAAATCACGCGTCAATGTTATCAAATATGATGCTTGTGGTTCTTTGGTAAAAGAGGAGTGTTTTGGAGTAGGTTGGCGGGTCAAATCCTCACCTCTCCCCATGTGCACTTTTTTGCAACATATAACAAAAATCAACGTATTTACATACGCCATCACATTAAAACTCCAAACTTAAGAGGCTATAAACCTTTAGAACTTGCCATCATCCATATTACGCAATGTTTAAAACATTTGGAAATTTGAACTATGGTTATATGGTAAGGTTTTCGGACCACAATATATATATGTCATATAATGTTTTTTTAAATGTCAACGTTAATGACCTTGCCCAAATATACGCCACCAATAAATATAAGCCTCCACCATATACGTTTGTGGATTTTCTAATATAATAAAGTTTGTAATTAAATATATATTTTAATATATATAATCATTTAATATAATATATGATTAAGTATAAAATATATATATATATATATATTAATTAATTTTAATATATTTAAAAAATAATTTTCAGTATATTAAATTTCATGAACTTACATTCAATTTTTGTTGGGCAATTTTTACCTTCACAAACCAAACTAGCGAATTCAATTGTGCCACTTGTCAGAATCTCATTGGAAAAAAAGCTAAAGAATATTCTCTGCACGTTGATTGGACTGCCATGTCATCAATTGTACCTATTCTACAATATATTTTTTAAAATTTGTCTATTATGAGCGGCGATCAACAAATCATAATTCCTTCATCCGAACTCAGTTTTCAACAAAACAAATTGTGTTTGATTCCTTATGACGAGCTGGTCATTTTAGTTCTACTTTCGTGCAATTCTGAGCACTTTCATTTTTTAGCTAATTTTTGTCCCTGATCCAGATTTTGATCACTCCTTTCCACTGACGTGATTTTGGACCCACAATAGTTGATTATCTCATGAGTGTTGAACACTCTTCTGTTACCCAAGTTATATCATCTTGATTCTACTTGGAGAAATCCATGACAACCACTTGTCCACTGACGTGCCTTACCTTGCCTTGCAAATGGCTTGGCTCTTCAACCATTGTTCTCCTTTTGCTACTAACCCAATCCAACACTTGTTGGTTGCTTGCTGATATAACACTTTTGTTGTACCAAATCGATTCATTGGTGCCTTCCCACTGAGATCATGTTCCTCTTTTGCACAATGAGTGAACTACAACAAATAGCTTCCAACATCAGAAGAAAAAGAAAAAAAGAAAAAAAAATGATGACCATTATTTTACCTCCACTTTTCCAAATTCCACATTTGGAATAATGCATTCGCCATCTCCTTCTCTTCTTGGCGTCAACACATAATATGGTCTACAATGGCTGCAAAAATTTTTGACATCTTGTCACAAACATAAGATATTCAGATTCAACCATCAATCTAAAAAACACATCATGCAAGAAACAAATTGACGACATATCCTCTTGCTCCATCAAAGAAACTAATTTCACATCATGTGAACATTGCCATGTACTCTCACATCTCGGTGTCAAAATTCATCGACCAAACACAAGTTGAAAAAACATGCCTCTTCAAACCACTGACTCACAAGTCAAGCATAAGCATGTATAACAACTTGATGATTCTTTTCCCAAAAAAAAAAAAATTCACTTCTCATGAAACACTTCGTCAACATATCATTTCCATCTTTGGAGACAAAATCAACTCTTCCAAGTCGATATGACATGCATGCAACACATAATTGATCAACACAATTCAGCACTCATGCATTTGCAAATGATCAACACTCTCAAGTTGACAACATACATGTTAAACAAAGCAATCGACCAACACAAGTAAATTACTCATGCATGTTCAAGCGCAATGAAACCATCAAAATTCCATTGTTCATACTGTTAGTAACCTATAAATATAAAATTCATAATTTTGACTTGACTATTGGTAATTTTGTAAATCTGTACATACTTGCCTTATGCAAGTTGTATTCACATATTTTGTTAAAAAAAAAAAAAAAATCAAAAAAATCAAAAAGAGGGTAAAAAGTCTTAAAAGAAAAATCAAAGGACTTAGAAAAAATAATACACCCCAAAAAGAAAAAAGATGAATAAAACATGAGAGTGTGCAAGTATAAATGCCACTACTTTTTACCTTTTGCAGTTGATTATGGCAGAGTGTCAATAAATGCCATAATCTGTGATGAGTTGAACAATTTAATCTTGACTTGTCACTTTTCAATTTCAAATGTTGTAGATAGAGAATAAAGAATTGTCATATAGTTTAATCATGACAATTCAGTAGTTAGGTAGAGAATAAGTGAATCCAACAGTTTAATCTGGATTCCTTGATGAAATAAGTGTAGAATTAGATAGTTTTTTTATTTCAAAAAAAAAAATGTTATAAAGGTTGCTAGCACAAATGCACCTAATCAAAATGGAAGAAAAAAATGTTAGCAGTAAAATTGGGTAGGTAGAAGAAGGTGAGAAGCATCAATGTAAATATTATTCACCAGGGCTGCAAATAACTAACTTCCCCTTCCCATAGTCATTAAACATTCTAAGCTATCAGTCAGAAAGGCTCAAGGCATTTCCTTGACTTCTGTTGGGACCGGACCCAAGGCTCTATGGCTGATAAGTGGAAAATGTTAAATGTCTATATTAATCCCTCAAAATCACATCATTACTCCATTTCATGCATTCATTCCCCTAAATAATCTTAAGTAAAACCTCTTTTTACTTAAGGTACTATAATTCCCATTTAACTAATTTTCTTCATCACATGAGAACATTAAACCCTCAAATTTACATTTTATCATAAGTTAAAGTGATAAGGTTAGTGTGATGCAAATTTGCCTTTTAAACATCAATTTACTTGGTTATTTTTATGTATATTGAGTATACCTTGTCCCCTTTTCATATTAATTTTAACTTATATATTAACTCCCTATAGAAAAAACCTTTTCCTATATTATATAACTCCATTTTATATGATAACCCCAAAATTTCCATTAATAAAATTTTAGTCAAAGTTATCAATTCCCACATGTTTAAATTAAATACCCACCTTATAACCCCTTTGGCTAAATATATATTTATATAAAAATCCCACCCCCTATGGTAGTTAAATCATTTTGATTTAATTACTATATAATAAAAATATATAAAAAATCTTTAAACATGTTTAATTATATGTTTAAAACAAAAAATATTGAAGTTTTATTTAATCTAAACTTCAAAACACATCCCTTTGTTTATTTCCCGAAATCCCTTTACCCATGGTTAAAATTATAATTCAACCATTTCCCCCGATAGATATCCCCTTATCGCAATATTAACCATGGGTCAAGCCCTTTTAAAACCCTCCTTGACCACTTTATCCCATGAAAAAGTTTGTTTATTGTACATAAACTCCCCAAATCCATTTCATTATCGGGGTTAATTTTAGCCCTCCGATCTCCAATACCCATTTAATCCAACAGTTTCAAACAAACGCGATACTCTTATCCCATATCCCTTCATTCCTTATCGCACAACATAAGAGCCGTTTGATCATCCCTTCCCAATCCAACGGTTCCCATCGCATTACTTATCAACCGTTGGATCCACATTTACATCTAAGATCGGACGATTTCTGTTGTACCCGATAGCCCAAATCTCCCGTCCCCACCACTGCTCATCACGCTCAATATATAACATTGATCTTCCATCTACCGGATCAACGATCAATAACCAAAGCCCTGGTCCCACCGCATTTTCCCCACACCTTTCCTTTAAATCTTGACCATTCGCTTTTGAAAGCCCGATCTGACGGCATATATCTTATATCACGCAACTTAAATGCTCGACCGAAGTTTTGTAAAAGTTGTGCGATGTGGGTGGTTTTCCCAAACCACCCCGTGTCAACGTGTCTCAATATAACTGGATCACGTGCAAAAAGCTAAATTCAGCTTACCGCCATTGAGGCGCACGAAAACCACCTAAGCCTAATCCGAAACCACTCCCGCCATATATGCAGTAAATGCAATTAAACTATGATATGACTTATGGTTTAATGCATTGAAATTCATGGATTTTCACTACATTTCACTTATTTGCACCATTTAACCTAAGAAACCTCCGCAGAGCCATATTTTCATCGATTTTCACTTGTTTTCACCATTTTCAAAGCCAATTATGAACCAGTGAACCATTTTGAACTACCATTTTCTCTGCAAATCATATATGAGAACCTCCATAACCTCTGACAATCTAATTCACCAGAATTGAAGACTGTGAGCTCAACTGCAATCTCCATCGACATCAAATATACCTTTCACAGGTATTTTTCGCTATTTCAAACTGAAAATCCTTCAATTTCAAAGAAAAAATCATCATTTATCAGCCACTTCCTTTAATTAGCTAAATTATTCATACAGAAAATCCAAAAAACATCTAAAATACAGGGGAAACCCTGTCAAATTTTCCCCAGAATCCCTCCTTTCCATTTTAGCAGATTCTAGCCACTTCCTGATCATTTTCACTACTGAACTTGATCAAAGCCATCCTCTGTGCATTAAAAATCCTTTCTTATCATCCATAAACCTGCTCAGAGTCAAATTTTGCCTAAAAAATCCTTCAAAAACCCCTTGTTTCCAAAACAGAACTTAGGAAATAGTTTAAACTTGCTCTATTCAATTAAAAAAATGACTAAGAAGCAAGTAACCCCCAAATCAGGAGGCCCTAAGTCTCAGAAGAAAACCTCTGCTTAGATACCTCAGCCTGAGCCCTCTAAACTTGAGAAGCCCACCCCTACACTCATTGCTGAGTCTACTGAGGTTGTTAGACCTGTTCAACCTCCTGTAACTTCCCAAGAAAGTATTTCTCTAGTTGAGCTTGATTACAGAATTTTTGACCCTTCGGTTGAGTTCAACCTACTAGATATCTATAACTAGTGTTTTGGAAAATCTATTGAAAAAGGTGACAAGGATATATGAGTGTGGGAGTCTAATCTGCCTAAGTATATTGTTCCACTTACTCATGTAGCCCTTGACCTTGTTAGATTGTGTCAAGCATACTATCTTCCTGATCAGAGATGCATTGTCAATAAGGATAGGGAGGTTATATTCTACATTAATGTTGAATCCATAAACTCATTGCTGCAATTAAAACATGATCCCAATGCTGCTTCATTGTCTTTAGAGGATTTAACTCAACTCTACTTGGATTTTAACTTTGCTTCAAGATTTAACACCTTCCATAATTTTTCCTCCACATAGGTTGATATCCCTAATGTCAATCCTCCATTTGATACATTTGACTTCCCTGAAGAAACAAGACAGATTGTTTCTATGTTGTCATTCATACTTGGGCATGATAATGATGAGTTCACAGATGTTGCTATCCTAGGTTTTTTGTCTGCTTTAAGTCCTGGTCAGCCTCCATCTATTGTATACAATTTTTCCAAGATTATAGCAGAAAACATGCATTATCAGTTGTCCAGATTGTCTCAAGAAGGAGTTTTCAGATATACTTCATATTTTCTTCATCTCTTCTTGTATTACCAAGTAGACAAATTCCCCATTGAGTTTTAGAAGCAAGATCCAGAAGGGAATTTACTTTTAGTTGTATTTTGGTCATCTATTTTGAGGAAATGGAACATGGAATACACATATGCAGACTTCAATGACTTGTTTATAGTACCTGCAATGAATTTGTTGAATAAGGAAGAAACCCCTAGAATTAATGAAGAAACTAAGAGGATATTACAGCGATCTGAGAACTGTAAAACAGGGGATTGGTACTTGTATAATAATCACACAGAGATCAGAGTGTATGGTGCACTCTTGGCCCCATATAAACTTCCTAGATTTGTGACTACAAGGATTTTTGCTCTAGAATATTTGAGGCAACTTTTGAATGCAGATGAAGTCAATTTTATGGCCTCTAGGAAGAAGACTCAGTTAAAACTTAAAAATCAAGTTGGGCCATTCATTTTTAATAATAGAGAAGCATTCAATGAAATTAATATCAAGTTGAAAGAATACAAATTCCCATACAGTTTTATGTGGAACTATGATCCTCAGGGTGTTTTAAGCCAAATCAGATTGAAATGCAAATTGTCTGCTTTCTTGCATGATTCTAAGCCTCAGATTGAGAAATTTTCCAATCAACTTGAGTGGGAGGAAAATACTTTATTTGATGATGAATCACAGGGCATACAGGGAAACAGTGAAAAGGATAAACGGGTGGATCAAGCACAGGTTGTTAGAGTCAACAAAGAGGCTGAAATTTCTCATAAAAGAAGCAGAGAAGAAGGAAATTTCACAGCAGAAACTATTCTAAATAAGAGATTCAAGATTCCTTACAGTAATAAGAGTAAATTTACTGATGAAAAAAGGGATAAAGCCATTAATGTGGATGATAATAATGGCCATCAAACTGATGATGAGGCCACCTTAATTGTAAATGAAACACTCAAGGAGCTTCAAAATGTCCAACTTGAAGCACAAAATAAAGACACCATCATGGTTGAGAAACAAACAAATGTTGTTATTCCTTCTTCTTCCAAGGAAATAGACAACACAGAGTTAGATATTCAAGTCAGGTTCAGACAAATCAGAGAAAAAAATGAAGAACTCAAAAATGAAGTATATTCTAAGTTTCTTAAAGAAAAGCCTGGGAAAAAAGATAGACTCTTCTCAACTTTTGATTTCTCTTCAAACAAATTGATAATGTAATTTTTGAAGCCCACAGCGGCTGATCCAAAAACAATTGCATACTACTCAAAGACAGACTTGGAAGTGGATGCAGATGATGTCCATGAATTGGACCAAATATAATTCCACGGGAGCAATACAGAGATGTTGTATTCCAAAATAATCAACAAGACCATGAATTCTATTAAGCTTGAAAAAACACTGATAAATCTTCAAAATCAAATGAAATTGGATAAAGCATCATTTCATGCCAATGGCTTAAGATTCAAAGCATTGGAAGATATAGTGATTGAAGCAGGAGCTGATCCAGCAAACATTGAAGGGGAAAAGGCCATAATCAGACAGAAAAATGAATACATAGCAGCTCTCAGGAGACAGTTGAAATTGCCTCAAAGTGAACATCCTCAGGCAAAGGAGATCCTTCAACAAAAGACAGAGAATGATGAATTAATTCAGCTTGTTCTAAAGATGACAGCCCAAATAAAGGAAATGGAAAGCCAAATTGAAGCTTTCATGCAAGAAAATGAAAATTTGAAGAAATATCAGCAAATTATCATTCCTACAATTATCCCAACTGTAAGCACAACTATCCCCTCAACATTGGTAGAACATTTGGCACAGCAAGGAGTATTGGCAACTGCAGTGTCAATTAATTCTAAAGACATCTCTGCCACTTCTTCATCAACATCATAGGTAAATAAAGCAGGGGAAACAACTTCCATAGTCAAAGCTATGGAAGATATGTCCATAAAAGATAAAGAGATAATCAGTTTAAAACGCACCATCAAAAATATGGAAGCATCTAATAGAGATGCCTTAATCACTTCCAAAGGACATGAATAGAGGGCTAACAAATTACAGGAACAGGTGAAAATTCTTCAACAGTAGGTAAATCTCACTGAGCAGGTATCCTACATTAAGAATTATTTGTGGAAAAACATCATTCAGGGCATACATTCACAATGGCCCTCAATCCAGATAATTTATGAGAAAAAAAAATTAATTAAAGGAGCATAGCTAGAAATACAGAAGACCAAAGAAGAACTAGCTGATAAGCATACTCAAGCCTTAAGGCTTATCACATTTTTGAATAGTAAACCTAGAGAAGAACTTGAGGAGCTTAAAATTTAGGACATAACTGAAAGTATACTCTGAATTAAAAAGGTCCTGAATAAAAGAAACATGATGAATAATTTGGAAGACAGGTGCAAAGATATGAACTTGGCTATCACCAGATTTGAAGCCAAATACACAGTACTGACCCAAGCAGTTTTACCATATATTCATGTATTGAATGAGAAGTTAATGCCACAAAAATATTATGACAGCAAAATCAGGGAATATGCCAAAGAGCAGGTCAACAAATCTTTACCTCAAGGGTCTCCTACTGGTAAATTCATTCTGGAATATTTTGAAAACTTATTCTTTTTGCAAAATGAGATCAAGAATATTTTTGTGGTTAAGCCCAATTTTGCAAAATATACAGAAACAGATGAGAGTTTGAGGAAGCTAAAGAGCATGAAAATTCCCAGCGTAGAGAAATGGCGAGAATTTACTGATTTACTATGAAAGTTTGCAGTTAAAGTATATCAAGGTGAAAAATTAGTAGTCAAAGTGTATCAGATGTCAAAGAGTATCAGTAAAAAAGAATGTTACTGCTGGTTATTTTTCAATTACAGCAGTAAAACAGTGAAAATAAAAGATAAAGAGTATCAAGATTTAAAGTGAAAAGGAGTGATCTACAAGTCATCTTCCATGAGATAATGCATCCATTGCGAACAATGCTCCCAGCACATCATGAAATCAATTTGATTAGGATAATTAGTTCTATATTTTCTTGTAAAAGAGAACAGCTTGCAAACTATTTTGCTGTTGCCCCTCTTCTTATGTTATATTTCCTATTTTTCCTTGAAACATTATCTCAAACTTTGAGATATTTTGTAAGCAATTTATTTGTATAAATACTTCATCTTTCGAAGTATTCAGTGTGGAATAAAATTTATCAAGACTACTATAGTAATTTTTCTGGATATATTGAAGTTGGTGTGAGTCAATCAGTAAAGCATCAGACTAGAATTGAGATTAAAGACATCATAACTCAGGATTCTTGTGATGACCAGATAAGTCTAGTTTTTTCTTGTTTTCATTGTGTTATCTTTCAAAAGTTTCCATACATTCATTTTAATGTGTTTCTATCTTAAATGATTAACTAGGAAGGTTTAAACAAGATTAGTGATAAAAAAATCCCTGTTTTTTACTAGTTGCTCATGATTATATTTTCTGCTTGATAACCGGACTATAGAATTCTTAATTGCTCTTAAGTCCTTGTTTGATCCCCTCCTTCAATCTTCATTTCTGTAACTTGAGGATTCTTAATTGCCCTTTTGTTCAAATTTCACCCATTACATCAAAAAATCCTATTCAAAAGCCTTTAAAGGTCGTCTACCCTTCCCTTAGTACATTTGCATCTTTAAGTCGTATTTCCTAACTCTGTTTGCCTAGAAATTTGACTCCATAGCCCAATGATCTGGTAGATCAATCTGTGGTTTACCTTGAAACACTTTTTATTCCCACCACACTTTTAAAAACAAGTCTCACTGTCCACTCATAGCTAGCCTAAAATCCAATTATAAAACAAAGTTAAAATCTTTAGGAGAGATCCCTCTCCGGAACTCAGGAAGGCTAGATCCTGAATTCTAAAAGAGGTTCTTGGTTACCCTTGGTTTTCTTAACTACAAAAATCCTCATCCCACAACTTTAGAATTACTAGGGTGATAACAGATGGCATTCCTGAATGAGTATGACTTCGAAATTAAACACATAAAGGGGAAATAAAACAAATTGGTAGGCGCATTAAGTCAAATTTTGAAGCAAGTGTGTGAAATACCAGTAAGTCAAACAAAAATAAACCTCCTAGAGTAGAATACAGAGGCAAAATTAACATATCAAAATTATAATAAGATATGTAAAAATATGAAAATTAAATCTGATCAAGATAAATGGATTGGTTATGAAATCAATAAAAGCATGTTGTTAACATATACAAATGGATTTTATATTCCATATCAGGAAAAAAATTAAAATATTGATACTGGATGAATATCATAAGAAACCTTTCCCAATTCACCTAGGGTATCAAAATATTATTACAACCCTTAAAAAAGAGTTCTTTTGGCCTGGGATGAAGAATAAATGTGTTCAATATTTGGCTAGGTGTCAAGAATGTCGGTAGGTAAAAACAGAACATCGACACTCAGTTGGATTGTTGAACCCATTTCCTATACGAAAGTGTAAGTGGGAAGTGATCTCCCTAGATTTTATTACTGGTTTTCCCCAGACTCGGAAATGACATGATTCCATTATTGTGGTAGTTGTTAAATTGAAAAAGGTTTTTATTCTTGTGCAATCTACGTATAAAGTTGCAGATGTGGCTGAAATCTTCATGAAGGAAATTTTTTAGGCTTCATGGTATACCTACAATAGTTATATCGGACAGGGACCCAAAGTTCACCTTGAATTTTGGAGGTCACTATTTACTGGGATGGGTACCTAGCTAAAATTTAGCACTGCATACGATCCACAGACTAATGGGCAGAAATAAATAGTTAATCAGGTTCTTTAGTACATGCTACGCATGTACATAATGAACCGACCTACAAAATGGGAGGACTATCTACACTTGGTAGAGTTCGCCTATGAAAAAGGTTATCAGGCATCATTAAAAATGATCCCCTTTAAGGTCTTATATGGGAGAAATTTTCATGTTCCTATAAGTTGGAGTCAACTTGAGGATAGACTGGTATTGGGACCATACTTGTTACAAGAGATGTAGAAAATGTTAAGGAAAATTAACATAATTTGAAAGAAGCACATGATAGACAAAAAATCTATGATGATTTAAAAAGAAACCAAAATGAATTTCAAGTAGGGGAGCATGTTTATTTGAAAGTAAGACCAAAGAAGAGTCCCTTAAAGTTTGGAAGTTGTTCTAAGTTAGCTCCCTGGTTTTGTGGTCCATTTGAGATATTGGCCAAGATAGGGCTAAGGACCTACCAACTCGCACTATCGTCTCATATTAGAATTCATAATTTATTTCACATGTCTCTATTAAAGAAATATATATTTGATCCTATTCATATAATTAATTAGAATGTTGTATAGGTTGAATTGGAAGGAGAATTTCAGGTTGAACATTTACAAATTCTAGATCAAAGGGAAACTACTCTTTGAAATAGAACCATTTCATAGGTTAAGGTGTTATGGAAGTAATTTGGGCCTGAGGAGGCAACTTGAGAAATGAAAGATGAAATGAATTTTTTACCTATGCTATTCTAAAGAAGAATGGGATTTGAAACACCGAGGATGGTGTTCCTATTAAGGGGAGGGGAGATATAACAACCTTGGATAGATATTTATGACTTTTTCGTTTAATTTTGGTTGGAAAAGCTAAAAATACTAAAGATGACTTTATGATGTAAGTATTTACTTTAATTAATGGATTTTTGTTGTTTTAGTGTGTTAACATTCTTGGTAATGTTTTGAGGGCTATCATGAGAACTTAATCCCTAATTGTCAAGGAAACGATTGGAATTAGTTATGCCCAAGAATAGGGCAGCAAAAAAAAGAAGGAAAATTTATCCTATTGTCATTATTCATCAAAATTTGGCAAAGACATGCCATAAGAAGAAAAAAATGACTAGAGATAAATTTCATGAAGTGGAACCTATGTAGGAACATTGTGGGAGAGACAAACAATTGTTCGTAAGAAAAACTAGTGGAAGAGATAGAATTTTTTAATCCTAGGAAATAGAGAAGGCCATTGCTTTAAGAATTCAGGATAAAAGAATCTGAAACGTTTCTTGATTTTTTCTCTGACAAGGAGGAGTAGAGGTCGGGGATAGCTAGTTGTAAAATCCAACTTATGGTTGGAGGAAAATGAGAGCCCTTCATAAATTCCTAGGAAAAGCTTAGATAACTGCTCTGTTATTTTCAAGTTACTGTTGAATATATATGACTGGAAAATTTTGAAAATAGGAAAAGAAAGGAAAATTATATTTAGGAAGTAGGTAACGGAAATTAGGTTTTTGTTTGATTATTTGATTATAATATTGTGTTTGTGTAACCTACATGTTTCTATGAATGAGTATTGGTATATGTATTTTTCTAACTTGTAACAAGGGTAGAGAAGAGTGCAACTACAAAGAAATTTTAATTTTATAGTCAGAAGTAGTTAATGGACAGACCAAGTAAAACGTTACTCCTATTGGAAGCTATCAAAGGTGGGAAAAGTAAAATCCTATACCAAAAGTTCTTGAAAACATATGTCATTGCAGGTAAGGATTATATCAAATGTGTGACAAACAGAGAAGTTCCCTAGCTAGCCCTGCCAACTTGAACTTTGAGTTTTATCGTAAATGGTAAGTGTAGCACGACAATAAAGAACATTGTGTGTGTAACAATTATGTATATATATAAGTAAATATATGAATAATAGAGGGTAAAATATTAAATAAATGAGCCAGGTTCGTCACACCAAGAAACTGGTAGACAAATGTTCTTTCAAGCTACCTAGGTGGAAATAGTCCTGGATTCTAGGTAATTTAGGACATAAAAATATTTGGCGGATCCCATGAAGGGATCCACCAAGTCCTCTGGTCTAAAGAATCACAAAGAAAATATAATATTTACATATACTTGAGTTTCACATATACACGTGTAACTATCCATAAAGAACACATAGATTGAGAATAATTATAGTAGTAGACAAAGGTGAGTAATATTATCACTTGAATCTCATGCCGCTAGGTTGATTATAATGATCATGAACCTGTTGCTTTGCTGTGCTTGACTGTACTTATGCGAGCTGCGCTGCTTTCTGGCAGTCTCTTGCTCCTGGTTCTCGAACCCTAGCTGCTCTGCCTGCGCGCTGCTGCCTCTACGGCTGCGCCTGCTCTGGCAGGGTGTTCTACTCCTGTCGCTGCTCGGTTGGAGCCTCCTCCTTTTTGCGCTTTCCTCTGTCACACCTTCTGTCTGCGCCTCTGACCTCAGGTTGCGGCATTTCTGGGCTTTTCATTCCTGCTCTCGCGCTCCTCTTTTCCATCTTTTGAGGCTGTCCTGTGGCCTTTCAGCATGGAGGTCCTGGACTCCCACCAGTCCCCTCCGCCTCCCCCTCCGAACTCTGCTTTAGATGCCTTTAACCTTCTCCTGGCTTCGATTCCAAAGAAGAGGACCTCAGAAGCTACGAAATTTGTCAAAAATTTGGATGACATTCCTGAGATTTCGCTTCCTGGCGAGGATCCTATTCAGGTGACCCTCTCTCTGGCAGACTGTGCTCTAGTAGGCCAGTTTACTGGATTATGGCCCTCGCCCAAATCCACTGAAATCTGGGTTGCTAAAAACTGGGCTCCCCTCATTAAGCATAGCGTGTCCTCTTATTTCCTGGGAAGAGGGTATTTTCTATTTGAATTCGTCGATAAGGAGGATAAAGAGCTCATCTTCAGGAATGGCCCTTATTTCATGGGTCCTCAAGGGCTCTATCTCAACAAGTGGACTCCAGATTTTGATCCGGCGGTTGACGTTCCAACTGCTGTTCCAGTCTGGGTCAGACTCTCGAATTTTCCTATGCATTGCTGGAATTGGGAATCGCTAAAGCATATCGGAAACACCCTGGGAAAATTTATAGACCACGCAAATAACAAAGATTAGTATGACTGTGCCCGTATCTACGTCGAAGTTGATCTAGAAGTGGGTCTTCCGGAGGCCATTAAAATCAAGGTTGGGAACTGGTCTCACATTCAAAAGCTAGACTACGAGCAGCTTCCTTTCAAGTGTCGCAAATGCCACGTCTATGGACAATTCGCTAGAGGGTGTCCGAGCAATTTCGAAGCTCCCAAAGGGAAAGATGAGGGCTGGAACCAAATCAAAAGGTCAAGGACGAACAAAAAAAATGCTGGAGCTCAAGCAAGAAAAGGACCTCCATCTGCTGGTCAGAAAATCCAGACTCCTAAAGAGCAAGGTAATAAATTCGAACCTCTTAGCTTAAATTTTATAGAGCTGCAGGATTTCGAAGCTCAAAACGATTCCTTAGACAAAGACACTATTCCAGATCCTAAACAGGGTGTCAACACATCAAGCGGATCCAAAGGGAAAATTGTTGAAACGGAGGATATGGTGCAAGTCTCAGAGGAGTCTGAGGAGGAAGGTGAAATAGGGGATTCTCAAGCCTCGACCAGAAGATCAACAAGAGGACGAATACCTGAGCGGGAAAAAAGGGAGCAGGAAAATTACAAATATAAACTTCAAGGCACCCATCCAACCCTTGAAAAAATGTTGAAAAAATCGGCAAAGAAGACAAGAAACCAGAGTGGCTCCAAGGGAGCCCAATACTCCCAAAAACATAAGTAATGAAAATCGTCTCCTAGAATTGTAGAGGTCTAGGCAGCAAAGCGACAGAAGAAGATATAAGGAGTACAACCCATTTAGAAGCTCCAGATCTTCTCTTAATCTAGGAGACGAAGATGGAGGAAGCGTTTTTCCTCCAAATTAGTTATAGGTTTTGGAATAAAGGTGGGGGGCTAGCTGTCTCGTCTAGAGGGGCATCCGGCAGCCTTGGTTCGTTATGGAATGCAAGCAAATTATTGCTGCTCAAAGCAATCCCAAACACTCACTGGCTGTTCTTGAAACTTCAACTCATTGAGTCCAAGGATGAAATTAGCCTTCTAAATGTCTATGTTCCGGAAAATGCAGGAGAGAAGAAGTCTTGTTGGGACTCCATCAGAAACCTTGACGATACTGAGAACCTTGAAAACACCATCATAGCTGGAGATCTTAATATTACCCTAGCCTTGGCTGAAAAACGGGGTGGCAGCATTGTGAGAGACCCTGCTAGGGAATGGGTGGAGGATCTGATGCAAGAGTGGGATCTTATCGACATCAAGCCAGTAAATGGAAATTTTACTTGGTCCAACAAAATAATTGGCCCTGGCCACATAGCTGCCAGATTAGACAGATTTTTAGTACATAGCTCCTTCCTGCTTCGTGGGTTAGAATCTAGAATGCGCATCCTCTCTTGCAGCACCTCTGATCATAGGCCCATTTTTCTTGAGCTTCTGCCGCACAAGGACCTGGGGCCTATCCTATTCAGATTCAGTCCCCTTTGAATTCAACTCCCAGGTTTTATGGATAAAGTTAAGGAAATCTGGGACCTTCCGGTTACTGGCTCACCTTTCTTTGTGTGGGAAGAAAAGCTCAAAAGGCTAAAGTCTGAGCTTAAATCTTGGGCTAAAGCTATCCCCAGCCCGGCTTCTGAGCGGAAAGCTGCTCATTCCTCCTTAGAGGATCATCACCTTCGTATGGAGAACGCTGATATCACTCCTGATGATCTTAATAGGGAAGTGGTCCTTCAACAAAATTTTCATAGAGCATGCATGGCGGAAGAAGAATTTTGGAGGCAAAAATCTCGCAGCCTTTGGCTCAAGGCTAGGGATAGAAATACCTCTTTTTTTCACAAGCAGGCTACTGCAAGGAAAAAATTCAACTCAATCTCTGAAATCAAAGAAGGAAATGTTGTTCACAAGGAGTTCGAGTGTATAAAAAAGGCTGCCTTCAATCACTTTAAGAACCTGTACGGTGAGGACGAAATTGAAACTCTTTCTCATTACCTCTTAGAAGGGATTCCTAAAGAGGTTACGTCCAACATGAACAAAATGTTGGGAGGGAAAGTCACTCCAGAAGAAATTAAGTCTTCTCTCTTTGAGATGAACCCTGACAAATCCCCTGGACCTGATGGGTTTACAGCCAGATTTCTTCAGGTCTGCTGGAAAATTGTTGAAAAAGATTTATGCAAAATGGTGAGGAAATCTCAAACTTGCCAAAAAATTTGGGGTAGCACTAATTCTTCTTTTCTTGCCCTCATTCCGAAGGATAAGGGAGCTAATGTTTTTAACAGATTCAGGTCAATCTCGTTATGCAACATTGGTTACAAAATTATAACTAAGGTTATTGCAAACAGATTGAAAGGTATTCTCCCTAATATCATTCTGGAAAACCAAGGAGGCTTTGTGTAGGGAAGGCAGATTGTAGACAACTTCATTCTTGTTTAGGAGGCGATTCACTCTAGCATTCAGCGCAAAGAGAAAGGTATGGTTATAAAGCTAGATCTTACAAATTCTTTTGACCGTGTTAATCACTGCTTCCTCGTTAGTGTGTTACGGAAGTTTGGCTTCGGGGAGGATTTTATTGACTAGATTAGGGCTTGCATTTCTGAGCCTTGGATTTCTCCCTTAGTGAATGGGAGAGCTGCTGGCTTCTTCAAAGCTTCGCATGGGCTACGCCAGGGATGCCCCCTTTCCCCTCTTCTATTTGTCCTTCAAGCTTCTGTTTTAAGTTTCTATTTAAATAAGGAAATGGCTGAGTTGGAAATTTCGAGTCTTTGCATTGCTAGAGGTGTTAGAAATATCAACCATGCTTTGTTCGCTGATGACACTCTATTGTTGGGCACAACTTCCTTGCACTCTGCCTCCAAATTCAAAGAGGTCCTTAACAAGTTTTGTGTTGCTTCTCGCAGCATGCTCAATAAAGGAAACTGTCATATTTATAGCTGGAATATTTCCTCAGCTCTGCTCTCAGCTATTTCTAGGTGCTTTGGTTTTGCAGGCTCGAATTCCTGGTCATCTTTCAAATACTTGGGACTCCCAGTTTTTTTCAAATCTGCCTTTTTCAGAGACTGGGATCCTCTCATTGACAAATTCAAATCTCGAATTCAGGCCTGGGGCCTCTCGTGGCTGAACTTGGCTAGCAAAACAGTCTTGATCAAATCTGTGCTAAGTATTTTTCCCATATTCCAATTTTCTGTTCTGTTAGCGCCCACTGGTGTTCTTAAGAAGCTAGATGATCTCATTCGGCGCTTCTTCTGGAAAGGGGGTAAAAATAATGATCATCTCATCCCCTTGGTGAGCTGGGAGAAGATCTCTCATCCTATGATGGAAGGTGGTCTGAATCTGAAAACTCTCCAAGCACAGAATGCTGCTATGGGTGCCAAAATCATCTGGCAAATGGTCGACATCAATCCAGGTTGGGCGCAAAAGGCTCTGTGGCGTAAATATTTTTCGGGCCCTAGAAAGTGAAGTCTAGACAATCCCAGGTCTATTCCCCATTCGCATCTGGCCAAACTCTACATCTCCTCTACCCCGCTTATCCAACAACACGTGTTTTGGGTGCCTGGGAATGGTAAATTAATCGATCTTTGGCACGATCGGATTATGTTGAACCCCCGCTCACCGAGGCGTCTTCTCTACAGCCCCTTCGCTTATGGATGACTAATGCAGGTTTAAAAACGTTGTGGGATCTCTCGAATTGGTCAGAGAATAGGTGGATCGGTTGGACTGATATTCAAGTGCCTTCTAATTTGAAATCTCCGTGGGACCTTCTGCTGTCCCTCCTCCACGGTCGAGCGCCAATTAGCCGCAAGCAAGCTGACAAGAGGGGCTGGGGTCCTTCTGGCTCCTACACTGTTGCCATGGGTTACAATAAACAGATGGAAATTCCCTATGCTCCCCCGAATCCTGATGTTTGGAAAGGACTGTGGAAATTAAAAACCATCCCCAAAGTTGACTATTTTTGTTGGCTCATGTGCCATAAAAGAAATCTCACTAATGACAGGCTTAAAAAAAGAGGTTTTCATGGCCCTTCCAGGTGCCGAATGTGCTGGGAGGATGAAGAAAGTATCAATCATATAATGCCGAGCTGCAAGTTCGCCGTTGAGGTGTGGCACGAGCTTCTACCCCCTTGGGGTGATAGTCCTCTTTTACCCAACTCTGTCCCTGAGCTTTTTTCCTCTTGGTCTTTCATTTTTCTTGGAGGTTCCCCTAAGAACAGCAGACTTGAAGACATCTGGCTTTCGCTCCCCAAATTTTTCTGTTGGCAAATTTGGCTTGAACGAAACAGTCGAACTTTTAGGGATAAGGAGCAATCAACAAAAATTGTTATTGCTAAAGTTAAGGCTTAGCTTAAAGAAAGCTTAGATAACTGCCTTGATGAATCTAATCTTAGCCAAAGAGACAAGGATTGGAGCAGCTCGCTGGGCTTCAACACTTCAGCTACTCCAAAACATAATAAGACTATGGAAACCTGGCAGATTAGACTTAATGAGAACGATTTTTCTTCTTGGCTTCAAAACCATTCCTCTCCCCTCTTGTTCTTCGATGGTGCTGCTAAAGGTAACCCCGGGAAAGCTGGGGCGGGTGGTGTGATAAAACATTATGAAGGCATGAAGATTCACAGGTTCGCCTGGGGTTTGGATCATTCTTCCAGCATTCAAGCTAAGGCTCTTGTTCTTCTTCAAGGTCTCACGCAAGCTAAAATCCTGGGCATCAAAGATCTTGTTGTGGTTGGGGACTCACAATCTATCATTCAATGCCTGGTTAAGGATGTTGTTCCGAAAGACATCAAATTTTCTAGATTGATGGAGAGAATTACTGATATCTCCAAAACTCTCCAAAAGGTCACTTTTTTCATGTTCTCAGAGGCAACAACAAAGAAGCTTATTTTGAAACTAACAAAGCAGCCCTACTCCCTGCTGGCTCTTTGTTAAATAATGGCCACGAGGAATGGGCTCTCATTCCTTAGTTTTCTGCTAGCTTTCTTGTATTGTTCGTTTCTCCATGTTTTACTGCATACTTTTACATCAGTTTGTTTGCATCCAAAAAAATGGGGAAATCGTGGATCTTGCTGCAAGGAATATCTGTAAGAACCTAGGGAATAGCCTCAGCTATCTTCTATATTCTGTGGCATTAGAAAAAGACAATGAAGCAAGGCTTCACTTTGTAATCTGTTTGAAGGCTTCTTTTCCCAAGATCTAATACAAATCATAACCGTTCTTGTTAAAAAAAAAAAACATTGGAAATTGTGTGTCTGAATGAAATGTCACAAATCGCCAAAGTGGTGATGTTGTCACTTCTTGAAAACCCGTAACCACTTTACTAAAAGCTTGATAAGTATATGGTTCTCTATCATATTCAATGTCTGGGAAATTGAAACCATGAGGAATATCTGCAATAACTAGGCCATATTCCCTTTTAGGTATTGGTGATGCAATGTCTTCACAGTCACCTTGTATTATTTGATATTGGACACTGTCGAGCCCATTCCAAATGTAATGATTAAGAGTAGGATCTAGTTCAACATTCATAAGACGCTTCCTTCTCATGTTCTCCATCTTAATTTTTTCAATAAAGCTTTTGAAAATATCTGGTACTCCATTTCCATCCTTCTTCGACATCTTTAATGATATATATATATGTGTGTGTGTGTGTGTGTGTGTGTGTGTGTGTGTGTGTGTATAAGTAATAAAATAAAAATAGTTTAAATATGAATAAAATGAATTTAT